>JADBJO010002381.1:240597-243097 GCA_016801955.1 Conus betulinus
GAGCGTAGACCAAGAGTCTGTATGTTGAATGTTTATTCAGTGTTATATTCAAGATTCGAACAAGGTGAAGCGTTTGTATTTCATCCAATTTTGTGCTGAATTTTGATGTTTCTAACACTCACTCCCCTATAGTTGGACAAGAAAGTGTTTTTTTTCCAGATTGAATCATCGAGAAGAGGCGTTTGCAGGTGAAGGCTGCTGGCACCACTGGGGCTTTCCTTCCCTGACCTGATGGCCACCCGATTTGCAAACGGTCCAACGTAACCTGAACAATTATGTGTGGGCGTCAGATAGACCTTTTAGTACGGCAGGAAAAGAAATGGTGTCCTCTGAAGTCAAGTTTAAGTTGCTAACGCGGAAAAGTCATAATCCGTCTTGGAAACCTGGATGCAAAATTGGAGCACTAGTTTTAGAAATTGAAAACAAAATCAGAATGGATAATGTGTGAACGTGCTTCCCGAATGTCCACACTTACCAAGGTCAAAAACCGAAACTGAAGATTCGATTGAAAGAGCCACAGAAGAAGACAACATGAAGCGAGGCGAAAAACAGAAATGGACGATCTGACAAAAGACAGCTTGGACTCGGATTTCAACTTCCTGAATGAGACAGAGAGCTACGATCATGATGTGATGTTTGTTAATTGCGACGTGGATGCCTAGTTGATTAAATGCTCGATAACGAGCTCCACGACGGCAAAAGACACTGAACTGAAAGTCTTACCATCTGTTTTAAACTCGACACCAAATGTTTTCCTTAAGAGTTTTGGACAAAAAGTTTAAAAATTGATTGAAAATTACGTATGACCATACGATTGTGAGAAAAAAAAAAAAAAAAATCTGTCAATGGCAACCAGCAACTAGGGAACAATCTGTAACTACCATTTGTATTGAACGTTGGTACGACCACTTCAAAGCACTCTTAACGAAAGATGTTTGTGGCGGACCGTTTCCTGTCCAGTCACAAATTTTCATGCAACCGTGCTAACCGGAAGGTAATCGTCCGGAAGCCGGTTGAAAAGTTTACCTGACTGCTGCTCACCTGCGCACCGTTAAAGCCGGGTGAGTTGAACCGGTTAGGCAGTCTCTGCAGTGATTCCGGCAACGCAACTTTCCAGAAGGCCGAAGAGGGACTCAGCTGTCTTTCTGTGGTAGTTAATCAATTTCCCCCAGGTATTAGTGTTCCCTGGACTGAGGGGGACTGGCTGCTACTGTGTGAGGGCCAAGGTTTGTTCTCCGCCATTTGTCGGCGTGGAGAGGCCGGCGTGAGTGCCGACAACTACTTTACCTGCCATTGCGCTCAGGACCAACTATCCGCTGAGCCAGTTAGGCTGGAGACGCCGCTGTTGCCAAGCCAGAGCGCCGCTCCCGAGTTTTTGAACCAGCGACCTGTTGGCTAGGCCGTCGCTGAGTTATGTGTTTTTGTGTGTGAGCCACAGCTTCTGTGCGAGACTGTCGCCGGCAGAGACACCGTGAGTGTGCTAGTGACTTTGAGCCACAGCTCTGTGAAGTACTTCAAGTTCTGTGTCAGGCTTGACGCTGTAGTCGTCGTCCTCATCATCTTCGTAGTCTTCGTCCTCTTCATCGTCTCGACGTCTTCATCTTTTTCATCGTTTCGTCGTCGTCGTCGTCGTTGGAACCAGCAAATTGTATACAGATATATTTGGTGTCGTGCGCCCTGTTTGGCGTGCTTGAAGTATAAATATATGCACACACACACACACACACACACACACACACATATATATATATATATATATATATATATATATATATATATATATAATATTTCTGTATGTACGCCTTGTGGTTCGCGTGCCGACTATTGATGTTATTGAATTTATTATACATGTTTGTCTGATGGCTCGGGCAGCATAAAACAAATCAAATGTGTTGTCCTGTTGCCTGGCTGTCAATGTTCGGGTGAGTGTGTGTGTGTGTGTATGTGATTTGGAAAAGTCGTGCATGCATCCATAATTTCCGTGTGAGAATCAGACAGTCAGACACCCGCAGACACCACCCATTCCATCCGCAACAGTGTTTGATTCTGATGATGTGAAAATAGTGATGTAGAGGAAACAAAGCAAATCGTCAAGTTACCAGAGACTAAGTGGTGTTTACATTAGCAAAATTAGAAGTCACAAGGATGTGAAACAAGATGGCATTATAAATGAGATTTTAGAGCCTGGTAGTCAATTGGAAACAGTTCCAAATGTTCTGGTCATGATTCTCTCTTTTATTTATTATAATGGGACTTATCCCGAGCCTTTTGCTAAAGCAACTGTTCTTTACATCTATAAAAAAGGAATGTACATAATCCTAATGATTGTCGAGGTGTTTCTTTTTGTCATGTAATAAGTGAGTTTTATAGCACTATTGTCAAAGATAGACTGCAGATATGGGTGGAAGGAAACAACCTTACAGGAGACTGCTAGGCTGGTTTTAAACGTGATTGGTAGAAAGAAACTCGTGGAGAGCGTGGCAGCAGAGAGTCCCCAGAA
>JADBJO010002381.1:248097-265597 GCA_016801955.1 Conus betulinus
CTTCACCGTGGGTCACACCTGACTGGGAGTGTGTCACGCACAGGAATCTCAGGGCACTGCCGCTGACTCCTCTCTCACACCTGACACCCAAAGTTCCCTCACCGGAGATTCACGGAAATCACACGGACGACGGGAATCTAGGAACGCTTGGTGACAGTCTCCAAAATCCCTACTGGTTGCATGTCCCAGACAAACACTGCAAGTAGGGCAGACCCAAACCTTCATGAGATTTGGCCTTTCCCCCGTCGGTTGGCCTTTCCCCCCGTCGGATCTCGTCACAGTCACGGACACCTCTGTTCCCTGTCTCAGAGAGCTGCTGCGATTCTGCACTCTGGGACTCGCTCTCGTGGTCTCCTCGTGAGTCCACAGAGTTCACACTTCTCCTGAGTCTCAGGCCTCTCCTTGGTGTTGTACCTTGCTTGAGAGCGGTGAACGAGAGCGCAGTTTTCTTCTCTTCTCGCTAACTTAAAACATGTCATATATCACACACACTCGGGGGATACACCCCCACAGCTTCATACATAGTGGCTCCATTGGCCAGCACATCTCTGTCCAATACCCTGTCTCAAACAACCAACACCCAGCCAGCCAGACCCCCCCCCCCCCCCGTACCCGTACTCATACACAGGCACACATATCTCGTATGTAGCTCCAAGTGAAGCCACCAGGCCATCACCCCGTCAGATTTTAAGGAAGGCACTGCATCCGACCACATGGAGTTCATTGGGGAGGATAAACGGGAGAAGTTCTATCCTAGTCTTAATTAGGGACAGTCAATGACCGTTCCAGACCCCTACTCCAACCCCCCCCCCCCCCCCCCCCCCCCCCCCCCCCACCCCCCCCCAACCCGGGATCCCCACTGCGTGTTGACCACGGCACCAAGACCCATGGGGCGAGAAAGGCGGATATACGGGACAGGGGAGATAACTCTAACCCACGGACCAGGGACGGTCAAAGAGCGTCTAGGATTGCCTGCCCCTTTGACAGTCGGGCTGACACGATCTCTCCAACCGCCAACACAAACACGCCAGCTCTTCGGAGGGTCGACCTCCTCTGTGATCCCCAACTCAAAGGCTGGCCCCCAACCTATGTCCAGACAACCCCGTTTGTTTCTACAAGGGACAGGCGGCCCAGCTCCCCCCCCCCCCCCCCCCCCCCCCCCCACAAGCGCTTATTCATGTGCCCATATGGTCGGCGGCAGAGGACCAGCCCCCTGACAGTGCACCCTGATCGGCGGTCGCTGATCATGACACAGTACAAATAAATGTGCCTTGGAGAGGGATTACGATGGTTCCCTCAGGCAGCTTGTGAAGGTCCTCTCATATTTATAATATATCCCCCCCCCCCCCCCCCCCCGTTTTCTTCATCTTCATTTTTTTTCATGAGCTCAAATCTTTGCTAAGTCAATACTATAACGACTCAAGGATTGTTAGCCTGCACTTGTTTTCCCCCCACTACTTAATGGTTCAGCATTTTATTGTTTGGTCAATCAGTGGGATTGCATCTCTTAGGATATCCAAGAAAAGTTGTTTTGTACAATTCTTAGCCACTCACAATGCTTGGGTTATTGAACAGCAGAGCTGACCACTCAGACTGTTCCATATCTTTTGATCTCCCTTGCATCCTGGAATGGATCCTCAAGCATAGGCTCAAAGATTTTTCCCTACATTTTATACTGCTTGAATAATGCTTTTAGTTTTTCAGCAACTTTTTTCCCTCTCCACACTTTCGTTTTGTTCCTTTTACTACCCTTCGCTGGCTGCTTTGAGGGTGCTGTTTGATTCTTCTTCGAACCCTTGATGGGGAGAACGCCACAGAATTATGGACTGTGGTGTGTCTCTATTTGACACCAAGAGCACAGACACAACCGGTTGTGTTTCCCTGATGAGTCTGATCCAGTGGACGAAAGGCCTAGGAGCAGGCAAAACAAATAAACGTGCCATGGAGAGGGATTACGATGGTTCCCCTCAGGCAGCTAGTGAAAGGCTTCTCAATTTCATATGTCTCCCCCATTTTCTTCATCTTCAATTTTGTTTTTTTCTTAAGCTCAAATCTTTGCCAAGTCATTACTATAACGACTGAAGAATTGTTAGCCTGCACTTGTTTTACCCCACTACTTAATTGTTCAGTATATATATATATATATATATATATATATATATATATATATATATATATATATATATATATATTCCTAGGATAAGTACCGAGTGCCATTCCAGCAATTTACAGAGCAACTTGGTGTTACAATAACTGCAAGAAATATTGAATTATATTTTTAATGAATCATGTTAAAGCTCTAAATATTCTAACGAGAACAGAAACAATAACGTTTTATATTTGCAAAATCAAAACAAAAAAATTAAGAGAGCTTATTGAAAAAAAAATCTGCAAGATTCACAAAGTAAAAATTGTTTACTGCAGAAAGAAACTGGCGATCTTGATAAACAAAAAGAAAGACCTGAGTGAGTTAACGGAAACAAAAAGGACTAAATAATGAAAAGATCCAAACCCAAATGAACGTTCTACGGGGTGAAAAGATAAGCAAATATTTCTGTTCACTAGAACAAAGGAATTTCACTTACACTAGACTAAGAATAAGCTCTGACTAAAATGGATCTGATCTCAAAGGAAATGAAAAGCTGTGAAATTTACATGTGGGAAATAAGTAAATGATATTCAAATTGGAAAATTAGTCAATAATATGTCAAAACGAAGTCAGTTAGAACCAAACAAATCCAAGGATTAATTACAGTTTTAAAAAGTCTTGGGTCTTCTTCAGGTGGGCTGAGTTTATTGATGTGAACATTGTAATATAAATACACGGAGTAGCTAATTAATTTTGTTTTAGATCAACAATACGTCGAACCGAAGCTTTTTGTGTTCTGTGGGACTTTGCTGAAATCGTGTTCTCCGGGGATTCAATATTAAATGCAGTGCCATGTGAATCTGCAGTTCTTCTATGGTTTACTGTGCCTTGTGAATCTGCAGTTCTTCTTCTGTGGATTACTGTGCTTTATGAGTCTGTGGTTCTTCTATGAATTGCTGTGCTTTGTGATTCTGCGGTTCTTCTGCTATAGTTTACTGTGCCTTGTGAATCTCCTGTTCTTCTTCTGACAGTTTGACGTAATTTATTGTGCTTGTTGTGTGGAGACCCTGTTTCTCCTTCTTCATCGCTTGTGTGTGGACGGCTGTGCTTATCATGTGGGGACCTTGGCTATCCTTCTTTGTCTTCTTTTAGTGCTGTAGACTGTGGCTTGGGTACTGTGGAACCGTGTGTGTTGATTGTATATGTGAGACACCGTGGACGGTGTCGGCGAGATCTGTGTGAGTGATATCAAGATATGTAATAAGATACACTGATATCTGATGATTGACGTTCCTATTTATTGATATCTTGATCTATATGCTATGTAGTGACATGTATTGATTTGTACCAATTCACATGAATGTATATCTTGATGATTAAGGCAGCATAATTAAAAAAAAAAAAAAAAAAAAAAAAAAAAAAAAAACACTCGTGTGTTACCTGGCTATCCATGTGTGTATGGTGTGGGTGTGTGTAGGGAATAATTATAACACGCATCCAAACTTTTGAGAGCGAGAGTCAGACAGCAAGACACGCACCGCACATCATCCGTAACAGTGTCCTCGGCGGTAAACCTCTCTTTTCAAATTTTGAAGGATTAATTAGTTTAGAAGAAATTGCCAATGTCCTGGAAAAAAATATGGATGATATGTTAAAAGTCTTAGGACACATGGCATGACAGTAAACGTATTTAAATTCCTCCGAAGACAGCAGTTGTGTAGTTTGTTCTTTAAATGTGGGACACAGTAATGGAGAAATATCAATGATATCAAAGAAGGAATAACAGTTGGTCTGAAAGGAGAGAAGCCACGAGAATGCTTGAAGAACTGGAGACAAAGTTCCCTTCTAAATATCGCTTATATAATTGCTTCGGCCCACAATCAAAATAGAATGAAATAATCTTTCACCAAAATTCATATATGGGGAACAGACGGGTTTCATTCCGGGTGGTTAACTTTTCAACCGATTTTTTAACGTATTGGACTACCCTTTCTGCTCCACAGTTTCCCTGTAAATAATAGGGACTACTGGGGATGGAAGTAACGAATATTGGAGAGGGAGTTTGAGGAATTCTTACGAGTTGAACTAATGAACTTCTTCAGGAATTCAAGATCTTTTGAATACAGACTTGCCATCTTTGACCGCATCTGCTGGTGTAGTCTGCTTCAAATGTATGGTCTATTTCAAGCAAGAATAGTAGTCCACCACTTTCAGATAGAATAGTCCATTTAGACCACAAAGGTCTGTAGCATTCTGCAATGATAGTCGGGTGCCTTTGTTGACTCAAAAAGATTCTGGTGGGCATTTCCTCTTTTTCTCACCTGTTGCACAGGCTGCAACAACTTCAATGTTCTTTGAAAGTCCTGGCCACCATTCACAACTTCAGGCTAATACCCTGCACCTGACCACTCCTCGATATCCTTGATGAATTTTCTGTAAGATGGCGTTTTGTAGTTCAGCAGGTATAACCAAACGACTGTGAAATGGCAGAAGCCCTCGTTGATCTGACAAGTCTTTTTGAGCAAGCCAGTACTGTCGAAGCTGACATCCTGCTTCACTTTTTCAGGCCGATGGTCCAGTTTGCACGAGGTCATGATCTGGCTACAGATCTTATCAGAGAGCTGCTTCTGTTGAATCTCCTCCAGTCCTTGCAGGTATACTCGCAGGTATCCCTTTGATGGCTGAACAGACAAAGCGTTTGTCTCAGCCTCCATTAAGTGGTCATATTCAGCAGAAGCTCATGCAGGAGCCTTTGACAGAGTGTCTGCAGTCTTGAGATTTTCCCCAGCAAAGTACACAATGTCGTAGGAAAACTGCGTCAGTCTAACGTGAAACTGTTGTATCCTTAGAGTGAGTTCATCCAGCAGTTTGGTCTTCAACCTTCAACTGTGCATACATAGATTTGTGGTCTGCCTCATTTTTAAGTTTTCTGAGTTCAAGCAGATAGTCTGCAAACCCTTCACAAAACCAAGTCACAACCAAGGCTTCGTTTTTCCACTTGGGCATATTTTTTCTGTTGCAGTAGGAAATCGTGAGGCTTAAAATAGGGCTTTCATTTGGTTTTTTGCTTTTGAAGTAGTACACCTCCCAGACGAAGGAAGAAGCATCCATTGAAACTGTTGTAGGCTTCTTTGGAGTATAATGCGCAAGCTCAGATGTTGAGCTCAGCAGATTTTTGTCACGGCTTTGTATGCTTTCTCTTGGTTTCATCCCACGTCCTGTCAGTTTCCTTTTTCAGCAGATCGTACAACGATTTTGTGGTGTAGGTCATTTTAGGTGCGAAATTTTCTTCGTGGTTCCGATTCTTAGAAGACGTTGCAGTTCGGAGGTATTTTGTGGATCACGAAAAATTGGACATAGTTACGACTTTTTCTGGATCCATCTGAATTCCCTCACGTAGCATTACGTGGCCAAGGAAGTTGAATGAGTCAGCTAGGAAAATGTATTTTTCATTAAGTGTAACACAGCTTATTTCGTTCTCAGTCGGCAGTCATCCTCTTGCTGATCTTTTCCATGGATTGGAACATCGTCGATGTTTCAGATGACCCTAGGTATCCGTTGTAGGATGCGAGTCATCTCTCGATGGAACGTTTACAGTCCTGAGCTGATGCCAAATGGCAGACTTTTTATAACAGTATCTTCCAAGATTAATGATAAAAAGTTATCAGTTCTTGATCTGTGATGAAATCCGCTATAGTGGTTCAGTGTTGTAAATGCTGTGGCACCCCGTAGTTCGGCAGGTAATTGATCTGTTATGGGAAGTGGAAAATTATCCTCGCGTATGCTTGCATTCAGTTTGGTGAAGTGGATGCATAATCCGACTTTTTCCACTGGGTTCTGGAACAGCCACATTGATGCACACCAGTGTATCTGAGTCACTACTGGATGGATGATGTCTTGTTCCTCTAAACGTTTTAGTCTTTCCTTCACTTTTTTCTTTCATTGAAAGTGGAAGTCTGAGGGGATCGGTGATGATAATTGGGCAAGCATTTTCTTGTAATTTTATATTGTAAATATTCTTCATTTTCCCCATGCCTGTGAATTGTTCTGGGAACTCATGTCTGCAGAGATGATTCTCATCAGTGACAATATTGGCTCTCTGGATGGGCTTAATAGCCAGTCTTCCCAGAAGTTTTTTTTTTTTTTTTTTCAAGTCTTCCACAACACAGATCTTGGTCAGATGATGCTTCCTGTACTGTACAGATTCTCCAAACAACCCTTTTTTAGTTCTTTGGCCTGCTCCAATTGACTGCTTCTCAGTCTTCGTGATCAATGGTGCGTTTTGCTTGAAGGAGCTCATAGGTAAAAAGGTGACGTCTGCACCAGTGTTCACTGTGGAATTTACAGTAGGACTGCGTGTAGTGCTAGCCACCTGACCATCTGCAAGTCAGTTTACTGTCCAACACAGCGATGGTTATACAGTCACTGCCCCAAGTAAGCTGCCATCCTGCTCTTCTAGATGTTCAGCATCAGCATTCTTGGTTCTACACATAAGTGCATAGTTGCCTTTCTTGTTGCGTTTTCTGCATTGAGCATCTTTTGTTGGGACAGTCTTGCCTACTATGGAAGCGGGATTTTCACATCTGGCACACTTCCTTGTTCTGCCAGTTGAATCTGTAAAGTTTTAGAGAGCATGTTCATGTTGGTCCCACTTTCTTTTTAAATAAGCAAATGCTGCATTTATGTAAAAGTCACTCTCAGGCGACACTGACTGCAGTCGATGCTTGGAGCTCCCAAACGCTCCTTCAATACTATGACATTTATCTACATTTATCTAGTGCCAGCTTTTATCTTCAATGACTTTGTTCTCAGCCCCTCTTCTCTTACGTCAAAGACTACTTGGTCCTTGAGCAACCTTCATTCAAAAGTATCGACAATGCTTATTTTAGCTAGCCTCTGTGTGCTCATATGCCTCAAGCGATTCTGATGCCTCCTATTTTCTGAAATGAAATTNCAACAACAGATCTTGCGTCAGATGATGCTTCCTGTACTGTACAGATTCTCCAAACAACCCTTTTTTAGTTCTTTGGCTGCCTCCAATTGACTGCTTCTCAGTCTTCGTGATCAATGGTGCGTTTTGCTTGAAGGAGCTCATAGGTAAAAAGGTGACGTCTGCACCAGTGTTCACTGTGGAATTTACAGTAGGACTGCGTGTAGTGCTAGCCACCTGACCATCTGCAAGTCAGTTTACTGTCCAACACAGCGATGGTTATACAGTCACTGCCCCAAGTAAGCTGCCATCCTGCTCTTCTAGATGTTCAGCATCAGCATTCTTGGTTCTACACATAAGTGCATAGTTGCCTTTCTTGTTGCGTTTTCTGCATTGAGCATCTTTTGTTGGACAGTCTTGCCTACTATGGAAGCGGGATTTTCACATCTGGCACACTTCCTTGTTCTGCCAGTTGAATCTGTAAAGTTTTAGAGAGCATGTTCATGTTGGTCCCACTTTCTTTTTAAATAAGCAAATGCTGCATTTATGTAAAAGTCACTCTCAGGCGACACTGACTGCAGCCGTGCTTGGAGCTCCCAAACGCTCCTTCAATACTATGACATTTATCTACATTTATCTAGTGCCAGCTTTTATCTTCAATGACTTTGTTCTCAGCCCCTCTTCTCTTACGTCAAAGACTACTTGGTCCTTGAGCAACCTTCATTCAAAAGTATCGACAATGCTTATTTTAGCTAGCCTCTGTGTGCTCATATGCCTCAAGCGATTCTGATGCCTCCTATTTTCTGAAATGAAAATTTGTAGGAGTCAACAGATTCATAACGGTTTCCTGCAAAGGATTATTTCAGTTTACCCATGACCTTTGTCGAGTCCAGCTTAAAATTTTATGTTGTCATGAATCTCTCTCTCTCTCTCTCTCTCTCTCTCTCTCTCTCTCTCTCTCTCTCTCTCTCTCTCTCTCTCTCTCTCCAGTTCACTGGTGAGACCCTCTCTCTCTTCTGCTGATCTTTGGGTGGTTAGATTGAGAGGTCTTGCTCTCCCCATGGCGGAGGTTTCTACTTCTTATTTTACGGGTCAGGTTAAGGCCTGTGCCATGGCTGATCCTGTCACGGTCATAATTCTTGGTAAAATGGTTGATGTAAGTTCTGGTTCACCATGCTTGCTCTTTTGTTTCTTATGCTGTCAGCACTTTACAGTACTCTTGAGTTGGACAAAACAATCTCCTAAACCCTTATCCGTTCCAGACTTGTCTTTGTTGGTCGTTACTCTCAAACACACTTACTGCTATGCAGAAACGTGATTATTCATTGACACACTTGTTTCCTCCAGTGCAGTCGTTAGTGGCTTATCACACCACACACCCACACCACACACACACACAACCCACACACACACACACACACACACACACACACACACACACACACACACACACACACACACACACACACACACACACACACACACACACACACACACACACACACACACACACACACACACACACACACCTCCCACGTCCGTCATCGATAATGACATTCTGTTTTGTCTTTATCCCAAAGATGCACACACACATGCACGCACGCACGCACGCACGCAAGCACTTACATACATACACATACACACACGCGCGCGCGCGCCCCCACACGCACGCACGAACGCACGCAAGTTCTTACACACACACACATACGCGCGCGCGCGCGCGCACGAATGCACGTAGTACTCACACACACACACACACACACACACACACACACACACACACACACACACACACACACACACACACAAACACACACAAGTGCAAGTGGGGTCACCAGGCACGATATCCAGCTCATGAATCCTCTTCAAAAAAAACGATCATACACTACTTCCAAGTATTCTAGTTTAGGAAGTGACAGTTTTGTAGGTAAACAAAGGCTGAATTTGCATTTCAAATGAAGTTGAATGATGTTGTGGTAACTATAATGAAATAAACATAGAAAGATAGATATATAGTAGATAGACAGATGGATAGATCAATAGTTAGATACATCGATAGATAAATAGATAGACAAATAGATAGATAGAGAGGTAGATTGATACATAGACAGATTGACAGACAAATCGACAAACAGATAGATAGATAGATAGATAGATAGATAGATAGATAGATAGATAGATAGATAGATAGATAGATAGATAAAGGGCCAATAAAAAGCAAAATGTTTAGCTGCATTAATGGTGTGATTTCATAAATTTAGAGCAAGAAAAACTCAATAAAACTTATCTGAGTACTCTTCAATAAAATAGGTGCAACTGAGTTTTGTGGCGAAGTAATTCACATCTGGAGATGTTCTTCAAGCTAAATCCTGGAGCACAAATTTATAACTCAAATTTTAACTTCCAAATGATTACAATTGAAACTGCAGAAAAGCTGATTTATCGTAAACCATCAATAAATCGAAATGCACACACACACACACACACACACACACACACACACACACACACACACACGCGCACACACACGCACGCGCGCGCACGCACGCACGCACGCACGCACACACACACACACACAACACACGCACGCGCATGCATGCATGCATGCATACATACATACATGCATATGTTCATACAGACAGACAGACACACACACATACATACATACATACAGCAAAGGTCGATTGCAACAGTGAGAACATACTGAATATTTGAAAACTGTCTCCAGCTTGTCTCTAAATGAGAACTTTCAATCGTAAGCAATGGGATTTCTTTTAATTGAATAAAAGATGTGAACTATTCGAAAGAATCATGTTGACTATTTTCGATTGTCCTTAATTTTCAAATACGGATCTAATCTGTCATATGATCGCCGTTTCTATGGAAGTATGCAAAATGACCTTTGAATCACTAATAAAAGGAGGGATGAAAGAAAGCCACATTCAGATTCAGATTCAGAAAACTGTATTATCTCTCGTTAAAAGAGAAATTACATTCGTGACCGCTGCCCTAAAAGTTAAGGCATACATATTTATAGTTACAAACGTGACGCTGAAAATTAAAATTACTTTCAAACAATAAAACATGCGTGTATCACCAAAATGGGAATTTCAATCTTTCTCCTTTTTGGTAGTGCAAATAAAGCATGGACTCAGCCACTCATAATTATATATACATGCATGTGTGCACGTGTGTGTGTGTGTGTGTGTGTGTGTGTGTGTGTGTGTGTGTGTGTGTGTGTGTGTGTGAGAGAGAGAGAGAGAGAGAGAGAGAGAGAGAGAGAGGAGAGAGAGAGAGAGAGAGAGAGAGAGAGAGAGAGAGATTTATCATTAAAATCATTAAGACATGTTCCAGACATTTCTATTCCTCACTGTTCCAGGACATGCACACACACACACACACACACACACACACACACACACACACACACACACACACACACTCCAGCATCTATACTTTCCGCGCTTGCTGACAGACATACACATCCGCGCACATGCTTATGTCACAGGTGATCCACCGCCTCTTCTTTACACGCTGTGCTTGTTTAAAAGCACAATGGATTTGAACACAAAGCTCTTTTTTGTGCGCATCAGCTTAGCTGTGGGGACACAAAATCGTCTGCCTGATGGAAGGAGCTCAAACTGTCACTCAAGCGTATGCCCACTGTCACTAACAATCGCACGAGCCTTGTTCGCCGCACGCCTTTCATACAACTCACTCATACTCTCCTGTCTCTCACCAACAATCTTACCACAGATGTTCACAACGCTATCCAAGGGTTTGCTGTTTTCAAGTTAAGATTTCCATTCCAGCAAATGCATGAAGTCAAGACAGACTCAATAAAACTCCTGTAAAATGTTTTAAGATTTTTTGGCTGGACATGCAGATTCCTCAATTTGCGTAGGAAATACATTCTGGTTTGGCATTTTTGTATGCGGACCTGGTGTGTGTGTATTGGAAGTGAGCATATTGTCTAACGTTGTGCCCAGATTTTGTATTCCTCTACCCATTCGACTTTTTCTCCATCAATATACAGATCAGGCACATAATTTTTCGCTTTCCTAAAAATCTATGATCATCTCCTTTGGGTTTGGGGGTTTTTTTTTTACGTTAAGCTCAAGATAATTTTCTTTACACCAGGTGCTGAAACGCTCAACTTCATCCAAATATGTGACATCAGAATTGGAAAGGTCAAAGTAAGTAGCTCGTAGTCTAAGCGAACACTGTTGCGGTGCTATTTACAGCTGTATTTCACGTAGAGTGTCTGTGAACAACAAAATAATCATAGCAACATGAGCAGGGAGGGGAGGGAGAGGAGAGAGAGAGAGAGAGAGAGAGAGAGAGAGAGAGAGAGAGAGAGAGACAGACAGACAGACAGACAGAGAGAGACAGACAGACAGAGAGACAGAGACAGAGAGATGGAGAAACAGAGACAGAGAGCCAGACAGACGACGGATGGACAGACAGAGACGGAGACACCGAGAGAGACAGATAGAGAGAGGGTGGGAGTGGGAGGCTACACTGTATTTAACTATCACTTGGTTGCATGCCTGTGTTCATATTTCCGTCTCAGTTCCATGGCTTCTCTTGCAGGTACAGGTACACCTTTCGCTGGCAGAGTGGTGCTGTGGTTCTTTTTCTGCCCATAGACACTTCTAACAGTAGATACGACAGACTTCATTTTATTCATTGGAGAGCTAAAGACTTCAAGGCACATGGTAATGCCACCTATCGTTTCGTATGTGAAGTCCATTCCCTTTTAGATCATCACTATGTCAACGCAGCTGTCGCGCTTCCTGTCCCGAACAGCACGACCACGTCAAGTGTCCATCTAAAAATGTGTTCCATGAAGCACCTGACACAGGAATTACTGGCCTGTGATGTGGAAAGTCTGTGCATGGAACTCGAGAACACGAGACATGGTACAGAGCGACTTGCAGCATGTCCCAGGGAATGGCACAGCCGTACTTCTATTGTGCTAGATCTGGGGAATTCGTGCCTTACAACATGGTGTGCGATTTCCGACAGGATTGTTCTGATCGACGTGACGAAGACTTCTGTGAACATCCTGTCTGCAAGGAAGACACGATAGACTGTGGACACAGACAGGTTCTTGCTGTTACGTTTCAAAGAGTCCTTGTGTCACAACTCCGTTACTATTCACCACACCTCCCCATCGATACCTCATCCATTTTCTCATACACAGCCACATTGTGTTTTGTTACATAGGTGTTTCAATTGCAGCAGACCATCCTTGAATTCTTATCTAGTCGATTTCAAGATTGGTTTGATTTCTTTCTTCGCCCGCAGTTCTCAAAGGCAAAAACCAATCAGCCAAGGACAAAGATCCTAATGAATGCAGGAATGAGCATGATGCCAAATGAAGAAATCACAGAGTAATACATGCAAGCACCACACATGGGAAGATGAACTTACCTAAAATAGATGTATTTTGCAACAGTGAGTGCGTAGAAAGCCAGAATCTCCTGAAGTAACTGGAGTTAGTTTAATACTTTACATGAAGCAGGATAGCTGTACAGAACAAAACACTGACACACTGACATTGTTGTTGTCCATTCAGCACTTGAGCCTTGAGACAAGGGGGAGAGACAAGTATGAGAACAATCGTATGCACCGATACCAAATGCTAAAAATCACACACACACACACACACACACACACACACACACACACACACACGCACGAACGCACGCACGCTTGCACGCACGCACACACACACTCACGCACGCACACACACACACACACACACGCACGCACGCACGCACGCACGCACGCACGCACGCACACGCACACACACACACACACACACACACACACACGACACACGTTTCGTTTCACCGGTTCTTTCTCTCTCAACCCGTCCCCTTCACTCTTTCTCTCCCTTCTCTTTGCCGCTCCCATTCGCCCCTCCCTTCCCCTTCCTTCCCACCCTCTGCACGCATATACTCGTTGGATCATCCCGGAATTACCGGGTGCATTATGAAATGATCTTTTGGTTAATACATGACCTCAGTCATGTATTCAGCTACATTTTTTTAAAGACACTTTCATTATCATTTGACATCAACAAAGCAACACTTGTGGTGTGTGGGTGATATGAATAAGAACTTAACACTCCATAGTCCTTACGTTTGTCAGCATACGCAGCACACACACAAAAGTTCATTGGTTTGGCATTCACTTCTACAAGATGGGCAGATCATGTCATTTCTCGGACCACTAACCCCAAATCTGAGTCCGATGAAGCTGTCTCTGTGTTATGTATTTCTAACTAAGATAAGGTACTTTTTTCTGCCTGAGAAAAGCTTCTAAAAGAAAAAGAAATGTCTATGTGTACTGTTGACGTCTATTTCGCATGCCACACTTCCGCTTCAAACAGAAAAAAGTCTGTCTTTGGACTCTGTCATAAAACCATATGTCACACACCCAAGTTTGTGCACACATCCACACTTGCACTCACAAAACACAGTATGCTTACTTCGTACGCAATGCACAATCACTCCATTCACCCAAAGGAGCACTATCACCACAAAATTAAGTTTTATATAAAACGCTCCCTTTACTCAATAATAAAGAAAAGGGTCTTAAATCTTCTTTTCACTTCAGTACGTTTCCAACAATTATTTCTTCTCTTCCCAAGATATTTCCACACATATAAACAATGATACAATATTTAAAGTTTGATCAAGAATCAAACACACACACAAGTATTACACTCTCAGTTCATTATATTAAATAATTGCAGTAAAGACAAGTCATCTTCTTGACTTGTTGAGGAGCTTTCGTGCACTGGGCTGTACCACCTCTGGACCACCACAGTCTGGATCCTCACTAGACTGGTACACCTTAGTCGGGAACACCACTGGACGCTGAGGGATTCTGTAACGAAACCCTAGGTCCAGGGTTAACCTCTAAAATGAATTTTATTTATTTTTTCTCTTTCTCTCTTTTATTATTCATAGCTCCTTTTTTAACTCCTTTTACATTCACTCCAAAATCAAAATAGAATACTCACACGAGTCTTGTTCCGCCAACTTATTCCTACCTACAGTTGGGGTACAAAAAGAAATCTTTATACACAACAATATTTCATTTATTTATTTTTCAATTCTTCTTTTCTTTTCGCGTTCAACGTTCATCTTTCTCTTTTCCCCAAATAGCGCAATATCCTCAAATCTTTATAATCATCAAACTTCTGTTATCATTATAATTACACCTTTAATGTAATTGCTTTAACCAGTTTACAACCCCAACTGGTACTCACCTTCTAGGGAATAAGCGACAAGCCTACCCTTGTAGACTTCCAGTCTACATCTACACTCTATACTTGAGTGAAACTTGCCACGCCAGGCATCTTACACCCACCAAGGGTTAAGCACACCCAAACCAGGGTTGCATCGGACAAACTAGTCCAACCATGTAGCACACCCAACCCAGGGTTGCAAAGGACAATCCTAGTCCTAACTATATTAAAACCCACGAGGGTTACGATTGGACATCATCCTATGTCCGTGTCCAGAGCTCCTCTGAAGTAACAATAATCTTCCACCCTTCCTCACATTGGGGTGAACACACTTCACAATCCACTCAGCGTCCCACTCTTCCACATCACTTGTGGTTGCACTCCATGAATACAAAAAAGCATCTAAAACCGTAGGTTCCATTCCACAATCGCAAAACTTACAAAATCTCTTAACACTCTTTTCTTTGACATGAAACTTCTCCATTCACATAACACTTTTCCCATTCGCATGACACGATATCTTAAAACAAAACAAACAAACAAACACCTCTGAGGCTCAGCCAAACAGTACTGCAACGGTTTTTGCTTTCTGTCAGAGACTTTTTTTTTACATCTGACACACACTCAAAGTTAACAGATTCGTGTAGCACGCGCGCGCGCGCACACACACACACACACACACACACACACACACACACACACACACACACACACACACACACACACACATTTTTATATTAAGGCTTAAATGAATGTTGGTGTGCAAAGTATCTCTCTATATAACAGAATGTTTAAAATCAAGAAAACCACTATGATATCATGAATAGAAAGAGATGTCTCACGTTACTTCATATCATGAATTGTCTCTCCAGTTCATATGGTCAGATGGCCTTGAGAAGAATAAATTAAACTTCTTGTTATTATTATTTACACACACACACACACACACACACACACACACACACACACACACACACACACACACACACACACACACACACACACACACACACACACACACACACACACACAGAGAGAGAGAGAGAGAGAGAGAGAGAGAGAGAGAGAGAGAGAGAGAGAGAGCAAGACAATTTCAGGATCACAGCATACCTGCAAGAGCGAACCGTCATCGTACGATCTGGAGACTTGACGTGTGAATCACAAAATCTTTATGGAATTATTTCAAGACTCACCTCTCCTCCCCGTTTAGTAGACTATTTTGTTAAGTTTGTCTTGCAAACCTCAGTAAAAACGGTGTGTGGAGTCTAGTAGACGACAGTCTGATCAACAAAAGTCAAAGAATGCTCAGGATAAAATCAAAACCTTTCCATCTGAGATTTAACAGCAGAAGTCAGTGCCATGAAGAAACTGAATTATCCATCAACCCCACAAAATCCCACACATTTGTTTGCACTCTCAACAACAAAGACATCAGGAACGTATCCTCACCAGTTTCCTTCAACTGCATGCAAATCAAATCAAGTGAAAACCTTCTTGGGTATAGGCTTTGGTATGCTGATCTTCTCAGAAAACATGTTAAGAATATTACGCTTAAATGCATAATGTCGTGTCCGCCATAAAAGCAATGGCAGCTATCAGCATTTAACAAGGCCAGCTGTATTGACTGTACCACACAATTTCTGTCACTGCAGATTAGACACAAGTTGGAGCAGGTGAAGGCATATTTTAGAGCAACTGAACACCTCCAATCTCATCTGCATGTGGCATTCAAGAAAATAAAAGACTCATTTTGGACGTGGGACAATTATGTTTGCAACTGGCAGTAGATAATATATAGCTTGTGAGCTGTTTATCACAACTCAAAGAAACTAAGTAATGTGAAAGTGTCCCCGACTATTTTGGACACCTTTACCAAATTGTCATTGTTCCAGGGCTTGCAAGACACTGCCAATAAGGACCACAGAGCAAAACGTTAGCAGAAAGTCCGATGCAGGTGGGTAAGTTGTACTGGGGATCCAGAGCCAAACAAAACAATCCAAGAGCCCAGAAGTAAATGATGCATGGAGGTAGAAGAAGTAATACCGACATCCCACTGGCTATCATCCACAGGTCATCTCTAAGCTCAACAAGCTCTGAGAGTGAATGACTCTATGAACAGGTTTCAGAAAGGAAATAGTGGAATAAAATGGCCTACTGGAAGTTATCCGCAGCCTCCCACAGAAAAGACGCATGTGGATGTACTGTCCAGGACATATGAGTGTCAAAGGAAATGAGAGAGCATACACACTGGCAAGCAAGGCAACGAAAAGAGCTGAGTTACAACAAGGCCGATCTGATGTGATAAGAAACCTAAAGCATCGTCAAGGCAAACAAGACTGAAGCCACAGGATCATACACTATCCTGAAGAACTGAACATCAAAGAAACACATCTCTGGGTACATCCCAAATCCATGGGGACCTCAGCTTGGTAATCATGGGCCTTTGCCGCCTGTGGTTATACAGACATGGGCGGATGAAGAGAATGAGGTGGTTGACATGTGCACGGTCCAAAGGCACATGTGTTTATGAATGGTGGGGGCGGTTGTGATAGTGGCTGGTATACATGGTAGTGGTGGAGAGAATGCTGTTAAGAACTGTGATAAACATGTTTGTCCATTGAGTGCCTGTCCTGCTTTCCGGAGTCGTGCCACACACGCGCACGCACCACCTCCAAAGCAAACTCTGCAAACGCGCGCAATCACTCCTTTCACCCGAGGCGCGTCAAATAAATGCACAACACCGAAAAGTTGGTTTTCCTTCTTTCCCCTCCTCCTACGGGAGAACAAAATATGATTAATACATACAATTCTCAAATTAACTTATCCACACCTCCTCTCCAATCGAAAGGCAACGCAAAATAAAGACAAACACACCTCATCTCCACCAAGGAGGTAACACCGAATAAATACAAACACACTTCCTCTCCACTAAGGAGGTAACGCCAGGAATTGTTTTCCCTTCAACTGAAACATTCATAAAACATGGGGGTTATGTCACTATCCATCATCACCGTATTTATACTATATACCATTGTCTTATAATCTCAGCACAGATCAATCAAATCACACGATTCACAACAGTTGAGATTATAAAGTAGAGTCATAACATCATGGGGGAATGTGCCAGAGTCATTCTTCATCCACATGGGGGAATGCGCCAGAGTCATTCTTCATCCACATGGATTACTGTCTTCTGATACCGATTCAAGAGGTATCC
>JADBJO010002381.1:270597-275597 GCA_016801955.1 Conus betulinus
GTTTTGTCTACCGAATATGTTTTTCATCAGAAAGCATCAAGACTGGTTTTGCTATATTTGTTCTTCATCTGTGTGCATCTGATTTTCTGATGGGAGTGTATTTAGTGTTCATAGGTACAGCGGACTGGGCTTATGCTGGTAGTTATATTTGGAATGAAGCGTCGTGGAAAAAGAGCTATGCGTGTACCATTGCAGGGTTCCTATCCTTTTTATCTTCAGAAGTATCAGCCTTCCTTATCTGTTGTATTACTTTGGATCGCTTTCTTGTCCTCCGTTTTCCATTCAGGCAAATCCGGTTTGGATCCAGATCATCTCAAACGGCCTGCTTCATCATCTGGGCCTTGGGATTCATGCTGGCTATGGTGCCCCTTGCTTCCAGTAACTTCAGACTGGGAGTTCTTCCACCAGACAGGCATTTGCATTCCCCTGCCTGTCACCAGAGCTGAATTTTCTGGTCGCATTTACTCCTTCAGTATTATGATTATTTGCAACCTGATCCTGTTTTTTGATAATTGGTGTTGGTCAGCTTCTTATTTACTGGTCAGTGAGGGGCAACACTATATCTAGAAAGTTAACAGACAATCAAGACGTGGGCACTAAGTTTGCACAGTCCAGGGAAAGCAAATTTGGCCAGACGTCTCCTATCAGTGGCGATGTCAGACTTTCTGTGCTGGTTTCCTGTTGGTCTGTGTGGGGTCCTGGCTGACAGTGGTGTCGTCATTTCAGGGGAGATCAACGTCGGAATGGCCATTTTTGTGTTGCCACTCAACTCAGCTCTCAACCCCTTCCTCTACACTTTAAACATACTACTTGAGAAACGGCGCAAAGCACAAGAGCTCCGTTTTCAGAAAGTGTTGCGTGCTCATCAAAAAAGTAACAACTGAGGCGTATTATAAGAACAGAAAATGAACCAACAATAAATGTAGCAAGTGGACTGCAGAAAAATATTTGTGAAATGCACAAAGTTGTGACTGTACCAGGATTGTTCTTCTTAACTTTCTGTCCCCTTTATATGTTTGGTTATCCCGATCCTACCAGATATAGACGTTAGCATCACATATACGCACCACACTATGGGTTGACTGATATGTTCACCGTATCGTATATCCTGCTCTCTCTCTCTCTCTCTCTCTCTCTCTCTCTCTCTCTCTCTCTCTCTCTCTCTCTCTCTCTCTGTTATTGTTTTTTACCTTTGTCTATATGTCTGTGTGTCTGTGTCTATGTCTACCTCTCTCTGTCTCTGTGACTCCCCATCTGTCTGTCTGTCTGTCTGTTTGTCTGTCTGTCTCTCTACCTGTGTGTCTGTCAGTCGCTCTCTTTCTCTCCTACATGCACACCCGTTCGCGCTCGCGCGCACACACACACCACACACACACACACACACACACACACACACACACACACACACACACACATCCACACACTCTTATTTATCAACACATAGATATTCATTATTCACATCAAAAGATGGTTTAAATACTTATTAACAGACTTCCAACCATTAATGCATGGTAGTTTCCTTACCTCTGGAGTGTATTATCATTTCTATCATCATAATATATTAGCGAAATAAAACCTATTTTGCACCGTAACGCCATGAACTAGCTAAGCCGCCTCCTTTCTGATCACCCATCAAAACGTATTTTTTCTCTTCTTTCTATTTATACGTTCTGAAAACAATTTCCTCTTATCACCCTATCAAGTCACAAGAGATCCGCTGTCAACACCCTCATGCACAGAGCCGCTCTGCTGTGTTCCACTAAGGAGGAAGAGCTGAAAGAAGAGGAACTCATCAAGACTGTACTTTCCGCTAATGGATACCCTGCGTGGATGTGGGACAACCCTCGAGTTCGCTACCCTTCTTCTACAGATACGGACAGTGTGAAAGTGGGGATCCCTTACATTAAAGGAGTCTCAGAGCGTCTAGCCAGGACCTTCCAACAACATGGATGCTCCCTACGCCAGCAACTGACCCATGTCAAAGACAAAACGGACCCCCTTCAAGTAGTGTGGTGTAGAGTATAGGAATAATTTTCATGGAGAGAGAGAGAGAGAGAGAGAGAGAGAGAGAGAGAGAGAGAGAGAGAGAGAGAGAGGGTGATGATTTATTCAATAAGGTCTTTCGAAGGGGTATCTGAACACAAAAATCACTGGCACAACAAGTTATCATGATGAAACCATGGGAATTCGCTAAGGAACAGAGAGAGAGAGAGAGAGAGAGAGAGAGAGAGAGAGAGAGAGAGAGAGAGAGAGAGAGAGAGAGAGAGAGAGAGGAGTGTAAGAGAGAGGAGAAACTCATACCAAGAACTCCTTTTTCCGAGTTCTTCCCCTTATTTTGTTGATCGCAGTCTTGGCCAACAGCACCGCCGACTGATACAAAGGACGTGTGTGTGTGTGTGTGTGTGTGTGTGTGTGTGTGTGTGTGTGTGTGTGTGTGTGTGTGTGTGTGTGAGAGAGAGAGAGAGAGAGAGAGAGAGAGAGAGAGAGAGAGAGAGAGAGAGAGAGAGAGACTGTGTACATGTGTGTGCGTGCGTTCATGCGAAGTGTGTGTGTGTGTGTGTGTGTGTGTGTGTGTGTGTGTGTGTGTGTGTGTGTGTGTGTGTGTGCGCGCACAGAGAGGTTGTGTGTGTGTGTGTGTGTGTGTGTGTGTGTGTGTGTGTGTGTGTGTGTGTGTGTGTGTGTGTGTGTGTGTGAGAGAGAGAGAGAGAGAGAGAGAGAGAGAGAGAGAGAGAGAGAGAGAGAGAGAGAGACTCCGCGTAATCGGCGTACTAAGAGAGGCAACTCATACCAAGAACTCTCTCTTTCCCCGAGTTCTTCCCCTTATCAATATTTATTCAATAAGGCCAACAGCACCGGCGACTGTCAGGTACTTTGTATGCGACGCAAGCTTTTGGCTGGTCGACCGGTGCAGACGTTTTTATTCTGGGTGTTTGCAACCACATGTAATGACAAACCGACTCTTCCTTTTTTTCATTTCCAAGAAATTCTGTGTTTAATTTTTACACCGTTTCCGTTTTCACGTGTACAAGAGTCAACAGACTGAAAACGGAAACGGTGTAAAAAAATTAAACACAAACAATGTGACGTTTAGAGACGGATTTATATATTTCCCGTGGAAGCTTTTAAGAAAAATATCATTTACAGTAGCAGTTGTTTTTCTATATGAAGCATCAAGGACACCTAGTAGTTATATACAGAAATAATGGGTTCATAACAAGAAACATGGCTTGTACACCGAAAGGACGATGGTAGCCTGCTTATAAAAGAGAGACACACTGTGAGTCAATATTGTTGCTGAATGTAAATAAGATTGGTAATGCATTGCAGGTGAGAAAGGGATTGTCTGGATTAATTCATTCACAATTTATTGTAGTATACGTAAGAAATGATACAAGATTATCATATAAACCAATGTTACTTCAGCCCTACAAATGAATCATTGAAAAGCATTAACTTTGAAAAAGCCTTTGACTCGATCAACAGAACTTGAAACATTCAGTATTAGATGTGATAGCATACATTTAAGATATGCAAGGATGATTACACTCCCCCCCCCCCCCCCCCCCCCCCCCCCCCCCCCCCCCCATGGAGACGTGTGTGTGCCAATGAACGGACAAATATTGACTTGGACACGAGTGACAGGGTACCGCTGTCCAGGGGATCCGATATTGCCATGTCTATTTCATTCTCTGTACAGGAATGTCAGTTACTATGGTTCAAAAACATATGGATCTGAAATGAATCAAAACTGGTGACATTGATGATAAAGCATTACAATCCGTGGGTAGTACAGAGTTACTGTAAAATAGGGATAAAAAAAAAAAATAATAGTTCGAACAGACAGTGAAACTACTGGATTTCTTTAGAGAGAAAAGCTGGGGCTTAAATGCGTGATGGGAATAGAACAATTGTAGTGGGATAGGCACAACGACTCACACAGAGGTTAAATATGTGCAACACTTCAGATTTAGATCCTCTCAAGTTGATTTTGTTTTCTACTTCAGGCTTATCAACGACCTTGCACGTCAACAAAGCAAAGTCAACACTGAGGCAGAGTACTGATTAATTTTTGGTTTAAAAAAAAAAAAAAAAAAAGAAAAACGCTTCCCAATGTAAGGACTAGTCGCAACACTAAAAAACCGCTTATTTTGTCAAGACTGATCCTTTGAAGATATAGGGTTTTTTTTTTTTTTTTTCTAATGCCGCATAAACCCAAAATTTTACCGAGAATGTTCTTTACTTTGACGTGGTTTAATCAAAGAGGCAGAAATGTAGGACTGCCTCTGTATAAACATGTCAAAGATATTGGACTGGGTATATCCACCAATCGATCATACCTCCTACAGTTACTGTTCTGAACGTTTTTTTTTTTTTGTTTTTTTTTTTTTTTTTACCTCCGACTAAATGCAGTCAAAAATGTTCTCTTCGAATTAGCAAAGTAGATTAACAACATGGACCAAGGGGAGGGGGGCGGGCGAAATATAGCTCAGTTGATAGGGCGCTGGATTTGTGATCGCGGGTTCCAATCTATACCAGGCCAGTTGGAAGGATCCTTCCCTTGGTTCTGACACATCATTTCCTCAAAAATTCCATCGAATGAAACGACATAGTGTGGTTCCGTGTGTGAACTAAGAGATGACATCTTGAGCGCACGCAAAATCCCCTCACAAATTTTCGGAAGAGGAAGTCAGTTAAAGCAGAAGTCAGATAACACACATCCATGCTCAGTGAAAAATGGAACTGACTGATATTCCATTTACTTACACAGGAAACTGATTGAATGATTAGTGCCGTCAGGCAGCTTCAGCCTGCTCTACGAGGTTGGCAGCAAGTGGTTCAATTGAGAGCGTGGGTTGTAAAACGCCTTGAGCTTGGTCTCTAGCCAAGGATATGGTACTCTCATAACAACAAACGATTAGTTAAATTGCCAAACAGAAGTACTTAAGCATGTACAAAATATTTTTTTTTCATTCCGAAACACACACACACACACACACACA
>JADBJO010002381.1:280597-319567 GCA_016801955.1 Conus betulinus
CCTCTGAGCTATGTCACCGTGCAACTCCTCCTGTACAATAACCAGCTGCTGTCAAATCCAAACACCAGTCCGTGATCAAAGTTAAACCTTCTCAAATACACACCGGCTGTCTTTTGAACAAAAAGTAGTCAACGCTCTCCAATCTCCCTTTCCTGGAGTAGAACTTCAATCATCATCACGCCAGTAACTATCCATCGAAGCGACGGCGGCACTGTAATCAACATCAGTTGAAACATCCTGTGCATGACAAGGCAGCAGCGACCGGGCCAGCTCTGAAAACACCTGATTCACGCATGCATCACACACCAGGAAGCAGACGCACAGCATCTATCAACAGCGTGCTGACAGAAACTACCGTGCGACCCAGTGAACAGCGAAAAGGAACTAGAAAAGAGGGCAACCAGAACACAGAAAACACAGAGACAGAATCAGAAGGCACTAGACTGGATCCAGAGGAAATGGGAGACGAACCGGAAGAAAGGGACACAACCAGAAGACACTGAAAAAGAACCAGAATTTAGTGAATGAGAACCAGAAGTTAGAGAGAAGAGAAAGAGAACCAGAAGTTTGAGAAAGAGAACCAGATGTCAGAGAAAGAAAACCAGAAGTCAGGAAAGAGAGCCAGAAGTTAGGGAAAGAGAACCAGAAGTCAGGAAAGAGAACCAGAAGTTAGGGGGAAAGAGAACCAGAAGTTAGGGACAGAGAACCATAAGTCAGGGACAGAGAACCATAAGTCAGAAAAGAGAACCAAAAGTTAGAGAAAGAGACCCTGAAGTTAGGAAAGAGAATCAGGAGAAAGAGAAAGAGAATTAGGAGTTAGATAAAGAGAACCAGAAGTCAGGGAAAGAGAAAACAACGAGAAAGATCCAGAACAGGGGGTCGGTGAAACAGATCCAGACGTAGAAACAGAACAAGAAGAAAGGGAAAGAGGACGAAAAGACAATGAAGGATATCTGCAGGAAACAGAGACAGAACCATAAAAATAAAATCAAGAGGACAGAGAAGTAGATCGTAAACCAGCAGACAGGCAGGAAAGCGAAAACAAAACAAATCCGGCAGTCCTGCCAGCAAGACGATTATCAAACCACACCCTACCATTCCCCACCCATTTTCTTTTTCTCAATGGACACCAATGCCGACTGAGGGCGTGTGCTGGCCACGGGCAGGACCACATCGCCCAACGTGGGGAGGACAAGACCACGCTTCGGGTGGAGGACACGACCAAGCTTCGGGACACATCTTCAGCTGCTGACGATGCCCAGCGTGCAGTACTAGGTGCTGCCTCTTCTTTGCCCGAATCATCATCTCCTCTCCCCCCCCCCCCCCCCCCCCCCCCCACCCTCCTCGGCCTCTGCCCTCCAGGTCTTGTGGCCCACATCCGGAAACTGTACAAAGCCCAGTCAATTAACTGTGAGAGAACAGATGGGAAGACGTCATCAATGAAAAATAAATATTTAATTAAAGAAAGAAAAAAAAAAAAAAACGCTCCTGAACGCTTGGCTTTCAATCGAAACCTATTCACAAATTTGTCTTAGTCTTCACACCAACCTAGGGCCAGGTCTAGTGCCATTACTTAGTGAGCCTTAGCCAGCTCTTTGCAGCAAGTTCGTTTTAGTGTACCTAGTTCTTGTTTGCAAGTCTGTGTCAGCTTGTGTAAAGGCGTATGTGCGCATACACTTTTAAAGACATGTAATCAGATGCTTTCTTGCCAAAATAATGTTATCACTCAAAAATTAGTTTTATAATGACATTAGCACAAATGCCTACACACACACACACACACACACACACACACACACAGAGAGAGAGAGGAGGGGGTCATTTTCACAAAGGCCATTGACCCTAATAAAGGAGGTGTGAAGCACATGAATATGTCACAGCATATAAATTTCACAGACCAGAATACAGTGAGATTGAAAGAACTTTGCATCTATGAGACTTAACAGACTGAAAACTTAAATGTCTTGAAGAAATAAACCAACAATTTTCTTATAATACTTTCATATTGATACGCCATAAGCTGACGTAGCCGAAACTGATTACATTTGTATTTACACTTCATCGGAATATTTATTACGCTCTTGGACTGGTGCAAGTGCAGAAGCATAAAACAAAGTACAGTTCGTCTTCTTTCCCATTCGACCCAGTGGATTTCTCCGGTCTGAATTATGTCATACCAAGATTCAAATGTTTGCATGATACCATTCGCATGTAACATTTGACATTGTGTACAGAACAAAATGTCCAGCACATGATCACTTTATCAAATTTTAACGTGAAAGTTCCACTCCTGCCATCCGAATGCAATCAACCGTTCTCTAAATTCACATGAAAATAATTATTAATCGTCTTGAACGCTTCATTTATCCATGCACAACCCAGTCCAGTCTGACAAAGTTTACAACAGACATTTGAATGGCAATTTCTGTTCTCTCTCTGCATTTAGATAGCGTGGCATCATACAGGTTTTTTTCTTGGTAATCCATGATCATTTAATTTTGTCCTTTTCACCCAATATTGTAAAAGAGAGTTCGTAAAAATAGAGTATCAATTAGTATCTCCATAGAGAACATAAGTGAGTGTTCACAAACCAAATCCTAAAAATATCTTTAGAGCAAACAGGAGCATTTTTTAAAAAATTTTCTTTAACAATGGCATGCTTCATTACCTAATCTCCAAATGTGAGCACCACACTGGGCGATTGGCTGAGCCTGGAAATCGAATATCATCAACAACAAATCTAAATCAGCAATTGTCACGACAGGCAGTTTCTGAAAATACAGACCGCAGTTTTCTTCCACTGACTTGTCAGACCATTAGCATGCCTGTGCAAAGCTAAGTTTCGTTGATATCTCAGCACCTATGAGCACTGACAACAGGCACCATCATGTTATCATACGTCCATTTTTATTTTGCAGCAAAGTGGTCACCTTTCCTGAACACTGTTACATCGCTTTTTCAGAAATTCACTTTCAGTTCAAGAGAAAAGGTTGCACATTGCAGACTGTATGCTGCTTTTGCAAATCAACTAACCTCTCTACCTGTTGTACAACATCGTCTGCCAGTAATAAAACAAAGAGCTCAAAATAGTCAGTTGTCGAAGTAGCACCACCATGTTTACCACTTACGATAATTTCTATGGTAATTTCATAAATAAACAAAGAAAAGGACTGCACACATCACCTTGTGTAATGCGTACGTGCAACAGATGAAATCAGTTTACAACCGCAGCGAATTTTCACTCTTACATTATCAACCATGCATGTGATGCAATGATATAAACTACCCATTTTATCATCATTAACTATAACTCAGCAAACGATTACCAGTTAGCAGTCTTAAAAGCATTTTCAGAAAAAGAAAAAAAACAAACAAACAAACACACAAACAAACAAACAAACAAACACAGCCTATAAATTTCATTCAAAAGAGAAACGTTTCTGTGACAGAAATAAAAAAGTAAATATGTGTTCACTGATTAAATAGTTCTTTTCAAACTCTATTTAATATTCCTTAGTAACGTTATGTTTTCCACCCACTCTTTTAAACGACGATTAGTAACTATACGATACATTTTAATACTACTATTACACATCAAAAACCCTGAAATTGTGATGACTGTTGACACCTGTTTTATACAGAGTAAGCACATTGTTTTCTGTCCAAGAGTCTGGGAATGCACCTTTTTCCAAACAAAGCATTGGAACGAATCCTACAGAAACCAGCAGTACAACCTCTCGCGCTTTTCTCCAACTCTTCAGTTACTCCATTTGTCCCGCAGCTTTTTGTTTTTTTTTTATCTTTTCAATTGCTAACAAAAAACCTCCGTTTGAATTGGTATACTGTAGTAACTATCATTACTGTAAACATTTAATTCGACTTATTATTATGAACACTATGATTATGACACAATGATTATGATGATGATAACGATAATGACCATTGACTGTGAGGATGACAACCTCCATTGGTGAAGATGATGACGGCCACCTACGTGGTGGGGAGGGTGGTGATGGTGAAGGTGATAATGATCATTGGTGATGATGATGATCATGATGATGATGGCCACCTAAGCGGTGGTGAGAGATAAGGTGATCATGATCACTGGTGATGATGAACAATGACTTTGATGATCACAAATGTTGACACTGAAATGATTGCTGTTGGTGGTGGTGATGATGATTTGATGACGATGCTTCTTGATGATGACGATAATGATGACGATGGTGGTGGTGGTGAAGAAGGTGTCATGATGATGACTGATTTGGTGATGATGATAATGATGATGATGATGATGATGATGATGATGATGATGATGATGATGATGATGGTGATGATGATGGTGATGATGATGATACGACGATAATGAGATCGCTACAATTACCAGCTCCTCACCATCCGTTAGTCGTACAGTGTGTCCCTGCGGTGCTGCAGATACCTCTCGACTGCCTCTCCCTCATACTGGTGAAGTTCTGGTACAGAACAGAGTATCATTACTAACTCCATAAACTTTCTGCTCAGCCGCCCAACCCATAACCAACCAACCAACCAGACAGCTAAGTAACCGTCCAATAAGCTAGCCAGTCAACCAACAGCCAGCCAACCAACCTGCCAGCGAACCAGCCAACTACCAGACCAATGAAGCAGACAGCTAACAGTCAGTAAAACAGCAAACCAGCTTGACTCACGCTGAAGTCATGTTGCTTATAACTATAGCCCAGCCGATCGGAAAAGGCCATATATCAGGGCTGTCGCTTTTTGAAACCAACCCCCGCCCCCCCCCCCCCCCCCCCCCCCCCCCCCAAAAAAAAAAAAAAAAAAAAAAAAAAAAAAAGAAAGAAAGAAAGAAAAAAGAACAAGCCTGCTGTGACAAGCACCTAATAAGCCAGCCAGCTTGACCAGCCAAACAACAAACCAGCCAGCTAACCAAGTAACCAATCAATCCTCGTACCAGGCAGCCAACCAACCAGCCAATACATAAACCAATCTAGCTCCCGATATTGAGATCAAGGTCTTTAACTGGGAGGGGGGGGGGGGGGGGGGCTCCCCATTAGAACAAAGTCCACGGCCGGATGGGGAACGCTGTTTAGCTAGCCAGGTACGGGGTAAAGGGGGAGGGGGGAGGGGGTGGTCTGTAGCAGGTCGGATATACATCCCTAACACAAAGCCTTCCCGTGGAGTAGAGCTGCTGAGAAAAAGCCCCCCCCCCCTCCCCCCCCCCCACCACAACCACCACCACCCTTCCCTCATTCCCGCCGCCTCCCTACCCTAATCCCCCTGTGTTTCAAAGGTAGAATCCCCATGCCAGGCAGTAAGCCTGAAACAGATTCTATTGTCAGTACGACAGACGAACAGGCAGACCTTTGGCTGGGAGTGTGTCTGCATAAGGTAGCAGAGAGGGAGAGAGAGAAGAGAGAGAGAGAGAGAGAGAGAGAGAGAGAGAGAGAGAGAGAGAGAGAGAGAGAGACGGAGTGACAGGAAGAGAGAAAGAGGAAAGGGAGAGAGGGAAAGAGAGAGAGAGAGTGAGACGGAGAAGATAGAGAGGTGTGAGAGAGAGACGGGAGAGAGAAACGGAGAGAGAGAAGGGAGGGGGAGAAACGACAGAGAGAGAGAGAGAGAGAGAGAGAGAGAGAGAGAGAGAGAGAGAGAGAGAGAGAGAGAACGAGGGGTAGGAAGGAAGGGGGGGGAGGATGATGGGGGAGAAGGAGGAGAGAGAGAGAGAGAGAGAGAGAGAGAGAGAGAGAGAGAGAGAGAGAGAGAGAGAGAGAAAGAGAGATATTTTTCTTGGCATTAGCTTTTCACAGCATTTAGCGCCAAGGGGAACAGTTTACAACCTAGCAGTGTACATTTAACGAGTAAAGGGAAAATACTCACGCACAACCACACCCCACGCACAAGAGTAGGTGCGCGCGCCCGCTCACACGAATACTTAAGCCATGAGTAATTTCTAATTCAATATTAAAAGTAACATTTTACATCTATACACACACACCACACCCCCACATACACACACACACACACGCACGCACGCACGCACGCACGCACGCGCGCGCGCGCACACACACACACACACACACACACACACACACACACACACACACACACACACACACAAAGAATTAAAGTAAAAAAAATAAAACAAAAAAACAAAAACAAAAAACCCAAAGAAAATGACATTCACTGAAATGAGTTACGTAGAGATTCTGTTTTGAAATGTGTCCATGAGACAAACACCCCCCAAAAAAGAAAAGGAAGAGGAAAGAAGAGAGAGTGAGAGTGAGAGAGAGAGAGAGAGAGAGAGAGAGAGAGAGAGCCATTCTGTAGGTCTCGGACATCGCAGGGGAGGGGGGGAGGGGGGGGGGGGTGCGCTTTCCCCATGATCCGCTTTGTCTGAGAGAGGCAGCCGCACAGTTCCACTGGAAAGTCTACGTGCCCTGATGACAGAGCTGTGTGAAGTCTACTGCCCTGATGACACAGGTGTGTAAAAAGTCTACGTGCCCTGATGACAGAGGTGTGTAAAGTTAGGTGCCCTGATGACACAGGTGTGTAAAGTCTACATACCCTGATGACACAGGCGTGTAAAGTCTACGTGCCCTGATGACACAGGTGTGTAAAGTCCACGTGCCCTGATGACACAGGTGCGTAGAGTCTACGCGCGCTGATGACACGGGTGTGTAATGTCTACGCGCCCTGATGACACAGGTGTGTAAGGTCCACGTGCCCTGATGACATAGGTGTATAAAGTCTACGTGCCCTGATGATACAGGTGAGGAAAGTCTAGTGCCCTGATGATACAGGTGTGTAAAGTCTGCGTGCCCTGATGACAATTGGTTCGTCCCCCAGGTGAGCGCGGTCCATGCTGCAGCTCTTGAGGGTCGGCCTCCAGAGAGAGGTCCCTGTACCTCTAAGGGAGGTCTGTCCCGCTCCCTCTGCCCCTGCTGCAGCTGGCCCCGCAGGAACATTCTGACAGAATGCTGCTGTCCTTTATATGAGCGCTGAAAACAGAGATGCTGGTCTGCTCGGCGAACCTATCTTCAGGCGGAATTCTGCCGGAACTCAGTGGAGCCAGGCAGGTGTAGATGCGCTGCCAGACCCGACTGCAGTGCGGACCAATGGATGTTGGCTCCGGTTAGCGACCAGAGCAAGCAATACACTAAACATGGGGCTGTCTGTGAACCGGCCATGGTAAAACGTTTCATAATCTCCTGATCAGTACGTACGTGTGTGCGACCTTGTGTGTGTGTGTGTGTGTGTGTGTGTGTGTGTGTGTGTGTGTGTGTGTGTGTGTGTGTGTGTGTGTGAATTCATGGGTGAGCGCATGTGCGCATATATTTGCTACCAATAGTTGCTGCTGCTGCTATCACTACTACCACCTGCGTGTCTCCTACCTGCTTTGCCATCCTGGAACCGTCACAACTACCACCTGTGTGTGTCTCGTACCTGCCTAACAGCTCTGGAACCGTCACAACTACCACCTGTGTGTCTCGTACCTGCCTAACAGCCCTGGAACCGTCACAACTACCACCTGTGTGTCTCCTTTCTTTCTGCCTAACAGCCCGGGAACCGTCACAACTACCACCCTGTGTGTCTCCCACCTGCCTTATGTCCCTAGAACCGTCACAACTACCCCCTGAGTGTCTCCTACCTGCCTTGCTGCCCTGGAACCGTCGTGTGTATCTGGCCGCCCTCAGGCTGTCATAGAACAACACCATGCGCGCCCACTGATAGCGTGACACGACCCGGATGTTGTTGGTCACCTGCTGAAAGGTGAGGCTGAAAACAGACAAATTCCACACGGAGGTGTACGTCAGCTACACTTGATACACATGCAGCACCTGTTACGTTTGTGTGGCACCCCCTCCTGTGTGCGGCACAAGGCTAGCTTTCGGTAAGTGAGCGTGATTTAATTGATTTTGGGGCAACCTTGTTCCGAGCCGGTCTCTCAACTGGGGGGCAAATGTACTGTTTTGGTCTCAGGTTTATCTCTGTTATTCCTTATTTTATTTTACAGGTTATCTACCGACTCCTGCGAGAAATACTATTGTCCTTAGCGTTTCCTGGGCAGAGGGCTTTCCCTCGTGATTTCAGCCGCGGCTTCAGGTGTTTACTGAGTAGATATCATTTTTCTCTTATTTCTACTGTTTTGGTTTTAGAATTGCTTTTTCAGTTCTGTTTTAGACTGCCTTTTCAGCTGAGTTTTACGGTTGCATTTTCCGACTGTCACATTTGAGTGATGACACATCTGCAAATAAGCTTCGAAACTGCTCAAACTGTTGGAAAGTAAAAAAAAATCGAGGAAGAAAAAAAGTTCTGTTCTGGGGCGCCGCAAATTCAGCAAATCAAGAAACTTTGTCATGAAACCATCGGACGAAAGAATTATGCCCTATCAGATTCAAATTTGAATTTAAAAAAACGCAGAAGATATTCTTCTCATCCAGTTTAGAGCAAATGAACAACGAACCAGTGAAAACAGATAAACCTGCAGCGCCCAGAGTATAGGGACGGTTTGACCAGAGTATCAGAACGGTTTGCAGACGAAAGACAACAGACGACAATGAACAAAGACCAGAACAAAAATCCACAGAGTACCCCACTGAGAGGCAAATCCACAGAGTACCCCACTGAGAGACAAAATCCACAGAGTACCCCACTGAGAGACAATATCCACAGAGTACCCCACTGAGAGACCAGATCCACAGAGCACCCCACTGAGAGACAAAATCCACATGGTGCCCAACTGAGAGACAAAATCCACAGAATACCCCGCTGAGAGACCAAGACGAGTGAAGTTTTCGAAGTAAGGTGATTCCAAAGGATGTCTTTCTCCCCTGTTCACGTCTGACGTTAGGGAGAGACGACAAAGAAGGAGAGTTCCTCGTCTTGCTGTTTTAACATTGAACATATACTAGTCACATAAAGTTAAGCACAGTTTACATGTACCCGCATAATTTCCAAAATATAAACATTGGGATCGAATGAACGGTTGTTGATTTACAGACAATTAAACAGAGGATGGGTCGAAATCAAAGTTCGCAAAATGTTCAGTTCACAAAATCATTTCAATAGTGGGTGTAGCCACCGCCATTGCGAGAGACATTCCACGCAGCGACTCCTCATCGAGTTGACCAGTGTTCTGATGACCCTCTGAGGGATTCTCTGCCATTCCAGTTGCAGCATTTGGAAGAGATCCTGGCGGTCTCTGGGAGGTGGATGGTTCTCCTTCACACGTCTCCCCCACTCTCATCCCACATATGCTCGATGGGATTGAGGTCGGGACTATACGCCGGGAAGATCATCCTGTTGATGCCGGCCTGCACAATGAAGTTTTCGGCCACCCGGGCCCTATGTGGCCGAGCATTGTCGTCTTGGAAGACTGCCATGGGTCCTATCCGTTGCATGGTCGGAACAACGAAAGGCGCCAGGATTTCATCCCGATAGCGGATGCCTGTGAGGTTTCCATCAATATGGTAGAGTGGTGTCTTGTGGTGGAGGCTGAAGGCACCCCATACCATAACAGATCCTCCCCCAAAGGCCCTGGTCTGGCGAACAGCTGCATCAATGTAACGTTCACCAACACGCCTCCAAACTCTAGTTCGGGCCGTCATTGTGTTCAAGACTAAACCGCGACTCATCTGAAAAGAGGACCTGGGACCACTGTTGTTGGTTCCATCTCACATGACGATGGCAGAAAGCTCGGCGAGCCAGCCTATGGGCTGCTAGCAGTCGTGGTCGAACAGCTGGGCGACGTGATCTGAGGCCGAAGTGGTGAAGACGGTTTCGTATGGCTTGACGGCTGAGGATGGTGTTATTTGCCATACGAAGCTGCCTTTGGATGCTGGTGGAAGTGGTATCCCGCTGCAATAGGGCCTGCCTCTCGATGAAACGATCTTCTCTGGGAGTAGTCTGCCTAGGCCGACCTGACCGTGGCCTCTCTTCAACGCTGTTGGTCGCCCTAAAACGCTGATTCAGTCTAACAATAACTGAATGATGCACACCAAGTCGTCGCGCCACTTCAGCCTTTGCAATGCCATCTTGTATCCACGCAATCGCCCTGGTTTTGTCAAAGATGCTAAGTTTTCTTCGTGGTGGCATGGTGAGAAAAGGGCTGACAGTAACCAACCCCGCGCTTAAACAGCCAAAAGAAGGGGCATAAAACTCACTTGAGAGACTGCTCTTGCACGGGAAAAAGAATTTTTCATTTTACACATCTTGTGTCGCCAGCAAGCTTGATGCAAAACAGGCACAGTTAACGCAACTTTTGCACTTTTTATCCCGCGCGGTAACGAGGTCACCAAGACCCCCGTGCGCACTACCAGTTGACACAGGCTGATTACACACTGCTGTGTGAGATTCCATCATTGGTTGCCGCATAACAAAAAAAAACAATGTTTTTTTTGAAGGGATGAATCAACCCCCTGTGTGCAAGGCCTGTGCTTAACTTTATGTGACTAGTATATTAATGGGTATGTTACTGAATAATCCGTGAACAGGATCTCAATCGCAAGTCAAAAACAAAAACAGTTATCAATGTTCAAATCAGTGATAAAACTTTCTTTTTTTTTTCTCAACATCTTCCATCAAATAAAAATTAGGCCAAAATGGCAAACTGACAAGGAATAATAGCAATAGTCCCCCTAAAGGGAGTAAAACAGTACACAAGATCACGATTTGGTTTTGAAGAGTGGAATTGTGATCTTGTGACACGGAAAAGTACGCGTCTTTGCTCAGAAACGGTCCTACGTGCCGCACATGTGTCAACGCCATTTTTGTACCACATTCATAGTGGTACCGCAAACGTCAAGCTGGCCTTGTGCTGCACGTGCAATGCTAGCATTACATGCCCCATGGAAGCAGGGTGGAGAAGGGGTATGGTGAGGAAAGGGATTGGGAGGTATTAGAGTGGGAAGACATTAAAGGGGAGGGAAGGCGAGTGGCATTGTCTGATGGTAGGACCTTCGCGTTGAAGTATACGTAAATAAATCTTTGGTTGTCGTTATTCTTGTTTGCTAGTGGTGGTGGTGGTGGTAGTGTTTTGTTATTATGTGTGTGTGTGTGTGTGTGTGTGTGTGTGTGTGTGTGTGTGTGTGTGTGTGTGTGTGAGTATATTAGCGACAAGAAATGAAGCAATTCTTTTAACAACTTGCCGTCTATCGAATCTTATTTCTTGTCCCTGACTGTTTTAAGAGTAGTAAACTATTGAATGCTTCATTCAGTGACACTGGTGGCATCTTGAGAGACGAAGACATGTTCTTACGACAGTCCTTTTCTTAATGCCTGCCATTTGTTTTATTCTTTACAATTGTATCCTTAGTAAGTAAGCTTTAAGTCTTCGTCACTACAGCCGGTATGTACAGAACATATTTCAACTACAAAATATTAGGGCGGTACTGTTTTATTTACTGTTTGTGACGTCTGAACAAGACATATCTGTCGAAAATTACTTGTCTGTTTTGTGTTGCACATGGAATCTGCGTTACTTGTTTCTTTCAGTAGTGCTTATTGTAAACATGAATATGGTCAATAACTCTTTGCAGGACGATACATTATTATATTATAAGAGTCCCTAAAAGAACACGTTCCTTTCATTCCGATATTGCGGCATCCCATCAGTGTTTCAATCAGCTTTCTGAACAGGAATCCTGCCATATTTGGCGTATAACGTTTAAGCCTTGATTCAATCCAGATGGATTCTAGTTTATATTTTTCAAGATGTGCTACACGAAAGTTCATGATCCAGCACTGTGTGAAAGCTGATTGGTCCTGGTGCTTTTGGATCTAGTTCCATGTGATCACAGTTTGGCGTGCACATACTGGAATTTGGAATCACAGAGAATAGCAAGGACTCTGCTGTAGAAAGTACATGAAAATTCTTCCCATTGCCATGAAAAACTGCTCGACATCATCCTTATTTCTGGCACTATATATACTGAAATAACCAGTGCAACGTCCCTCCTCTGATAGCCATGTGTCTAAAACAGATGGCATGGTGATAATACCAGTCATTGCCTATACTAAGCACAGGCACCTTAATGTACACACTATTTCCGGTCAAAATCGTAGGCAATCAAAGTACAAGAACATGAAGTTATAATAAATCAATGAATTGTTGATGGATATGACCGTGAACAAAACCCACCACAACCACATGTAATCCATAACCAAACCACGAATACAATAGACGTGCGAATGAGTGAGTGAGTGGGTGAGTGAGTGAGTGTGTGTGTGTGTGTGTGTGTGTGTGTGTGTGTGTGTGTGTGTGTGTGTGTGTGTGTGTGTGTCTCTCTCTCTCTCTCTCTCTCTCTCTCTCTCTCTCTCTCTCTCTCTCTCTCTCTCTCTCTCTCTCTCTCTCTCTCTCTCGCTGTGCGTGTGTGTGTGTGTGTGTGTGTGTGTGTGTGTGTGTGTGTGTGCGCGCGCGCGCGCGCGCGCGCGTGCGCGTGCATGCGTGTGTGTGTGTGTGTGTGTGTGTGAGAGAGAGAGAGAGAGAGAGAGAGAGAGAGAGAGAGAGAGAGAGAGAGAGAAGAGAGAGTTTGTGTGCGCGTGCATGTAGGCGTGCGCACGTGCAGCTCTCTGTGCGCATGTGTGTGCGTAGATGTGTGTACACAGCACAGTTTCCATTCATCCATCCATCCCGTGTCTGAATGTAAGTGTGTGAGTGTGTGGAGGTGGGGGGGGGGGAGGAAGGGGGAGGTGTGTGTGTGTGGTGGGGAGAGTGGGCACGGCCAAAAGCAGCGAACCGTCTCTTACTTGAGCTGGCCCACGACAATGCACATGTACATGATGTTAGCCATGACCAGCGACAAGGCCAGAAGCCAGGGCAGCAGCGGGTTGTTCTCAGGGTACTTGGTCAGCGGGTCTGTCCCCTTCTCCCCCCCCAGGCGGCTTCTCCTGGGCCTGCTGCGTCAATCTCCTTCAGATTGTCCGGGTCAATGTACAGACCTGTAGGAAGCGTCAACAGTCGGGCTTGCTTCATTGAGCACAGATAACCAGCCTGCCGACCGCGAAAGCGCCGCCAGAACAGATACTGGGATACCTTAGCGCGGGGATAACCAAGCTGTTGATTGTGATGTTTCACTTAGGACGGTAGATAAAGGAAAGTCAGGTGTGACTAGCACGCTTCATTGTTCATCATTATTATTATCATTAAAATGATTCATTATTTTTTTTATTATACTAGTTGTTGTTTATATTACTTATCGTTATCATTATTGATGATGTTCTCATCATCATCAATTATCACCATTATTACCATTGTCACTAGATCATTGTTATTGTTTTTATTACTATTATTATTATCATCAATATCTTCTTCTTACATTATCATCATTATCGTTGTTGCTGCTGCTGCTGCTAATAATAATAATAATAATAATATGCTACTACTACTACTACTACTACTACTGTTAATTATATAACAATAAAAAAAAAAAACATAAAAATAATGATAATAATTTATTGCTACTACTACGACTACGACTACTACTACTACTACTACTACAAAATGGTTCAGCATAAAGATCTGGTACATTGTGTAGCAGTGTGTATATACCAATGAAGTATCATGTACACTATGTAGCAGGGCATATATACCAATGAAACATCATGTACACTATGTAGCAGGGCATGTATACCAATGAAACATCATGTACATTACGTAGCAGGGCATGTATACCAATGAAACATCATGTACACTATGCACACTGTGTAGCAGGGCATGTATACCAATGAAACATCATGTACACTATGTAGCAGGGCATATATACCAATGCAACATCATGTACACTATGTAGCAGGGCATGTATACCAGTGAAAACATCATGTACAATATGTAGCAGGGCATATATACCAATGAAACGTCATGTACACTATGTAGCAGGGCATATATACCAATGGAACATCATGTACAATGTGTAGCAGGGCATATACCAATGAAACATCATGTACACTATGTAGCAGGGCATATATACCAATGAAACATCATGTACACTATGTAGCAAGGCATGTATGCCAATGAAATACCATGTACACTATGTAGCAGTACATAATATATACCAATGAAATAAACAATCAGAGTGTGACTTGCTAGTCAAAGTACCGATGCCTTTATCCGTCTAACCCTGCTATCACATGTAAGCAGGGACTATGCTGTATAAAGCTCTAATAAACGACAGTCATAATGCTTCATTTCAAGCCTATCTGATAAAGCTCTATTAAACGACAGCCCATCATCTTCATTTCGTGCTTATCTGATAAAGCTCTAATAAAGACTGTCATAATTCTTCATTTCATGCCTATCTGATAAAGCTCTAATAAACGACAGTCACAATTCTTCATTTCATGCCTGTCTGATAAAGCTCTAATAAACGACAGTCACAATTCTTCATTTCATGCCTGTCTGATAAAGCTCTAATAAACGACAGTCACAGTTCTTCATTTCATGCCTGTCTGATAAAGCTCTAATAAACGACAGTCACAATTCTTCATTTCATGCCTGTCTGATAAAGCTCTAATAAACGACAGTCACAATTCTTCATTTCATGTCTGACTTGTGAGTGCCTTTCACATGGTTTACGATTGTCGACCGTGAAACCTTCTAGCAAGTCAGTGCGTGAATCGTTATGAATAAATCAATGAAATATTGTATATCCCCCACAAAATCTGCAAATAACAACATGTGGCAGTTTTTGTAAAGAGTGACCATCAAGTCAACAATGGAATGGACAAGTTCATCAAACAGGTAGTGCTGCTGTATGCATTTCCTCCGGGTGCAGCATATATCCGCTCCAGCCAGAATGTCTTTGTCATGTCCTGACCATGTAAGCATTTATCAAAACTGAACCACAATGAACATTATTGTATTACCGCGCTCACAAAGGACAAACTGTCCTATAGATTCCTTATAAAATAAAAGTAATCCCACGCGATTCATAATGTGATAATTTCTGATCGGGAAAAAAAAGAACGAAAACCAAGTGAATCCAAATATTCTTGTGGAAATGTCACGTTTGCATCGTCTGGTAAGAGCAAGATAACATCAAAACAGACTTGCGATAAAGTCAGTAACTTCACAAAATGCCAAACGATTGCCAAGTCCCAGAAGATTTCATAGCAAAAACTTTGACATTTACATTGGCCGCTGAAGAAGACACTTGATGCTTGTTTTCATTTGATAGTGAAGAAGACGGTGAGGGCAGTATGTGTGTGTGTGTGTGTGTTGGGGGGGTGATTAGCAGGGGGGGATAGAGAAGTCATGAAATGATGAAGAGTAAGATGAAGAGGTTGACAATGACGTCACAGGAAAAGCTGACGGAGATGACATAGGAGGCTGCTGAACGCATCGGCCCCCAGCGTTGCCCTGAGCAGTTGTGTGCACGACCAGCGCCACCAGGTCAGGGCAGTCGATTCCCATGTGAACCAGGTCACCCAGCGTCTCCAGCAGTACGGTGTCTCATCTGGCTTCTCCTTTAGGAAGCAGCGAATCTTCCACTCCGGCGTGGTTGTAGCCCTCTCCATACGGCCCTGCTTCTTGACCGCGTTCAGAAGCCTTGACCTCAGCCCTGTCAGGTCGTACCTATCAGGTAGACCCCTCCGTGTGGGAAGAGTTCGACTGGACCCGCTGCTTCATAACTGCTGCTTTGGCTGTGCGGGAGACAAACTTTACTACAATTGCATGCGGCTTGTTCCCTGATGTCTGCGCCTTCTTCCCAATCCTGTGCACCACAGCTAGAAATTCCTCTTCCACGTTACAGCTGACGGAACTGAATATACTAAAAACTTTTTTCTGCCATCTTTTTTTTTTAAGTTTCCACACCACCACACACGCGAATTGTCTCTCTCCTCAAACATGTTTATCGAGTTCAAACTTGACGAGAGTATTCCGACGTCATGCTTATTGGTTGTCTTCTGTTGTTCTGCTCTAACTGCTTTTACCAAAGTAGAAAACGCGGCCTGAATGCGGATTTTTGACTTTTTTTTCCGAGCACGATCATGTACGAGGACAAATTTTGAAATTGGGTTTTAGAAGTTCCGTGACGCGAAAAGCTATTTTGTCACTGTTCCTTGACTGGTTAACCTAATTGTCACTGTCCCCTGACTTGTTAACATCATTGTCACTATTCCCTGGCTGGTTATCATCACTGTCACTGTTCCCTGGCTGGTTAACATCACTGTCACTGTTCCCTGGCTGGTTAACCTAATTGTCACTGTCCCCTGACTTGTTAACATCATTGTCACTATTCGCTGGCTGGTTAACATTACTGTCACTGTTCCCTGGCTGGGTAACATCATTGTCACTGTTCCCTGGCTAGTTAACCTAATTGTCACTGTTCCCTGGCTGGGTAACATCATTGTCACTGTTCCCTGGATGGTTAACATCACTGTCACTGTTCCCTGGCTGGTTAACATAACTGTCATGTTCCCTGGCTGATTAACATAACTGTCACTGTTCCCTGGCTGGTTAACATCATTGCCACTGTTCCCTGGCTGGTTAACATCATTGTCACTGTTCTCTGGCTGGTTAACATCACTGTCACTGTTCCCTGGCTGGTTAACATCACTGTCACTGTTCCCTGGCTGGTTAACATCATTGTCACTGTTCTCTGATTGGTTATCATCACTGTCACTGTTCCCTGGCTGGTTTACATAACTGCGTTTTCACTCTTGGTCTTTTATCTTCCACTTATTCCCTTTCTGGATTTTTTTCTTCCTGTAAAGTTCCTCCACGTCCTCATGAATCTCAGGAATGTGAAAGGAAAACAGATGACAGGTTTGCGCCTCACGGTCCGGTAAACGGAGGACTGCGTAAAATGAATGATAACTGGTGAGTTGGGGTGTGAGTTAGGATGTCATGTCTTCGAGAAGACAAAAAATCTCTTTGTAACACACACACACGCACACAAAATGTAAGCACCTTCTCTTCACCTTCTTCACTGTTAGGGCAGATTAGTATCTCATGAACATTTCAAAAACGTTTTGCTCTGAACTACAGAGTATAAACCAAACCAATTCCATGCCTCAAATTCACAGATTGTTTTGTACTTACTTGTGCTTGGGCCAGAGGCACAAACACTTTCAACAAAGGTGATCTATTTTGATATTCCCTTATCGTAAATACTCCACCAGTTCTGTGTGAGTTCAGGACATATTTTGCCGAACTTTGTTCCAAATCTCCACCCTTTGTAAGAATGTTTACTGATGGCTTCAAGTGTTGAGAAGGAACTACTGCTGCCACCTACTGGCTTAAAAGCTCACTCTCAAAACATGTTCAAAACACATGCCCCTAGACAACCGCATCTACTGCTGCGTTCACAGCGCGAGTCCTAGCACCAACATGTCTCTAAAATCAAAACATTACGACTTCATCATTCTCTCTGACTCTCTGTATTCTTCCGAGACCGTTGCTAGTCATAACCGCAAGTATCCTCAACTTTTGATTTTTTTTTTTCTTTTAACGTACACACAATTTGATTGTTACAACGTAGTTTTTGCTTGGGTTTCCGGTCATGTCGACATCTATGGCAACGCTATAGCGGATCAGGTTACCAAGAACGCCACAATAAAGAATGGTACATATTCTCTATCCCTCACACAGACCTAAAATCCACAGCTCCACATCTGTCAAAGACGTCAGGCCAGAGGACGGGAACATGCAGACGGACAATAGACTCTTTCATGTCCGTCCAATCCTTAAACAGGTTTCACCGCTAGCCTCTGGCGGCCGTAAAGAAGAAACAGTTTTGTGCAGCTGCACAAAGACCACTCCTTTCATACCCATTCGTATCTTTTGAAAGGTGAAGAAGCTCTCCGTGCTACAGTCCATGCGATGAGAATTCACCATAACGCAGCATGTTCTTGTAGAATATTGGGCCTGAAATTATGTAAGACATGGGCGCTTTTCTTCGGACATTTTCAGAGGTGTTCCACTAGATGTGATTTATCTTGAGTTCCAGAAAGGGATGAATAATTGTTCATCTGACCCAATATTTTACAAACACAACATTACAGGCAACTTTTCCATTTTTTTCCCATTCTGGTTTGATGAATGAATTTGTTTTTAAACAGCACAAGAAACATACTTCTAGTGATGATATCCCTATATGGCCCCCAGTGTTCGGATGAATGATAGGAAACATCAAGTAAAACTTAAATAATACAGCTGCCTTATGAATAATTATTCTAGCTACTTTCAGCATACTCCTACTACATTGAAAATACCAAGTCTGCCTTACACACGTGCTCCAGCTATGTGACATAAAATCCTACCCTGAACATTTTACAGTTGCGTTATATAAACTCGCAATTTACTCAAACGCATTTTGATGACATTAAGAAGACGACAGCAGTGAAAATATTCCAGCTACATCAAACAATACTTCTTCAACATCGATTGCCATTGAAAAATGCTCCTACTGCTTGAAAAATGACAATTCAAATCACCTTGAAAATAGTTCAGATCGATTTCTCCAAAGATCTGGAAGTATGGGGTGAAGAAACTGTGCAGGACTGACGACCAGGATTCACTGGGGTGTTGGGGTACATCATGGAGTGGTACGCCACCCCGAAGCCCGTGATGAGAAGCAGTCCCATCGGCAGTAGTTTGAGAAAGTCTTGGACCTGACACATTATGTTGTCATCAGCATTATAGTTATTGCAACCATCACTGTCATCAGCGACGTCGTCATCATCGTCAATGTCATCATCATCATCATACAGGGTTCCTACAGACTCCCAGGAACAAAACTCAGAGTTTTCAAGGAGTTTTCTTGTTTTAATTCAAGGCTACAACACATGCATAAATAGATACACCCCGTACCTGTTATCTGCCCTTCGTCGACCTAATCAGCTGTAACTTCACATAGCAGAAGTATTATTAGTGCAATTGTAAAGTCATTTTACAAAAAAAAAAAAAAAAAAAAAAAAACTGCTAAAAGTCTAGAAAGCCAAACGCGCACATGTATATCAAGCTGTTTAAGCTTCAGTTCTTTGTTTAGACTTTCTTCAAACAGTAGCATGTAATTTGATTCTTCTTGTGTTCTTTTTTTCAACAACGAATGGAAGTGAGGTGCAATGTAAACTATCTCGGTTTTCCCTCACCACACTAAAATCCTTTGGCGATTTGTCTATCCGGAAACCTTGATAAAGCTGAGGATTCAGTTCACAAGAGTTTGGTGTGCAGTGTCCAATGAATTTAAGACTATAGCACATATGTCTTTGAGCAAAACAAGTCCATTGTGGCTGAAGAGCTGGTACTAGATTTGAACGCAGACACATCAGGATCATGATTTAATGGCGACACAACATTCACGTTCGACGTAGCTGCTGCCATATGGTTTGTAAGAAAGTGCGAGATGGGTATCGTTGCTGAAGATTTGCTCAACGCCAATAGAGCCATGTGCGTCTTTCCTTTGCTGTGGCTAACGAGGGCACTTCGCCCATTGCTCGCACATGGAAACTTTTTTTGCAGATTGTGCAGTAGCAGGCATATTTGCTTGCTTGCTTTGTCTTCTGTCACCCAGTCAGAAAACTCAGGTTTATCCAACCACAGACGGTTTGAAAACACACCCCCACCCCCCCCCCTTCACATTTTCAAGCTTCATTCACGAACCAGCGGGCACAGAGAACTGAACAAGCAGGAAGCGCTAGACCCCACATGCAAAGAATTGAACATTGCCCACGTTACAAAGTATCTCCATTACATAGCAGACGACAATGCGGGATCACGACGATGTTGTAAAAAATTGTTTTTAAATATTTTTTCATCACCCTGAATGCAGAACAATTAAATTGCCATTTTTGTTGGCAAATTCAAATTCTTTGGAGCCGATGGCTTGGGTTTCAAAGGTTTCCAAGGAGGTTCGGACAAACAGAACTACATTTTATTGATTTTTAAAGGTTTTCATAACCTTGAATTTGGCTCTCGGAAATCAAGGTGTTTCAAGGAGTTCCAAGGAGTGTACGAACCCTGTCATATGTACATTGTCTTGGCCTTCGTCGTAATCTTCGTACACATCATCATCATCATCATCATCATCGTCACCATCATGAACACCATCATCACCATTATTACCGTCATGGCCTTTCTAATCATCATCATCATCATCATTATCCTCGACATCATCATAACAATTATTATCACCTTTTTCGTTACCAGAACCATCATCATGCTCAACATTATAAACATTATCCTTATCATCATCATCATAATCATCGTCGTCGTCATCAAGAGAGCAAGAGGAAGGCTAAAAGGAAATACAGGAAAAAGAAGGGCGACAGGAAAGAGAGGAAGACAGAAGGAAGCAGGAAAGGACGAGACAGGAAGAACAACATGAAAAGGAAGAAGACTGTCAACATGAGACAGACAAAGAGGAAGGATAACAGGAAAAAATAGATAGAGGAATGCCACAAGGAAAGACAGGAAGGGTATCAGGAAAGAGAGCAAAAGGAAAAATAGCAGGAAAGGGTAGAAGGGTAAGTATTACAGAAAGCGAGTAAAGAAAACAAAACAATAACGAAACAGATGAGGCAGAAGGGTAACAGGTAGGTTAACAGGAAAAAAAAGAGAGAAAAGCAGGATTACGGGAAAGACAGGAACATGACAGATGAAATGAAAGAAGAGGAGATGAAGGATAACAGGAAACAGAGGAAAAGGAAGGGCGAGAAGAAAGAAATAGGAAGCGAAACAAGAAAGAGCGGAAAAGGAACAAGAATGACACGAAAGAGAGGAAGATGAAGGATAACCAGAGAGGATGAGGAAGGATACCAGGAAAGAGAGGCTGTGGAAGATCAGCTGGAAAAGAGAGGAAAATAACCGAAAAGAGAGACAACAGGAAAGAGAGGAAGGGGAAGAGTAAGGAAAAAGAGATGGATCGGAAAAATAAGAGGAAAGAGAAGTGGGAGAATGAGAAGAAAAAAAAAAGTTGAAGAGGAATGAGACGATTAAAGAGAAAACAGATGATGACAAACGAGAATGGAGAAAGAGGAGGATAAGGGGAAAGAGAGAGAAGGAGAAAGAAAGAAAAAAAGAAAGAAAGAAAGAAAGGCAGCAGGAAAAAAATGAGGTTCAAATGAACAAGAACATAAAGAGAGTGTGTCAGTCATCGTTTGTCCGGCCTTTTTTGGCCTATTCCATTCTTATTAAGTTTTTCACTTTAAGTCATACCAATATAGCAGCTACCCTTTCTGACCCGTGGTAAGGAGTCACTGGGACAAGCCCTCCAATTGTTGACTCAGTCTTGACACAGATGTGTGTGAACCGCACGAGGGCCAGCTCCTGGGCTCCCCTACTGTCACTGTTCAGGTGAGTCTTTTTAAAAAGTTCAAGGTGTTGGCATTCCTGTGTGTGTATTTTTAACCTTTTTTTTCAAATTGTCAAAAATTTCTTATCACAAGAAAAACCAGTGTCTTATAGTGGCTTAAGCCAACCGACCCTGACCTCTCCTTGCCTTCAACTATCTGGCAACATTTGACCCTGACCTCTCCTTGCCTTCAATCATCTGGCAACATTTGACCCTGACCTCTCTTTGCCTTCAATCATCTGACACCATTCTGACTTCTCTTTGCCTTCAATCATCTGACATCATTCTGACTTCTCTTTGCCTTCAACATCATCTGACAACCATTCCATGACTTCTCTTTTGCCTTCAATCATCTGACACCATTCTGACTTCGCTTTGCCTTCAACCATCTGACACCATTCTGACTTCTCTTTGCCTTCAATCGTCTGACAGCATTTGACCCTGACCTCTCTTTGCCTTCAATTATCTGACAACAGTTGAAGGAAAACAGAGAGAGAGAGAGAGAGAGGAGAGAGAGAGAGAGAGAGAGAGAGAGAGAGAGAGAGAGAGATAAAGAGAAAACACGAAGTGATAATAATAATTAGTAATGATCAAAACTGACTTAGACCGGTGCTGTAGTTTATCGCAGTCCCGCCCTCCACTCCAGCTCTTAGCGGACATCGTGAACGCCGAAAGTGCGGCCTTGGTCCCTTTCTCATTAGGGGAGGAGTTCCTTTCGCCCCCCCCCCCCCCCCCCCCGCCCCCCTCCCCCTCCCGCCCTTCTTCCCGTGATGGCAGCTGACATGGAGGTGCTGGTGATTCAGTCTGGACTTACCTTTATGTGGGTAATATGCAGGCGTGCTGAACGGAGAGCAGCAAAGAGTGTTTGGTGTGGTCGAGTGGTGGGGTGGGGGAACAGAACAAACTTTTCTCCTTGTATGGATGTTTTTCTGTAGACCTAAAAAAAAGTGCTTTTGAATTCTTGGGCCAAGACAATGTCCATCAAATGTTTAATCTCCGAGTAGGAGGCTCCCTGTTTTTCTGTTTCGCTTTTATTCTAACTGACACCTGATGTGGACCCAAGGTGTTCGACTTTGACTTTGAAGGAATCGTGCTTGACGACTTCCGGAGGTTCCTGTACCTTAGATTATCTATCCTTTTATGGCTCCTCTTGGGAGGGACTGTTACGGAAATTATGGACAAGATTTGAGTCATGCAATATTTCCTTTCACTTAGGAAGCATTTTTTTTTTTCATCATGAAGTGGGTTTTTTTTTTTTTTTTTTTTTTTTTTTTTTTGATCTGAGCGGCGTCTTTTAAGCTTTTTGTTGTTTTATTTGTTTGTTTTTAGTTTATCTGCGGTGGAAGTCTCTCCATTTTAGGTGGAAGGGAATGTAGTGAGTGTATTGGGTGTATTCTAACTATAGGAATGCAATAGCTGCACCCTTTAATGTTGGGCGTGCTTTTCCAGTAGCTGGAAGTATTTCCAAATGTAATCCTCCTTTAATTATAAGCTACGGAAATGCCCCCAGGGTACTTAGGCTCCTGAGTAGAGAGCGAATGGTGATCTTCTTTGAGGCCATACTCCAATGGTCATGTGTGAGCCAGTATAGATGAAAAATCATTATTATTTAAACCATAATGAAGTAAGTCGTGCTGCCAAACTTGAATTTGTGTCTTGCAGTCTGTTGCGTAGGAGGTGCTCAGCGAGATTTCTGTTTGTATTCTCTCCCTTTGCTTACCAAATTGCTTTCTTCCCACAGGCAGACGCCTCTGAGAGACAGACCGTGACAGAGGAAATGCAAAGTCACATGGAAAGTGAAGAATGGGAAGAACAGGAGAAAAAGAAAGAGGTCATATAAAAACACGCTCACCATCGTTTCAAAAATGACCACCAGTGGTCCGAGACTTTTGTCCAGGAAGAGCAGGTGCGTGAAGTTCAGCCATCCACAGGCAATGCCAGCTATGAAAAAGCCCAGGAGAAAATGTCCCGTCGTAAACAAAATGAGGGCGGTGAGAGAAAAGGGAACCCAAACTCAACATCTCGTAAATCGATCTGACTGCCCACCCCTCGGATGCGCTCTGCAACATATGCAAGATCAAGGTAACAGAAACACACACACGCATGCATGCGCATTCACACATACGCGCGCGCGCGCGCGCACACACACACACACACACACACACACACACACACACACACACACACACACACACACATGCATACACGCGCGCGCGTGCACGCACGCTTACATGAGCGCGCTCTCGTATGCACGCACATATGCACAGACACACACACGTGACAGTGTTGTCCTTCTCATTCTCAGTTGTTGATCATGCTGGCGTCTCGGTGGAAGTTTAACATCTTTGTGGTCCGGTCTGATTCCATGAGTGCAAAGGGTGTCATGAATCATTATGGACATTACTTTTTTGGTCCGTTTCTACTCTTCGTCATACCGGAAGTTTCTCATCTAGTTTGACTCCACAGTGCAATATAACGTTGTCACCGTGGACCTGTTTAGCCTCATAGAACTCCACTGGTCGGTGAAGAGTAACGACTCTCTTCCGATCTTGTTGGTTTATAATGGAGGACAGGAAGTAATCGTTGTCGGCGGTCCTGGTCTTTTGATTCCATTGGTCGGTGAACGGGGAGTAATCATTGTTAATGCTTTTAATTTTGATTCCCCTGATGTACAAGACGTTGCCTTTGTTGTTTGTTTTAAACATACTTCTAATCAAAAACGAAAGGATGTAAGGGACTTTCCGTATCCATACCGAGCTTTCGCATACCGTATAACCAACACTGGTCACACAAACAGATATAAGAAACTCACACGGCTTGCAAAACACAAACCCATACTTATGCACAAGATTCTTTCCCCTCCACCCTCTCCTGCACAGGACATTATCGTATCCTCATAATGATAGAACAGTATGGCTTTCGGTGAGTAAAAAAATAGACAAAAAAAATGAATAAATAAACAAATAAATAAATAAATGTATGACACACACACACACACACACACACACACACACACACACACACACACACACACAAGCGCGCGCAACCACAATTTGTAAATATCTAAACATGCACTAATTACATGCAAGTCCCATGATGTGGAAAACGATTTACATTCATATGTCCATACAGACGTAGGTCTGTGTGCCCGCGGATATCAATGACACTTGATCTTTGTCCATAGCTGTACACATTTTGAGCTCATACAGAAACCACCCACGCGACAAAAATTTAAAAAAAAAAAAAAAAAAAAAAAAAAAAAAACAACACAACCACCACCACCACCACTAACAACAATAAAACAAGAACCTCTTATATCATAACAAAAGCTTAGTGATTACACACTTCTTTCATTTCTTTTTCATATGCTCGTTTCGGTATTCGGTTTGGCGTCATTTTTTTATGTTGAGCAAGCATTTCACTGCCTGTAAAGTACTATCTATCAATACATAGAGGGTATCAGTCTAGCTCACCATAAACAAGAGTATTTGGCGTCTTTTTGCCAATTCCCAAGAACTTTTTACAAGCAAAGAGATATATGCATTCTATTGCTTTAAAACGTGCGAGGCCCCATATTTCTGATGAATGTAATATCAATGGTTTGACCTGTGCATCAAATAGTTTAAAGAAAATGGACATATCCATATTACCCAGACTGTACACAGTTTTCATGACATCTATCACTTTGCTTTTGGCTCTTCCTGCAAACTCTGTAAGTGAAATGTCTACAGACAATTTTGTCGTTAAGATAAATCCTAGATATTTCTAGCTATTTACGACTTCTATTTCCTGCCCTTTGTTGTACCATTTTTTCATGCTCACTTCGATACCCATCTTTTCTGAACACCATAGTTTTTTTTTTTGTTTGTTTGTTTGTTTGTTTTTTTTTCAAATTTACTGTTACCCAAGTAAATCAGACGCCTGCTGCAGGTTTCTAATGTGATTTTGAAGTCCAGAGGGAGTAGAGGAAATTAAGCGATGTCATCTGCGAATAACAATAAGAACATTTCACGTAAACCTGGTAGAAATTGGTACCCATCTTTCCATTTCTGGTGACAGTATCAGAAACATCAGTTATATACGCAGGGAAAAAAAATCATGGGACATAATAAAACAACACTGCTTTACTCTGGCTGGGCAATCTAAAAAGTCAGACAACACTGCTCCACTCCTCACACAAGCCTGTAGAGGGCTGTACATCCCTTTCAACATGTTATGCATCTTTGTAGAGGTATTTTTCTCTTGTGAAACGGCCCAGAGCTTATCTCTATCAACAGTATCGAAGGCCTGCTGGTAATCTATGAGAGCAACATAAAGGTTGCTTTCAAGTTTACCATATAAACAGTTACTTATCGTGGACATCAATGTGTATATATGATCAACAGTGAAATAGCCTTTACGAAAAACCTACCTGCTCTTCACAAACTTTTCCTTCTGTCTAAGTCCATTTAAATAATCTCCTGTTGAAAAGAGATGCAAGTATTTCGCTTACGATGTTTAATAATGAAATACGCCTGTGTAATTCCCTGGATTTTTGGGTCCCCGTTTTGTATAGTTTGTATGATAACTGAGCGAGTCCATTCTGTAGGGGAGTAACTATTGTTGTATATTTTATTGAACAGACTTGTTTTTAAAAAATGGTGATATTTTAGCTTCTGCCGCTTTAAAAACAAACAAACAAACAAACAACAACAAAAAACCCCTCGGGCTGTAATTCATCTAAGCCTGGTGTCTTTCCGGATTTCAAACCGCTAATAGCAAATTTTTATCTCAGTGACTGTAATTTTTTCATCAAGCTCTTGTACATGTATATCTTCTTCAAGGTTTTCTTGCGTTGTTTCTGGGATTATTTGGTCATTTGCAGGCTGTTTGTCTTAGGATATTTTTAAGGTGTTCGTTCCATAGTTCAATAGGAATAGAGAGTTAATTAACACTACTTTTGCTTTCTAGAATCACGAACGATGTTCCAGAATCCATTACTATGCATGTTTTATGTATGCGTGTGTGCATTGGAGCAAGGAGTCATATGTAATTTGTCTACCCATGCCTTCTTTTGTCTCTTAATTCCCTTTGATAGAGTGGTCTTTTATTATTATAATCCGTTTTCCTCTGTTCGAATGCAGTTTGGTCGGTTATTTTTACTAAGACTGTACATCTGCGTAGGGCTCGACTGGCATCACGTTTTTAAATGTCGTGTTTTCACTCAGCCCATCATACCACTTACAAACAAATTTATTTGATCCCCCAATGCAAATAGTCTTTCGCATGCAGTCTCCAGTTTTCAACAAACAAATTTGTAAGTTTAATTAGGCTAGATTCAACATCATGATCAACTTCTTCTGTTATATCTGTTAGAAGAGCATTCGTACTATCTACTGTCATAAAATCAGTACAATCATGCACTTTGTCCGGGTCCCTTTTGATCTTTTCTGTAAATTGAATTTTCTGTTCAGGCTCTGTAACTTTGCATTTAGAACATTTCATTTTCATTACTATTGGTATGTGATGCGATTCAACTCGTTCCATCACATTACATAATTTCACATGATGAATCATTTCAATTGAAACACAAGAACAAATCAATAGCACTATTTCCTCTGTCAGAGTAGAAAGTAAAAGCACCATCGAAGTTTTGGTAATATAAACCATTTAAAGGAGTTAAATTGAACACAGTACAAAATTCAATCAGCAATTTACCAAAACCATTAATAATAGAGTTTGTGATTTTCGTTCATAAACATTTTTTATCTTTTCTGCCCATACTAATATCAAAGTCGGTACTTAAACCTCACTCGTCGAAGCGTGCATTTCTATCACTCCCCACAATACAATGGAAATCATCACCTTCCTCGTGTAGTGCCAGGACAAATTGTTCTAACATTTCAAGATTACAGGAATAATCTTTGTCAATATAAAAACGGCTATCTACAGGATGGACATAAACACCAAAAAAGAAAATATCTTTTTCGCTCTGAAACTTTTAGAAAATCGAACACAAAGAACACACTCGATTTTTTGTATCAACATATACTGTACAAAGTCTGAAAGATAATCTGTATCAACAAAAACAACACCCCCTGAAGCCCTGCCTATGCGAGTGAACTTTACTGCTGACAACGAAAAACCATGAAATGCTTGAAATGAATGTTCACGTGAAACGATTTTAATGTGAAGGTTTCACTAAGACAACAAATATCAAAGAAACTAATATATTTTACAAAGTCTGGGTCAAACATTTTCCAAACACAATCCTTCAATGTTCCAACATATAAAAGAGACCACTTTTGTTTTGCCAGTGTCTCTTGTTGGATCATCATGAGGTTGGCTGTGTACACTGTTCTGTGTTTTCCGTGTGTTTTTGTTGGAAAGACTTCGGCCACTTTCCTATTTCTTTTTCTCACGAGTGTCACTAGATGCGCTGTTGCGTGTGCCTAGTGTATTTTGTTGGCTAGCCTGTTTGTGAATTGAAGAGCTAGTTCGTAAGTGAAGTCTGCCTGCCGCGCGAGACATGCTACCTTCCTCACTCCCACTCCACACCCCCCTCTCTCTTTCTCCTGTGTGTGCTTGACTCGTTTCATCTCCCTGGCTGCTCGCTGTTCCATTCGCTGTGCCGCAAAGGTTTGTATGAGCATCGTCTGATTGGCTAGTGCCTGGGTCAGCTAGGGTCAGCGACACGTTGCAGGGGAACCCCAGTTGCTGGTTGGCTGATGGGGGTTTGCTTTGACAGAGTCTGCGCGTTCACTGATTAATTTGCATGTGGCTACGTGGTCCGATTCTGCATGCCTGCTTGTTGATTGGAGGGAATGTGAGTTTGTAGTGGATTCCATGATGCGACAGGGTTGCCTGTGTTCGGGAAATACCTGCTCTGTGGAGTGCAGGTCTGCGTGTGTGTATCTGTGTTTGTAACTGTTGCATTGTCAATCTTGTTGGTCTGTGATGTGTAATCGGCCCCTTACACAGAACACTGTCTTCCTCTCCTCTCTCTTTTCTCTCCGTTTTACTGTCTGTCGTCGTGTCCAGTCCTGTGTAGCTCGCAGTCCGTGTTCGTGCATCGTGCTTCTGGCATTTCGGTTTGTCATCAGTTTCTTCACGTCTCTCTCTCCACCTCTGAAACTTGGCGATCACCGGTCTCGGACTGTCGTTTGATGGATTGTGTCTGCCCAGTCTGTGGGCACGTTCGACTGTGTCATCGACCCAGTCTATTTCAGGTGCAGCGGTGTCCAGGATCTGTTTTACCTTATCAGCCTAGTTTTCAGCCCCAGACGATCCACTAGTCTCTGGGATACCAAACAGCTTGATATTGTTGCGTCTGGAGAAGCTTTCTTGGCAGTCTACTTCACCTTCTCGACTTTCTATTTTCATTATCATGTCTTCCTGCTTCGTATCTAGGTATTTTACGGATGACTAATTTTTCTGCACTACTCATTTAGTGTCCGCAACATCTTTGCACAACCCAGACAAGGTGTGTCTGACAGCTGGGAGTGTTGATCCTCTGTTCGTTTGACAGCTTCAGTTTGAGTGGTCAGGAAATCACTGAGTGCCTTCACCGCCTGTAGTACCTGGGTCATTTGCGACTTCATACTGGAAAACTTGTTTAACATTTGTCTTCTACTTTATTTTAATTTCTTCATTGATAGCGAGGTTAGGCTCAGGGTTAAGCTGCACATCATCGCTAAGCAACACTCGTGTCAGGAGGTATACAAAGTTCTATAGCGGCAGGAGTATAGTCACACACTGTGCGTGCTCTCCACCCTGTCCAACCAGTCTTGTAACGTCAGTCAGGAACACAGGTAAGCTGTGACCTAGATACAGGGGTTTACTGTATCCAACACATTTTCATTTGGCACATTTTCTTACGAAAATAAAGTCCCAGTTGTAACAGATTCGTTTCTGGTTGACAAGAGTTACATCAGGCGACAAAACGCTCTCCAGAGAATTTTTCTTGCACACACCACAAAAAAGCCAGAATGCACAAAGTTGCGTGTCTCCAACAGTAGCACGTCTCCAACAGTTGCTATTTTTGGATCGCCATTTTTCTTGTTTTGCCAGTGAGTTGGCCTTGTTCTCTACCAGCAAATAAAAAGGCCTATTCTGGATCTCCATGCTTGCACATCAATGATTTTGTTTTACGGATGTAATGTCCCAATCACTTGCCTTGATTTAGCGTCCAAAGATTTACTTAATAGTCCACTCATTCTCACACGATACGAAGAAAATGTTAGGAACTCATGCACAAGTCTGTCACCCTGTTGCCATCTTGCTAATCATGCCCAGAGAGAGTCAAGAGTTGGGGGGGGGGGGGGGGGGGGGAGAGAGAGAGAGAGAGAGAGAGAGCACTTTCAGAGCTTTATTTTTTCACTACGCCACACTAAACGACACAAAACGTCATGCAAAGGAGCACAACACATAAGACATCAACGCAGAATAGCACAAGGCTCCATGCAACCTTGACACTATTCATTTCTTTGTTGAGTACTGACCAATGCCAAGTACATCCAGAATTCCATCAGTGCATACGTAGTAAAGATGCAGATGAGACCACATCATCGACCATGGAAGGTCTATCCCTGGACACCAGCCACAGGCTAGCAGCTGACAGCACCAATACTTGATTCATCTGCAGAGAACAAGAGAAGAGGAGGTAGGAACGGACACTCACAACTCTAAAAACAAAGGATGCTTTCATGAATTAAAAAAAAAAGACCAAGCAAATGAATCGGTGACTGACTGATTGAATGACTCCCTGATTGACTGACTTTGCTGGCTAAATGAGAGATGAAATGAATGAGAGGATAAACGGATACACATCTACTGCTCATGAAATGACGATTACGCAAAGCGCGGGCACATTTATGGGCACGGGAACGGGGGTGGGGATCAAGAAGCGGGAGGGAGCGGGGGAGGGGGGTAATTCTGAGGAAGGAGCTGGACACTCACTGCTTCATCGCCACGATGGCGAAGATCATCATAGAATTTAACAACATGATCCTCTACAAGGAGCACACTGCTTCCCCCGTCTTTCCCCGTTCCCTACCCCCCACCCCACCCCCTTCAAACTCTTCTGCCTTGTTCCCCAACTCTCTCCCCAGCCCCTCATCTCCCTAACTGTCCTCCCTTTCTTCTCCCCCCTCATCTCCATACCTTTCCCTCCCTTTCATCCCCCCCCCCCCCCCCCCATCTCCCTTGCTTTCCTCCCTCCCCTCTCCCCTCATCTCCCTAAATTTCTTCCCTTTCTTCTCCCCCTCATCTCCCTTGCTTTCCTTCCTTTCTTGAACCCTCATCTCTTTGCTTTCCTTCCTTTCCTCTCCCCTCATCTCCCTAACTTTCCTCCTTTCTTCTCTCCTCATCTCCCCCTTGCTTTCATCCCTTTCTTCTCCCCTCATCTCCATACCTTTCCTCCCTTTCACACACCCCCCCCCCCATCTCCTTGCTTTCCTCTCTCTCCTTCTCCCCTCATCTCCCTAACTTTCTTCCCTTTCTTCTCCACTCATCCCCCTAACTTTCCTCCCTTTCTTCTCTACTCATCTCTCTAACTTTCCTCCCTTTCTTCAACCCTCATCTCCCTACCTTTCCTCACTTTCTTCTCCCCCCCTCATCTCCTTAACTTTCCTCCCTTTCTTCTTTCCTCATCTCCCTTGCTTTCCTTCCTTTCTTCTCCTCTGATCTCCCTAACTTTCCTCTCTTTCTTCTCCACTCATCTCCCTAACTTTCCTCTCTTTCTTCTCCACTCATCTCCCTAACTTTCCTTCTTTTCTTCAACCCTCATCTCCCTAACTTTCCTCACTTTCTTCTTCTCCCCATATCTCCCTAACTTTCCTCTCTTTCTTCTCCACCACCATCTCCCTTGCTTTCCTTTCTTTCTTCTCCTCTCATCTCCCTAACTTTCCTTCCTTTCTTCCTCCTCTCATCTCCCTAACTTTCCTTCCTTTCTTCTCCCCTCATCTCCCTTGCTTTTCCTTTCCTTCCCTTCTTCTTCTCCACTCATCTCCCTAACTTCTCTCTCTTTCTTCTCCACTCATCTCCCTAACTTTCCTCCCTTTTTTCTCTCCACTCATCTCCCCTACTTTCCTCCCTTTCCTCTCCCACTCATCTCCCTAACTTTCCCTACCTTTCTTCTCCTCTCATCTCCCTAACTTTCTTTCCTTTCTTCTCCTCTCATCTCCGTAAATTTTCTTTCCTTTCTTCTCCCCTCATCTCCGTAAATTCTCTTTCCTTTCTTCTCCTCTCATCTCCCTAACTTCCCTCCCTTTCTCTCTCTCCCCTCATCTCCGTAAATTTTTTTTCCTTTCTTCTCCCCTCATCTCCCTAACTTTCCTTCCTTTCTTCTCCCCTCATCTCCCGAACTTTCTTTCTTTCTTCTTTTCTTCCCCCTCATCTCCCTAACTTTCTTTTCTTCCCTTTCTTTTTCCCGTCATCTCCCTAACGTCCCACCCTTTCTTCTCCACTCATCTCCCTAACTTCCCACCCTTTCTTCTCCCCAGATCTCCCCAAACTTTCCTCCCTTTCTTCTCCTCTCATCTCCCTAACTTTCCTCCCTTTCTTCTCCTCTCATCTCCCTACCTTTCCTCCCTTTCTTCTCCTCTCATCTCCCTAACTTTCCTCCCTTTCTTCTCCTCTCATCTCCCTACCTTTCCTCCCTTTCTTCTCCACTCCACTCATCTCCCTAACTTTCCTCCCTTTTCTTCTCCACTCATCTCCCTAACTTTCCTCCCTTTCTCTCTTCTCACTCATCTCCCTAACTTTCTTCCCTTTCTTCTCCCCAGATCTCCCAAACTTTCCTCCCTGTCTTCTTCTCCTCTCATCTCCCTAACTTTCCTCCCTGTCTTCTCCTCTCATCTCCCTACCTTTCCTCCCTTTCTTCTCTCACTCATCTCCCCCTAACTTTCTTCCCTTTCTTCAACCCTCATCTCCCTAACTTTCTTCCCTTTCTTCTCCTCTCATCTCCCTAACTTTCATCTCCCTTTCTTTCTCCCCTTCATCTCCCTCACTCCCTAACTTTCTTCCCTTCTCTTCTCCCCTCATCTCCGTAAGTTTCTTTCCTTTCTTTCTCTCCCCTCATCTCCCGAACTTTCTTCCCTTTCTTCTCCTCTCATCTCCCTAACTTTCCCCCCTCTTTTCTTCTCCACTCATCTCCCTAACTTTCCTCCCTTTCCTCTCCTCTCATCTCCCTAACTTTCCTCACTTCCTTCTCCCCTCATCCCCCTAACTTTCCTCACTTCTCTCTCTCATCTCCCTAACTTTCCTCCCTTTCCTCTCCACTCATCTCCCTAACTTTCCTCACTTCCTTCTCCCCTCATCCCCCTAACTTTCCTCACTTCTCCTCTCATCTCCCTAACTTTCCTCCCTTTCCTCTCCACTCATCTCTCTAACTTTCCTCACTTCCTTCTCCCCTCATCCCCCTAACTTTCCTCACTTCTCCTCTCATCTCCCTAACTTTCCTCCCTTTCCTCTCCCACTCATCTCCCTAACTTTCCTCACTTCCTTCTCCTCTCATCTCCCCACCTTTCCTCACTTCCTTCTCCCCCAGTTCTCCCCTAACTTTCCTCACTTCCTTCTCCACTCATCTCCCTAACTTCCTCCTCACTTCCTTCTCCCCAGTTCTCCCCAACTTTCCTCCCTTTCTTCTCAAAACAACTTTTGTGTGAGGCGTTCTTGACTTGGTAGATTACAGAATCCCCTCACCCCTCACCCCCTACCGCCTTCTCCCCATATTCTTAGCTATGTTAATTTGACAACCATACCCACTCTGTACCTATAGACACTTTGCTTGAAGCCACTGCGCTGCACACTTCTTTAAAGACCCTCCCCCCCCCCTCCCTCCCGTCCCTACCCCCGTCCCTCCCCGTCTTCCCACTATATTATGTGATTGATCCTGGGTTTTAATGACATTTAACAAGATGGAGATTAATTGTCAGCACATTTTTTTTTTTCAGTTCAAAGATTGATGAAAAGGGACAATTTGGATTTAATCACGTTTAAAGGAGTAATCATTCACCAACAAAAACGTTCCTCCCCTTCTCTCGTCCCTCGCTCAGACCTCTACTAACTTCAACTTCCCCCTCCCTCTGTCAAAGATAAACATATAAACACACACGCATGCATGCATGTACGCAGACACTTTAATTTAAAATCATTTCGTAGCGTACAGAGGTTCCAAAACATATCAGTTACAGAAAGGATAAGTGCAATATGAACATTTTTTGTGTTTGTTAACAGCACACACACAGCACACACACACCCACACACACACACACACACACACACACCACGCACGCACGCACGCACGCACGCACGCACTCACGCACGCACGCAACCACGCACGCACGCACACACACACACACACACACACACACACACACACACACACACACACACACAACCATCAATGATCGGCCCTTTCGAGCTCTCTCTCTCTCTCTCTCTCTCTCTCACTCTCTCTCTCTCTTAAGCAACTGACTTTTCCAAAACATCTTGTTTGTGGAGATTAAATGACAGTACAGAAATTACTAAACATCTTGAACAGCACGCTGCCAGTAACTGTCAGTCCTCTGGATGATAATGACAATTTACAGAAAATATTACTCTCTCTCTCTCTCTCTCTCTCTCTCTCTCCTCCTCTCTTCTCTCTCCTCTCGAGCACTCTCTCTCTCTCTCTCTCTCTGAAAGCATGTTGGACGACTTATCTCTTTGTCACATGCATTTAGATTAAAATTCCATCGAAAGTGTTTATATCATTTCTCTATGCTCTCTTAACTCCAGGAAAAAAAAAGGAAAACAAAATAGGATGTTACTTTCTTTCATTTATTTAGGTTTATGCATGGTGGATGGCCTTAAGGGAATATATCATACAAATCCATAGTGAAAGCGTTTATGCAGCCATCTTTCTTTTGATAACCTATATGGTAGGTCTCAGTGGCTAAAAGAAAACATGCCTGCTAAATGCTGCGTGTCCTGAAGCATCGCTAGAGCTCTGAAACATACGTCCAGGCTTGGGTAAAACAACAGTGTTTCTTCAGGATGGGAGAGAACGTGCGCACGCACGGTGTGTGTGTTTCCCATTTTAGGAGAAGCGCATGACACTGAAGGGAGCAACTGGTTGCAAGAGGAATGAGATGCTCTAAGTGGGCTCTCCACAGAAACGGACAACATCCCTGTTTTCTGCCCCCTGTTTGTCTGTTCTCCCACGTCACTACAGACATTACCCCACTTTGTTCATACCTGTGTCTGCCCCCTGTTTGTCTGTTCTCCCACGTCACTACAGACATTACCCCCACTTTGTTCATGCCAGCGCCCCGTCTTGTGCAATACCCGGGCTTGTCCCACTGCGACACTAGCAACGGGCAATCCACAGGGAGCAAGTCAATATCAAATGGTCAAGAGGCAGCCTGCCAGAGAAGACGTTTGCCCAGCTGCTGTGTGGCTTCAGTGGTGTTCGGTGGTACCTGTTCATATCCACTATACTCAGGACACCACCCACTGGGTATCAGACTGACGATAATATTAACTCAGTCATGAAACGGCATGAATGAGCATCCCGCTAAGGAGGGCGCCCCCACATCCGTCCATGGACATTTCCCGCGCCCGACAGCTTTAGGATATCGGCGATCTTGACATGAACTCAAGATGGGCACAACATTGTAAATGAAGGCACCATGAGAGCAGGGGCATACCTGCTCACAGAATTTGAGACCGTTTTCTAAATGCTGATCGGCAAGGATGAGGACGGAGAAGTTGATGCTATGGAGCTGCATTCTGTTTGGAAATGACATGACAGGACAGCAAGTCTATGCTTACTTTCATAATATATCCTGGCGTCCGCCAGGCACAAGAGACATGGACGCATGCAGTGTTGTGGTCATGGAGCAACACTCTCAGAGACGCATCCACTAACTGAATAAAGCTCGATTGTGTCGTCAAAACATGTCCATATGGATCCATAGAAAACTTAAATCAGGGCACATGCCAAGTGGGGCCAAAAAATTCCAAAACTAAATAGCTCTGATGATTATCGAACCCACGACGTCCAAGCCCACGATCCAAGATGGCAGCCACTGCGCCACGGCGCATTCCCAAACTTTAGTAACTCTTACAAAGTTGAAAGACTAATTAAATCTTCAACTGAGCTCCTCTCCTCATCATTTGTTTGGTACAATGCTAGGACAATTGCACACAGAAAGTCAAATACGGGAATGGTGTTTCATTTCTTGCTAACTAGCATTTAAACATGTAGTTTTTTATCTTTCTCATGGCAAGACAGCCAGTCTGGATCAGCTCTTGCAGAGCGACTGAACGACCTTTGTGAAGGAGAGCTGCCGTTCCTAATTTAGACACTTTGTTTTCTGGTGCCAGATCACCATGGCAAAGATCAACACATGGTCAATGACAGCTCAGTTTCAGATCTACTCACACATTTCTTTTGACACGGCCTTTTTTTTCAGACGTGCAAAAAAAAAACACAGTGGCTTTATGGTGATTTTTTCACAAGATTTCATTTTCTTTGCAGTCTTTTTTTTTTTTTTTTTTTGAATCCTTTTCCTCTCAGTTCTTTTCATTCAGCCAGCCCTACTTCCCTCCTCATGCTCACTGGGACCTAGGGATGGTCAGGGCTTGGTTTCTACATCAAACAATCCTCAGGGGGCCTGCCCTCGTTGGCTGGCCGATAAGACAACTCCACTTCTGCCCCAATCAGGTTTGATTCACGATTGAGACAGGGTTGAGTCCCAGCTGGGTAATTTGGCGGGAGATATACAGCATTCTAACTCTAGGGTCATTGGTTATGCGTGCCTGCGTGCGCGCGTGCCTGCGTTTGCGTCCGTGTGCGAGCGCTTCTCCCCTGGTCTCCTTTGAGATGTGTGAAAAAAGCTATTTGTTATAATACATCGGCCACTATTCTAATTCATCGGCTCGGATCAAAGCTAGAGCTAATCATCTCCGGACACTTTGGAACAAAGTAAAACTGACTGGAGTTAAGGCAAGTCAGCCAAGTTGATTACCATGTGAAGACAAGTTACAATTTTCGCAGAAGGTAGGTCTGAGATCTACCAAGTAGACATCATCTTTTAAATACTGTCTGCAGTCTGATAAAGCATAACCTAACACACTGCAATACAATAAAATTACATCACAATACGGCTCAACGTAATACATTTGCACTATGATACGATAATCTAAAAAAAACACAACACTATAATACGATACAATTCGTATTGCTTTAATCCATACAGACATTCAAGTGTGTGCTCAAAAACATACTCACAATACAGTAAAAATAGTCTTTTTATTAATCAATGCTAACATTCAAGTGTGAATTCAAATATACCCGAAACGTCATCATTACTCCACACCCAATTGAAGTCTGCATTCAAATTGTGTCCAGATCACAGCACGACGCTGGCAGTAAAAGCCAAGCCTGTGTCAAACTATACCTTAACACCAATGCGTCTTCTTCATCAATGCACGCTACAAGTGAAATATTTTCATTCAAAGTAGACTTCAAATCTAATTCAACTGTATTAACCTACTCTAAAAATCAGAATGCCTTTGGACGTATCCACAATGCATGGAGTAGATATTGAAAATAAATGAATTTTATGAAATTATTAATAAAGAAACAACAATACACGGGAAAAAAACAACAAACAACAAACACACAAACAAAACAAACAACAACAACAACAACAAACACAGAAAACTGTAAGCGAATGTTGACTAACTTAATTCATTCTTTATCAGTCCATACTTTAAATCAAGTTTGCCCTCAGACTATACCCATAATTCAACACGTCTTCATTAATTCCTTCCAAAATTCGAATCTGCCTTCAAATCATACACACTATACAATGCATCTGCAGTAATAGTTTTACAAAATTCCAAACAAGCCTGAAAAGTACGCCTATAATGTAACACACAATACAATACAACATAATAGCATGTCTCTTTATTGACCTCAATCAATATTAAAGTGTGTGTGGTTTGTGATATGTATCTCTAGTAAAATGTTCATTTTAACCCTTCTAAAACCAATAGCACGTGCCTTTTAAAACCTTCTAAAATCAGTAGCACATACGTTCGAGATTTGACGGGAAACCAATCCGACCCCATCCTATTTTCATTTTTGTTTTGGTTTTGTTGTGTTGATGAGTGTGTACCTTCTAACACTTCCTCTCGAGTTCCTTTAACCAGAATAAAGTACAATCATACCCTCAAGGCAAGTATGCGCACGCACGTACACACACCACCACACACACAAACGTACGCAGGAACAGGCACGCACACCGCGCCGCACGCATGCAACGCACACGCACACACAAACTTACAAAACGCTCGCTTGCATACATGCACCTCCCTCCCCCCCTGTCTTCCCCAACCCCGTCTTTCCCGCCCCCTCCCCACACGTGTGCAACACTCACTAACAAGCCGCGCTCCGCACAATACCCACAAGACATATGAAAGAAGACTATAGGGATACTTCACCTGCATCAAACCTCTTTGGGCAGAACAGGGCATGAACATCCACAGTATGGTACACAGCAGAACCTAAATCGCAGAGACAGTAAAAACAAAAGAAAATAAAAAAAAAAAGAACAGCATGCGCTTTAAATTAGAAAAAATCGCAGAGGCAACAGTAGGAACAATTGAAGAAAGAGAGAGAGAACCATCTTATGTGACGACATCAAGACGCACACAGAAAAGGTAAAAGAATAAGAGCAAAGAAAAAAAAAAAAAACACGAAGCAGCAGACTCAGAAGAATCTCACAACACACACACACACGAACACACATACACAGAAAGACAGGCAGGCAGGCAGGCAAACAGACGGACAGACAGAATGAAGATCCGACGGATGGGATGGACGGACATACAGCGAGAGAGAGAGAGAGAGAGAGAGAGAGAGAGAGAGAGAGAGAGAGAAAGTAACGCCCTTGAAAACAAAGAGGAGTGGGGGGTGGGGGGGGGGGGGGGATAATAATCGTGTTCAGTGATACCAGAGGAACAATGCTCATATACATGCGCACTCGCATGCACACGTTGCTGCGTCATCCGGAGATCATCAAATATTTTGTTCGATTTTTTTTTTGTTTTTTGTTTTTTTTTTTTTTTTTTGTTTTTTTGTTTTTTTCCCCCTGACATATACATATAGCTTCAGCTAGGTCTGAATGGCACTGTCTTTTGGTATTACACTAAAACCGAGCATTATATGAACCATTAGGGGTCACATATGGTAAATGTTATATTTTATTTGGAGAGGACTCACTGTAACAAATCACGTACGACGCGACTAGTCTGTATGTGATTGTCCTCAAAAAAAGACATGGTGCTGCAAAAAGCTTAGTTTCAAATGTGTTTGTGATAAAAGTGTTGTTCTAAAAATTGTGAAAGTACCCAGTGTGATTCTCTGTTTTGGTCTCGCTACCCCGGGTTCTGAACATGTATTTGTATTTGAACAGTTTCCACAGGATGTGATTCTGTCTCTACCTTCCACGTAGGATTTGACAGCTTCCACGGGGTATAATTCTGGTCCCTACATGATTTGACAGCTTCCACAGTATTGATTCAGTCTACTACCCTTCCACACGTATTTGACAGCTTTTCCACAGGCGTTGATTCTGTCCTCTAACCCTTCCCACGTAGATTTGACAGCTCCACATGATAATGAGTCTGTCTCTACTCTACCTTCCAC
>JADBJO010002382.1:0-20000 GCA_016801955.1 Conus betulinus
AGAGGAGTCAGGGGAGACAAAGCGGTGTGTGAACAGTCAGGGAGTCAGGGGAGACAAAGAGAGTCAGGGGAGACAAAGCGGTGTGTGAAAGAGGAGTCAGGGGAGACAAAGCGGTGTTGTGAACAGAGGAGTCAGGGGAGACAAACGGGTGTGTGAACAGAGGAGTCAGGGGAGACAAAGCGGTGTGTGAACAGAGGAGTCAGGGGAGACAAACGGTGTGTGTGAACAGGAGGACAAAGCGGGTGAGACAAAGGGGGAGACAAAAAACGTGTGTGTGAACAGAGGAGTCAGGGGAGACAAAGCGGTGTGTGAACAGAGGAGTCAGGGGAGACAAAACGGTGTGTGAACAGAGGAGTCAGGGGAGACAAAACGGGTGTGTGAAGAGAGGAGTCAGGGGAGACAAATGGTGTGTGTGAACAGAGGAGTCAGGGGAGACAAATGGTGTGTGAACAGAGGAGTCAGGGGAGACAAAGTGGTGTGTGGAGGAGTCAGGGGAGACAAACGGTGTGTGTGAAGAGAGGAATAAGGGGAGACAAAGCGTGTGTGTGAACAGAGGAGTCAGGGGAGACAAAGCAGTGTGTGAACAGAGGAGTCAGGGGAGACAAAGTGGTGTGTGAACAGAGGAGTCAGGGGAGACAAAGCAGTGTGTGTGAACAGAGGAGTCAGGGGAGAGACAAAGCAGTGTGTGAAGAGAGGAGTCAGGGGAGACAAACGGTGTGTGTGAAGAGAGGAATAAGGGGAGACAAAGCGGTGTGTGAACAGAGGAGTCAGGGGAGACAAAGTGGTGTGTGAAGAGAGGAGTCAGGGGGGAGACAAAGCAGTGGTGTGAAGAGAGGAGTCAGGGGAGACAAAGCGGTGTGTGAAGAGAGGAGTCAGGGGAGACAAACAGTGTGTTGAAGAGAGGAGTCAGGGGAGACAAAGCGGTGTGTGAAGAGAGGAGTCAGGGGAGACAAAGTGGTGTCTGAAGATAAGTCAGGGGAGACAAAGTGGTGTGTGAACAGAGGAGTCAGGGGAGACAAAGCGGTGTGTGAAGAGAGGAGTCAGGGAGACAAAAGTGGTGTCTGAAGATAAGTCAGGGGAGACAAAGTGGTGTGTGAAGAGAGGAGTCAGGGGAGACAAAGCGGTGTGTGAAGAGAGGGAGTGGGAGTCAGGGGGGAGACAGCGGTGTGTGAAGAGAGGAGTCAGGGGAGACAAAGCGGTGTGTGAAGAGAGGAGTCAGGGGAGACAAACGGTGTGTGAAAGAGAGGAATAAGGGGAGACAAAGCGGTGTGTGAAGAGAGGAGTCAGGGGAGACAAACACAGTGTGTGAAGAGAGGAGTCAGGGGAGACAAAGCGGTGTGTGAAGAGAGGAGTCAGGGGAGACAAAGCAGTGTGTGAAGAGAGGAGTCAGGGGAGACAAGCAGGGGAGACAAAGCGGTGTGTGAACAGGGGAGTTCGGGGAGACAGTATGTGCCTAAAGAGAGGAGTCAGGGGAGACAAAGCGGTGTGTGAAGAGAGGAGTCAGGGGAGACAAAGCGGTGTGTGAACATAGGAGTCAGGGGAGACAAAGTGGTGGTTGAAGATAAGTCAAGAGGGGAGAAAAAGCGGTGTGTGAACAGAGGAGTCAGGGGAGACAAAGTGGTGGTGTGAACAGAAGAGTCAGGGGAGACAAAGTGGTGTGAACAGAAGAGTCAGGGGAGACAAAGCGGTGTGTGAACAAAGGAGTCAGGGGAGACAAAGTGGTGTGAACAGAAGAGTCAGGGGAGACAAAGCGGTGTGTGAACAAAGGAGTCAGGGGAGACAAAGTGGTGTGAACAGAAGAGTCAGGGGAGACAAAGCAGTGTGTGAAGAGAGGAGTCTGGGGAGACCAAGCGCCATCTGAACAGAGGAGTCAGGGGAGACAATGCAGAGTGTGAACAGAGGAGTCAGGGGAGACAATGCAGTGTGTGAACAGAGATATCAGGGGAGACAAAGCGGTGTGTGAACAGAGATATCAGGGGAGACAAAGCAGTATCTGAACACAAATTATGTGAGGCAAAGCAATTTCTGAACAGAGATATCAGGGGAAGCAAAGCGGTGTCTGAACAGAGGAGTTGGGGGGGAGGGGGGGGTGGGTGGGGGGGGGGGGGGGGGGAAAGCGGTGTCTGACAACATAAAATTAATACGGAAGACAAAGCAATGTCTGATCTGAGAAATCAGGGAGACAAAGCGGTGTCTGAACATATAACTTCCAGAAGACAAAGCAGTGTCTGAACAGAGGAATCAGGGGAGGCAAAGCGATGTCGGAACAGAGGAATCAAGGGAGACAAAGCGCTGTCGGAACTGAGGAATCAAGGGAGACAAAGCGTTGTCTGAACAGAGGAATCAAGGGAGACAAAGCGCTGTCTGAACAGAGGAATCAACGGGCACAAAGCACTGTCTGAACAGAAGAATCAACGGACACAAAGCGCTGTCTGAACAGAAGAATCAACGGACACAAAGCGCTGTCTGAACAGAGGAATCAACGGACACAAAGCGCTGTCTGAACAGAGGAATCAAGGGAGACAAAGCGCGCTGTCTGAACAGAGGAATCAAGGGAGACAAAGCGCTGTCTGAACAGAAGGAAATTTTACAGAGGCTGCAGCAGCGGGGCAGATCATGTATTGCCCGTTGCTAGTCTGATGGGCGACTGCTGGATCAATGTTGAAACAAAGGAAGTGGGAGGGGTTAGCTCGTATTATCACACCTTCAGTCTCCCAAGAAGCCTCGCCATGTCTCTTTCATGCTTTATTTCTTTTCCTCTTCCGTCTCCCCTGCTCCCCCTCCCCACCCCCACCCCCCTCCTCCCCGTATTTTCTTTCTAATTGTCTCGTGTAGTCGGTAATTACTTTGATATGGATTGATTATCATAATATCTATTTCGTTTCATCTTATTTTATCTAAATTTTTGCTCATTTATGTTGTTTGTATCTTTTTCAAGTACGACTTTTTAAGTCTGCTATTTTGTATGGCGAAAGAATGAATGGCGAATCAGGAAACGGCAAATGAAAAACGTCGTTCGGGCCTATCACCCCGTTTCCCCCACTTCCCATGTCAGAGTAATCCGCCGTCCAACAATGACCTGTCCTTGCGGTCATCGACATCCTTAGCTGGCTTGGTATGGTCATACACCTCTTTAGGATTCCCTAGTTGACACCCATGACGGGATACAGGTATCACACCATCAATTCATATCCCGAGACCTTCAGTAAGTTTTCAAAGTGCACTCCTAGGCATAGTTGAGCTCTCAACATTTTCATGAGATATCAAGGTTGCTTTATCTCTCTTTTTTCTTTTCATGTATACACATTAAGATGGGTTCCAGGTGGCTACAAATAGACAGACAAAAAACAAAAAAAAAAAAAAAAAGAAGAAAAAAAAACCAAAAAAAAACCCCCAAACAAACAAAAAACAAAAAACAGCATGAGAATTGGAAAACCCAACTGGCACGAACATACGATCATGGAATAAATTCTCACAGGCGTGGATTCCGACATCAGTTCCCCCCCCTCCCCCTCCCCCCCTCTTCATTTTGGCGGCTCAGTAACACTACTTCTGCTTTTATTTCTGTTCAGACAAATCACGGTGCATATATCCACCATGTCTCAGAATGGAAATTGTGTATGAGGCAGAGGGCAGTAACCAGGAAACAACAAACAAGAAGGATAACGCTTGTCGTTCCCATGACGACACAGCCGCACGCCCATGACTCCGAGCGAATGCTGTTGACGGCACCCGTTCGCCTAGCACAAACTGGACACATAACACACCGAACAAACAAGGAGACCTCTCCTCATTATGGGAGCAAAAGTTAACCTTCTGGCTTTCTTTGAACATAAGACTGATTGGTTTCTTGTAAAGTCCCCCCCCCCCCCCCCCCCCACTCCGTTCCCTCGTGTCACCCTTCACCTCTCCTCCACCCCCTTCCCGCCCCACCTCCCTTCAGTAACAATGAAGTGTTATCAGGTCTATGGGAAAAGAAATAGTAATAATGATGATGATGATGATAATAATAACAATTAAAATAATAATGATGATGATGATAATGGCAATAATGAATATAATAATAATAATAATAATAATAATAGTAATACTACTAGTAGTAGTAACAACAAACAACAATGAATACTTACATAGCGCCTATTCTCGGCTACAGACCAAGCTCTAAGCGCTTTACAATCCACACTCGTTTACACAACGGGCTGCCTACCTGGGTAGTGCCGACTGAAGAGCTGCAGTAGTAGTAGTAGTAGTAGTAGTAGTAGTAGTAGTAGTAGTAGTAGCAGCAGCAGCAGTAGCAGCAGCAACAGCAGCAGCAGCAGCAGCAGCAGTAGTAGTAGTAGTAGTAGTAGCAGTAGCAATGATGATGATAATGTCATTGAGACGGATAGAGAAGAGGAGGAGGAGACGGGAAAGAGAGTGAGTGGACACATCATCTCTCCCACATCAACACCAGCTCGTTGGTTTCCTCTTTTCTTTCAAATCATAGTTGGACCAACGGACCAGTTTGGACCGAACCAACCTCACCAACCTATTAAGACATTAACAATAATGATCATAAACATGGGTTATTACAATATATATATATATGCCAGAAAGCATAATCATTCAACATGTCAAACAGTTTGATAGGAAAGATATCAAAACAGTAACAAGACGCAAACAATTCAAATAAATTAAGCCAAGACAAATATCAAACGTCCGTAATGGAATTGTGAAATCATACATTAAAACAATAGGTCCTATCTTCAAAGAATATCTGAATACTGTCCCCCGAAACACATAGACATTATCCAAATGAAGGTGCGGGGATTTACAGCAGAGAAAAATGCACAAAATGTCTCCTCGTTGCAAACGGTAGGAGGTAAAAGCATGTCTGCAATCAATAACACAATCATATCATAATCATAACGTCAACAAAGAAAACTCCCCGTTGCGAAACGGCAGGAGTTATGAACAATGAATGAAATTAATGAACATCGAATTTTCAATAGCAAGGCATCACTTGGGCCGTATAGCAGTGACACAATCGTACGGAAAAAATCATCTGCGTAGTGTCAACATATATGATCAAATCAAAAAAGGACACATATCGCACATTAACCAGGTAACTAAAGCTATTTTTCTTTCTCCATAGACACACCCACCTCAGGACAGTGCGTGCTACAAACTACGGCTCCTCACGTTTCAACCGTTAGGTCTACACCCCCGGCCCAACAGTGACTGTTGCTTTTCAGCCCTGCAATGGACCCACAGGTGAAAATATATGCTGTCACTCCAGATGAAACATAGCCAAGCCAAAAGCAAAAAAACATCAACTTACGTTTACACTCACAAACACCTCATAACGGAACCAGCGTCACAGCCTTCACCACACTCTGCTCAGTGAAGAAATGGCCTTAGAGCCAGAACGCTGGGAGTATATAGGCCTCCCAGTCCCTTTCAACGAGACCTTTCCAGAAACTCCATTTGTGGCCATTTCCACCCTGAATCACAATGGAACCATTAGAAGCGTCTAATGAGGTCAGATCCGGGCTGCTTTCGAACTGACATTCTATCCCCACGGCCCGACAAACAACGGGGCCGACCGTCATGTAAGTGGCTGGATCTGGAGGAGTGCAGAGGGACATCGAGACAGACTTAAGACTCCGCGTCTAGGCCCAAATCCAGCCTGTGTCAACTCCATTGCCAACGACTTTCACCTGCGGAAATCCAGCTCTCTTAAAGGCCCAAGCCCTCCTCAGCAAAGGCAACATCGACTACGCCGTCTTAGACCCCTAAGACTGTCTCCTCAAATTAGTTTTCCAGACCAATTCATCCAGACCAGCCATGGTCAAAGGGAGGCACAAGCCCCTCCTCAGCAAAGGCAACAGCCATTACGGTATGCCGATGTCCAATGGCTGACACCCCCGGCCTCTAATTAGCCTTCTAAACCAGTCTGCACAGATCAGCCGACGTGGCCAGCATGTCTGCCGAGTGATCACAGCCTCCAGACATCTTAACTTACAATCCAAACAACCAGCTAAGTTACCCCTTCTCTGCGATCCCCATCCCACGTTTCAGGGATTAACCGCTGGAAACTCTCTGTTCCCAAAAGGCAGGCAGAATCACGCCCTTTACAACAACAACAACAACAACAATAATAATAATAACAATAAACAATAATAATAATAATGATGATGATGATAATGATGATGATGATGATGATGATGATGATAATGATATTAATGATGATGATGATGAGGATAATAATAATAATAATAATAATGATGATGATGATGATGATGTGCTAATGTGTGTTTAGGGTTTGAGGGTTATATCGATATGTGTGGTTACACAGACAGGTGGAGGCGATTCTGGACAGACAAAGCAGTTAGTTCTGGACCACACACACCCAATGATTATGTTATCCACAGAAATATGAAGTTAGTGCGGTATCCTTCTTGAAGGCAAGGGTGGAAGGGGTGAGTGAGAGTGTGGAAGATGGAGGGTGAAGGTGGAAGAGGAGGGGGAGGAGGAAGAAGAAGCACCGAAACTGGGTTGATTGATTTGATATGTATAAAGCGCATAAAAAGTGTGTAGAATTCATAGGCATTGGGTCGTAAGCAAATAATGTTTTCAAGAGAAATTTATTTGATTTGATTATTCTATTAATGTTAAAATTTACACCTTTTTCGGTCAATGTCATTTCTAATTTTCATACTTAATGCATTATTCACCCCAGGGGAATGTAATACGTAATCAGTGTATAATCTTTTTTTTTCATATCAAGCAAGGCTAAAAAAAAAGGAGGCTTAGTAAATCTTGTTCGTACGCCGGCCTGCAAGGGCGTGCACAACACACACCACACACCACACACACCACACACACACACACACACACACACACACACACACACAACACACACACACACAACACACCACACACAACACGCACACACACACAACACACACACACCACACACGCACACACCACAAACACACACACACACAACACACACACACACACACACACATATATATTATATAATATACATATTAATACAACACACACTCACTCACTCTCTCTCTCACATGCGCACGCACACACACACACAAACACACACATACAAACACACACACACCCACACACACACACACGTGTGCTGCACGCAGAGAGAGAGACTCCAAGAGTGAGAAGAGGTTGAGAGAGAGAGAGGAGAGGAGAGAGGGGGGGGGGAGAGGGAGAGAGAGGATGAGAGAGAGATGCATACAGGAAAGACAGAGAGATTGCAGTGGACAGACAGGACTGACAGACACGACACGCACACCACAGACAGACACACGCGCGGCGCACGCCGCACGCACGCACGCAAGCACGCCACACATGCACGCACGCCGCGCACGCACACACAACACACACACAACACTACACACGCACACCAACAACACACACACAAACACACACACACACACACCACACACACACACACACACACCACACACACACACACCACACACACACACACACGCACGCAACAAATCCAGGACAGAAATCAATAGTCTCCAAAGAGCTGAAAGCGGTGAATTCATGCTCTTAACTGGCTGACAATAATAGTTGTTCTTGCCAACTGGGCTTACTCTTGTTGGCTAAATGCCCTGCAAACGCTGCAACATTAACGGTGTTTGCTCAGCAGCCTGAAAATGTTTCCAGGAGCGAAAATGTTGGTTGCTGAAATGATTTGATTCTGTTGTTATTTGTATGCCTATTTTGATTTTGTTTCTATTTTCATTTCCTTTTTTTTTTTTTAATCTTCTTTCATTTTGTTTTTGCTTTTGTTTATGCTAGTGAAATCACTACAATCTTGTTCATCTGTGTGTTGGGGTGGGTGGGGGATGAGGGGATGAAGGGGTAGGAGGAAGGGTGGGTGGGTGTGTCTTGTGGGGGTGGAAGGTGGGGTTTTGGTAGGTTAGTGGGGGGGTGGGGTTAAATCAAAACGGGCCTAGTAATGTACGTGTGTGGTGTGTGTGTGTGTGGTGTGTGTGTGTGTGTGTGTGTGTGTGTGTGACTGGTGTGGTCTGTGTCTCTCTCTCTTTGTCTGTGTGTGTGTGTGTGTGTGTGTGTTGTGTGTGTGTGGTGTGTGTTGTGTGTGTGTGTGTGCGGTGTGTGTGTGTGTGTGTGTGCGTGCGTGCGTGCGTGCGTGCTGTGTGTGTGCGTGCGTGTGGTGTGTGGCGTGTTGCGCGCCGTGCGTGTGTGTGTTGTGTGTGTGTGTTGAGCGTGCATCTGGTGTATCGGTATATGTAATAAAAGAGAAGAGAAGACAGGACGATAAGAGACAGACAGACGACAGACAGACCGACGGACAGAGAAATAGACAGACGCACAGACAGACACTGTCTGTGCTGATGGGTTGTGAGAGTGAATGTATGTGAGATATCAATGCATCGATGCTGTGAAACTGTTTTCCGTAACCACACACACACACACACACACACACACACAACACCACACACACACACACACACACACACACAGAACGCACGCACACACACCACACACACACACACACAACACACACGCCACGCACGCAACGCACGCACGCACACACACACACCACACACAGGACACATGGGAGAGAGAGAGAGAGAGAGAGCCTGAGAGAGAGAGAGAGAGGAGAGGAGAGAGATGAGAGAGAGAGAGACAATGCGCGTGGAGCGACGCGTTCTCCACATTGTTGAACATTGTTATAAACAGGAGTAAACACGGCATATATTATCTTCGCATGAACTGATTCAGTTGGGATAGGTTATAGACGTTCACAGTTCAACTGTTAATTTGGATGTTTGTGTGACGAAGAGCTAAAATCCCGTCTGATTTTTTTATGTTTACATCATATCATAAACAAAGAAACAGACAAGGAAATACATACATACATACATACATACATACATACGTACATACGTACATACTACAACATACATACTACATACATACTTACATCGGATGTGGGTTTGAAAGTACTAACGTGGATGATAAGTTAAGTGTGGAGGTGTTCTTTTTTTTTTTTTTTTTTTTTTTTTTTTTTTTTTAATATCACAGTGTCTAATATCATCTGGCGATGAAAAGACATTAAATAAACCACTGAACTGAACTGAATACATACTTACACACGTACATACATACATTCACATCTTATATATACTTAAAGTATACATCAACAAGAACATGAAGAATACGAACATTGTCACTGCCATTCGTTCGTATAACATGTTTTCACATCACGCTGACAGAAAGATTACAAACTGGTATGCTACCATCTTGGTAATTCAACCGCCAGTGCAGAGTCTCTTCTGGTGAGTTGCCTCTTGACGACATGATATCTGATTCGCTCCCTGTGGAATGTCGGTGCTCAGGCTGCAATAGGAGGTATTTGGGTGTGGCTGTGTATAGGATAGCAGGAAGGAGTAAAATGTAGGTAATAAATGTCACTGTATGGGACACGGGAGGTCTCACGGGGGGGGAAGGAGGGGAAGGGGGGGGGGGGTGGGGGGGGGGGGGGGGGGGAGGGGGGGGGGGGGGGGGGGGGGGGGGGAGGAGGGGGGGTGGAAGGGGGGGGGGTGGGGGGGTGGGGGGAAGCGTGCTACATAAGTTTACTTCAGAAAATCCACTGAGCCTGTATTGAACAGTTTGATTTATTTGTGGCGGGTAGTTTTTACAAATTCACACACACACACACACACACACCACACACACACACACACCCACCACACCACACACACACACACACACACACACCACACACACACACACACACACACACACACACACACATACGCGCCGCGCGCAACCGCACGCACACACGCACGCACGCACTCACACACACACACACAACTAACACACACACACACACACACACACACACACACACACACACACACACACACACACACTAACACAAACAAACACACACACACACTCACACACTAACACACACACACACGCAACACACACACACTCCACACACAACACACTCACACACACACACACACACACACACACACACACCTCTCTCCTCTCTCACACACTCACACACACAACACACACACACACACACACCACACCAACTCCACCACACACACACAACACACACACACACAACACCACACACACACACACACACACACACACACACAACACACACACACACACACACCACACACACACACACACACACACACACACACACATCTCCGCCAAGTTGGAACAGATCCAGGGATCCCCTTTGATCCATATCTGCACCTTCAAATTTGACTCATAATCTAATGGTGTCAGGATCGGATCAGTTACATGAGAGGGGGGGGGGGGGGGGGAGGAGGGGGGGGGGGGGGGGGGGGATTCTCAAAGAGATCTAGGAGTGCTCCCTCAAGAGAATGGAGGGGGAAACGTGACCAAGCATGAATGAACTACAGCAAGACGAGTAATTGGAGGACATTCTGTAAAAGCCGGGAGGAGGGGAAGGGGAAGGGGGGGGTGGGGGAGGGGAAGGGAAGGGAGGGTCTTTTTTTTTCCATTTTTTTTTTTTTTTAAAACAGGGAGGTGGGAGTATGGGATTCCCAGGGTGAGTGGGTGGGTAGGGGTCTGGATGAGGAGGGGGGATCTATGTCCAAAAATGTCCGAAAAGCGGACTGTTCAGGATTTTTTTTCCCCTTAATTTTGGGCCCGAAATCACAGACAGTTCGGCAGATTTTGTAACGGCGACGGAGGATGCTCATGGCTGGTACCCAAAGTGACGTTTTACGTCAGTTAGCTAAGGTACTGGAGAAAGTGAGGGTTGCAAAGAAAGGATTGGGGATCATCCTCCGGTGAAGAAAGGTGGCGGCAAGGGGGGGGGGGGGGGGGGGGGGGGGGGGGGGGAGGGGGGGGGGGGGGGGGGGGGGGTGGGGGGAGTTATTTGGTAAAAGGGGGGTGCGGTAAAGGTGGTTTAAAATACAATTTTTTACCAGCTAGAGGGTGGAAGAGGGAGTTGGGGTGAGTCCAGGCACCAAGGAACATTGCCTTCGTTCTTGGGCTGTGTATTTCATCTGTTGATCAGTTTGATGATAAATCGGGTTCAGCAGTTTTTGTTGTCATCGTACTGAGCGAATCCTCGATCTACTTTTTGATGATCCGGATCTGTAGGATTCGCCTTGGGCCATCTTTTATCTTTTCCGCGGGTTTCATTGCAGTCTGATTTACAGCCTTTGCATAACGTTATGAAAACAGACCAACAAACCATTAAAACTCGGCCGACACCCGCGCTAAAACGTTTGCCTCTGCTTTCCCACGTTCCAAGAAGAAAAGAAGAAAGAAGAAGAAGAAGAAGAAGAAAAAGAAGAAAGAAGAAGAACAAGAACAACACAGAACAACAGCAACAACAACAACAAGTAGTAACAACAACTGCAACGACACAACAACAACTCTCTCTCTCTCATCTCTCTCTCTCTCACTCTCTCCTCTCACACACACACACACACACACACACACACACACACAACACACACACACACACACACACACACACACACACTTACGTGGGGAGAGAATGGAGAGAGAGAGGGAGAGAGGAAGCGTAGGGAGAGAGAGAGAGAGAGAGAGAGAGGAGAGAGAGAGAGAGAGAGAGAGAGAGAGAGGAGCGAGAGAGGGGGAGTTAAATAGGGAGAGGGAGAAGGAGGGGCATGTAACAGAAGAAAATAAAGAAAAGGAGTTTTTTTATTTTTCTGTGTTAAAAAAAAAAAAAAATGTTTCCAAGTGCGGAAATACGTTCGTTACGTTGATATTTGTTTAAACCAAAGTATTAAAAACCAAGTAAAGCAATAAAGAAAACAAACAAAGGGAAAACGAAAAAGAAATCGACATTCGATATGAAGCTCTACATCTCAAACGACAATTCTAACAACAATTTTAAACCTGAATGGTGTGGGGAATTGTAGCAGACATTATTAAAACTTCATTAAAAGAAGAAAGAAGGAAAGAAAGAAAGAAAACAAGGAAATAGAGAAGGAAGAAAATTCTCAAAAAAAAGAAAGATCAATCTTCTCTCTCTCCTCTCTCTCTCTCTCTCTCTCTCTCACACACACACACACACACGCGCGCGCGCCGCGCGCGCACACACACACACACCACACACACAACACACACCACACACACACACACACACACACACACACACACACACCACACACACAGGGCACGCACGCACGCACACACACACACGCACACACACACACACACGCATGCACGCACGCACACACACACACACACACACACACACACACACACACACACACACGCATGCACGCACGCACACACATACAACTACACTCCACACACACACACAACACACACACACACACACACACACACACACACACACACACACACACGCACACACCACGCACACACGCACGCACGTACCACACACGCACGCACGCACGCACGCACGCACGCACGCACACACACACACACACACACACACACACACACACACACACACCTCCCCTTCACCACGTCCAAACCACACCCAGAAACCTCCCGAAATTAGCTCTCTAAATTGCTCATTGTTCCACCTCAGACCTTGTTCGTTCTGTTCCTTTCCTTTCTTAATTTTTATTTTGCATTCGTTCCCATATTTCTTCAGTACCCCCCAAACCACCACCCACCTACCCCACCCACCACCCCCCTTTTCCTTTCCTTTTTTTTTTTTTTTTTTTTTTTTTTTTTTTTCTCCCCCAGAACAAACCTATTGTGGGGGGGGGGAAGACAAAATGAAACTAAAACGAGGAGGAGGAGAGACAGTGGAAGAAGAGATGAGAGACGAGAGGAGAGACGAGAGAAGAGAGAGAGAGAGAGAGAGGAGAGAGAGACGAGCGATTAGAGAGGGAGAAGGATCTAGGACCCCCGGGGTCCCCACCCCCCCCCCCCCTCCCCCCCCCCCCCCCCCCCCATCCCTCCCAGACGTGTGGACCAGAAACCACGAGGAGCAGGAGGAAGAGGGGGACGATGAGGGGGGCCGGCTGCTCGGTTTCATATCGGACAATTGCAAAGAAGCCTCGCCGGCTAGGGATGAAGATTAGGGGGGTACCCATGTCTCTGCCCCCCCCCCCTCCCCACCACCTCTTTTCTTCTCCTCCTCCTCCTCCGCTTCGTCCTTCATACACCCCCCCCCCCTCCTCCACCTCCCCCCCCCCCTCTCCTGCGAGGACGAGGATGAAGTGGGAGGGTGATAAGGTCGAGGTGGGGGTGGGGGTGGGGGGGAGTGAGGGTGGGGGGGTTGGGGGTGTGGGGGGGGGGGAAGGGGGGGATGGAGGGAGGGCGGTGATTGGTTTGAGAAGCCTCCCTGTCTGCAGGATGCTGCTTGCCCAGGAGACAATAAACGGTCCAGGGGCTTCCATCTCCTCATCCGCCATTGACGCGGGCGGCCAACGCAATTTTTTTTGGGGGGAAAAGGTGGATGGGAGGGGAGGGAGGGGAGGGGGGTAGTGGAGGGTGGAGTGGATGAGGTTGGGGAGGATCCTCCGCCTGGCAGTCGCTCTTCGTGGGAGGAACAAACAGGCAGATTCTGGGCGACATCAGTTTAAAACACAAACAGCCCGGCAACGGCCCCGAGCGGAGCATACAAGAGGAGTAAAGCGCCATTACCGTTGGAGGACGGGGCAGGCTGGGGGAGAGGGGGGGGGGGGGGGGGAGAAAGAGGAGGAGGAGGAGAAAGAGGGAGTGTTCCGGAGTGGTGAGCTCCCCTTTTTAAAAAAAAAAAAAAGAAAAGGAAAAAAAAAAAGGAAAAAAAAAAAAAAAGTGCTGGTTGGGGGGGTGACGTGAAAATGGATAAACATCACTAAGGATGTAAAGTTAAGACTCTCTCCTCGCCCCCCCCCCCCCCACCACCCCACCACCATCCCCACCCCACCCCTCAATCCCCTCACCACCCCACCCCACCCCAACAATCCCCTCACCACCACCCCACCCCCCCCCCACCCTCCGCGCCCTGCTCCTCCTTCCCCTGCGAGTGAAGAGCTCCATTATTTTCCACCCCGCTCTTTTAGCCAACAACGCGCGGAACAGCCTCGGCCCATTACCGAAGCCAATGCAATATCGGCTCCGCGCACACAAAATAGTTCCTGGGGTTCCCTTGGCTTTCAAGATGGGGGCCGGCCGGGTCCAATCCAAACATATTTGAGCAGAATGTTCAGGCGAGTGGGGGGAGCGATTGTTTGCCCATGGCTACAGAAATCACCAATGGCGGCGGCGGTCTCGCCATTTCCCCTCTTATTGGGTGTTTTGGGGACGTGGGGGCCTCCGCCTGCCTCTCCTTCAGCTCCTCTTCATTTGGAAAGGCCGCACTGAGAAAAGGGGTGGGGGTGGGGGTGGGGGTGGGGTGGGGGGTTGGCGGGGTGGTACGAAGGCAGGGGAGTAGAGGGTGGCTGAAGTTTTCTTCTTCATCCGTCGTGTGTCTTCTTCGTTTTCTTCTTCTTCCTCTTCTTCTTTTCTTCTTCTTCTTCTTCTTCCTCTTCTTCTTCTTCTTCTCATTTACCCATCTCTCTGTGTGTGTGTGTGTGTGTGTGTGTGTGTGTGTGTGTGTGTGTGTGTGTGTGTGTGAGAGTGTGAGAGTGAGAGTGTGTGTGTTGTGTGTGTGTGTGTGTGTGTGTGTGTGTGTGTGTTGTGTGTGTGTGTGTCTCTCTCTCTCCATTTCACTTTTCCCTATTTCATCCCGGCCCCCCTCTCTCTCTCTCTCTCTCATCTCCCTTCCCCTAGCTCGTATTCCTCGCCATCACCGCTGCCCCTCTCCAACCTTATTCCGCTGGGCGCCCCTCTCTCTCTCTCTCTCTCTCTCTCTCTCTCTCTCTCTCTCTCTCGGTCTCACTTTCCGGCCGCCCTTAAAATGTCTTTTTGTTCTGAATGTCTTGTCTTCCACCTTCTAGGTCTTCATCGCTTGTGTTAGTCATGCTTTGCTGTTAATGGCTTCCACCCCCCCCCCCCCCCCCCCCCTTCATCTGGGACCGTCCTCCCCCTCCTCTCTCGTTCCCCCCCCCCCACCTCCCTCCTTCATTTTCTATCACTGCTCCTCTCTCTCTCTCTCTCTCTCTCTCTCTCTCTCTCTCTCTCTCTCTCTCTCTCTCTCTCTCTCTTCTCTTCTTCTTCTTCTTCTTCTTCTTCTTCCTTCTTCTTCTGCTGGCTCGCGTTTTTTTTTTTTCTGCTGGTTCTTGCTGGTTCTTCTTCTTTCTTGTTCTTCTTCTCTGTTCTTGTTCTTCTTCTTCCTACCCTTCCATTTCTTCTTCCACCTTTCTCCAAGGTATAAGCAGCGTGTAGGGTTGAAGCGTCTGTCTATCAAGCTCTCTCTGCCAATCTTCCCCCCCAAAGACTCTGCTCCCATAACCTGTGTTCTCTGTTCTCCAGGTATTCCTGGTTTTATTCACCTGGCCGGCTGTACCTTCTGCGCACTGTCGCCTCAGGGTTTAGCAGACGTGGTGTAGCGTATATGGAGTGATGCGCACGCCGTGAGGCCTCCTGGACTGAACGGAAGCCTTTGTTTCCTGTCCTCTCCCGTCCTTCCCTAGCTGGTCTATGTCCCTCTTGCTATGCTGTTCATGACCAACACCAGGCAGTAGGGAACATGAGGTGAGCAACATTCGGGTCTATGTCCTCTTGCTATGCTGTTCATGACCAACACCAGGCAATAGGGAACATGAGGTGAGCAACATTCGGGTCTATGTCCTCTTGCTATACTGTTCATGACCAACACCAGGCAGTAGGGAACATGAGGTGAGCAACATTCGGGTCTATGTCCTCTTGCTATGCTGTTCATGACCAACACCAGGCAGTAGGGAACATGAGGCGAGCAACATTCGGAGTTTCATTGTCGTATGTATGTGCGTCTCTCTCACATTGTCTTTGAGTGATGGAATCTGCGACGTGATGAACAGTCCCTTCCTCTAGGGAATGTGTTTTTCATCCGCGTCTGGTAACTGCATTATCATTATTAGGTTGTTTGTGTGTGTGTGTGGTGTGTGTGTGTGTGTGTGTGTGTGTGGTGTGTGTGTGTGTGTGTGGGTGTGTGTGTGTGTGTGTGTGTGTGTGTGTGTGTGTGTGTGTGTTGTGTGTGTGTGTGTGTGTGTGTGTGTGTGTGTGGTGTGTGGGAGGGTGTGGGGGGGGGCGCACTGAACAGGCTTTGACCAAAACCTAGAGAACGGACGGGTCGTGACTCCAGGACGACATGATTCCATTTTGCTACGGATCCGGATCAAAGTCCCTCCTCCCTTCACTTTGTCTGACATTGCTCTTGGGGTATTTTCCCGTATGTTCGCACAAGTCTCCAGAAGTAAAAGCATGCCTCTCGGTGAAAAGGCCAAACAATTCAGGACTGAAAACTGTGTGCCGATATTGACGAACTTATAAGATGTGGGTACCAGACTATCCGTGGGATCCAGTGACCGAAATGACTTCCATAAGGGGGCGTAGAGAGGCAGGGGTTGTATGACAGCGGGGTGGGGACTGCAGGGTAGGGGGTGGGGTGGATAGGGATGGGAGAGAGGAGATACGGGCTGTTCCTTCAGCCACTGCACTGTAACACTGTGAGTCGGAAACTCACAACTCCCACCAGAAAAGCGAACTGTGTCAAGAAGGACGAAGTGGTCAGGTGACAGTAGACACCTAAGGTAGTAGGGGGGGTCGGACCTTCCCGATAATGAGAGGAGGGAGGGACGTAACCACTAGGACCTCGGTGCATCGAGTGGGCGCTACATACTCAGTCAGCTGAGGTCGCTTGTAAACAGTAATTGAAGAGCAGGAGTCTTGGGCTCGTTCAGATGGTATTGCCGTGGGGCACTGAGCTGGTTCTATTGTCAGGCTGGTTGAATGCGCGTGGACGTTGTTGTTGCTCTCTCTCTAAGATAAATTACCGTGTTAAGTGACCCCCGAAGTCGGCGGGAATTTTCGATGTCCATTTGGTGCCAAGTGTTTGTTTGCTAACCAATTAGGTAGGGACGTGTGTAAATGCTGATGTGTAGAAGAATGTAGCGAATGGAGAATTCAGGGTACTTGTGAACAGGGGGGGTTGAGAAGCAGCATGGACAAAGGCATGTCCCGAAGGGGGATCCTTTGTTTGCACCCCTATATAAACTGAGGGAGAGACAACGAGAGAGAAGAAACACCAGAGAGAGAGAGAGAGAGAGGAAGCAGGGAGAGAGAGAGAAGGGAGGAGAGTGAGCAGGACGGACTAGGGTCAAGAGAAACGTGGTCTGGGAGATAGAAGAGACAGCAAAGTCTAGGGTTAAAGACAAGCTGGAAGAGAAGAAACCTAAGTTTGAAACCCAGAGGTGGGTGAAGACAGACAAACTGAATTTGAACCCAGAGGTGGGTGAAAGAGACGAGACGAAGAAGAAGAGTTCTACGTCGAGATCCCAGAGACGGCCACGAGGACCCAGTCCCTGATACCTGGAGCCAGTCAACCAAGGGCTTCACCATCAAGCAGTGCTGAAGAAGAAGACGTGAAGAGACTTTTTCAAGAACTGTGGTGTGGTGTGAAAGCGTGGTTGTGTGTGTGAAAAACCTGGCCAGGTAAGAAGTCATTTTATTATAACCCGGGATTAGGAAGTATTGATCTTTTATATGTGTGTTGATTTGTTCATTTTGTGTAAATTGGATTTTCATGTTTGATTATAAGTAGCATAGAAATTGTGTTATTTCTTGTTCTCAGTCGTGTTAGGAGAGAAAACGAATGTGACATCCCATTCCCAGAGAGAGGTGAATGTTTGGTGGGCGCCAGAAAGTACTTGGCCGATCTTTCTGAAAATTTGTAGGTACGTTCATTGTGGATCACAGATGATGGCCGATGTTTACTAGAAAAGCCGTTTACTATCGGCTATAACGGCCCAAAACGGTTTTTTTTCCTCTTTATGGAATATCTCCCGAGTATTCAAGATGAACTGGGAGTACGTTTATATGTTTTTGCATCTTGTTCTTCTCTAAGTTCTGTTCTTTGGTACGGACGCTCAGTGTGGAGGAGGGTCGTGCTGCCCCTGTCCAGCGACTCCATGCCGGGTTCTCCCTTTCCTCATGGGCTGTCACTGGAAAGGACATTGGGTGATCCTATGACCTGGCTAGCCTTTTTCTTCTGCCTTGATCTATCTATCTATCTATCTATCTATCTATCTATCTATCTATCTATCTATCTATCTGTCTGTCTGTCTGTCTGTCTGTCTGTCTGTCTGTCTACCTACCTACCTACCTACCTATCTACCTATCTATCTATCTATCTACCGATCTATCTATCTGTGTATTTGAGTAATTTCATGTGTATTTCATTTCTCAGTCCTATTTATTCTCTCTCTCTCTCTCTCTCTCTCTCTCTCTCTCTCTCTCTCTCTCTCTCTCTCTCTCTCTGCGCGCGCGTGTTATGTTGTGTGTGTGTGTGTGTGTGTGTGTGTGTGTGTGTGTGTGTGTGTGTGTAGAGTAGGATTTGAACACGGTAACATAATCTGCCATCTCTTTCTTCGGTTTTTGCCAGTGTCTGACCATCCACACCACCGCACCATTAGCACTGACCAAGACCCCCACTGAATATCATGTAAAATACAGAAAAAAAACTTCACTGTACACTGTCACTGTCTGTTTGCTGATCTGTGGCACTGTACTTGCTGTCTGTGTTGCCGGCGCTTGACCTTGACCGATGCTCTTGCTCCAGCTGGTCACTGGAATTCTGTAGACCGGCTACCAAGATACTGCCATAGTGGGATCCTGGAATAATGGGATCCTTGGGATCGTACGATGCTGGGACCACCTGTGGAATTTCTAGGTGTGAGATTTCTATTCACCTTGTCCATCGTCGGTACAACCTTGACAGGTTTCCTGTCCCTGGCCTGCTGGCATGAGAATGAATATGGTTACCATATCGACACGAAAGGTAAACAATACAACGACATTACAACGCCGTGATGTATTCGTGTTTGTTGTCCGAGACCCAGGAAGTTCCAAATCTGCATGAATCCCAACTTATTCATATAACATACATAGCCGTGTTTACTGCAACATGCTGCATGCCCCATAATCCCGTTTACAGCAACAGGCTGAAGAAACGAAATGAGTGAAATGTAGGTCTACACCCGGGGTACGTTTATTGTATGTATCAGGCATAATCATTGTGTTCTAAAAAATGTCCGTTACACTGACAGTTTACACGACGACTGGCTGACAAAGATGATCTGTGTTAAAAAAAAAACGGCATTTAAAAAAAAAAATTCCGTCATAGTTATACAACGATCTTCTTATCTAAACTCAATGTAGACAGATAAATCGATAGATAAATAAATAGCAACAACAACAACACAACAACAACAACAACAACAACAAAAATAAATAAAAGGAAGAAGGGAAAATGTGAGAGACAGAGAACCACTCTATTCATAATGTTAATTCATTAAATATTAATCGGCTTTGTTTGTTTTTTCTTCCTTTCAGTTTCTTTCTTCATTTCTTTTTCTTTTTTTTTTTGTTTTGTTTTTTTTTAAGAATTTTGTCAGCCACGTTATTCTGCATTGTCATGACACGCACGGAAACCAGACGGGAGCCTGACGTTGCCGTGACCTATGCCCTCACCTTTCGAGAACTGACGCGCAAGCCAATACCAAAAAATATCTGAATTTTCCAGAGCCAAATATCCTGTTCCACGATCTCCGGGAGATCGTCAACGTAATAGAGATGATGGAAAAGCAGTCTTCTTGCGTGCAGTCGACACAAACATGTCAACAAAAAATGTAAATACTAGGCACTCGTCTACGTGCGCAAGAATGTTTCCATAGAAAATTAACAGTCTAAGGAGTCGCCCAAGCGCCTACATGGCGAGCTGCGCTCGTCAAATGAGAGCAAAGACAGATTTGGAGATTTGGAGTACCTTTTGAGATACAGAAGACGGAGTAGCTGGCAGCAAAACGTGGTACTGTGATATTGTGAAGCCTTAATGTGTCAACTGACGATGAACCCGGAGTAACCTTAGC
>JADBJO010002382.1:32500-35000 GCA_016801955.1 Conus betulinus
TCGGAACTCATCATTGAGACACGGCTGGTTGTGTCTGTGCTCCTGGCGTAGGAGCAGACATAACCAGCCGTGTCTCCCTGACGAGTTCCGATCCAGCGGACGAAAGGCCTCGGAGCAGGCAATACAAATAAATCTACCTTCAAAAGGGATTACGATGGTTCCCTCATGCAGCTAGTGAAGAGTTTTCATATCTGTGATATATTTTCTTAATTTCATGTTCCCAGTTTCTCCATCTTCAACCCCACCCCCCTCCCCTTAAGTCCAAATCCCTTGCCAAGTCATTACTCTGAAGACAGTTGAGTTGTTGGCCTGCGCTTGTTTTCCCCCCACTATTAGATTGTTCGTCTGTGTATTTGTCCGACTTCATTCAAGTTTAATAGGCTGTGCCAGTCTTGAATAAAAGTTACTCTGTGTTAGGTTTTCTTATGGGAGCAAAAGTGACCCTACTTGTTTACTGTTTATTGTTGACTGTTCCCTGCCTCACTTTTTTTCTCAATTCTCGAATTTAAAACCAGTCATACCACCTGATCGAGCTGGCAAACTTAGGCTATTCTACATTTCAAATCTAATCTTAATTACAAGCTGTCGAGCTGTCACTTTGAAAAAAAAAAAAGAAGTAAATTTCAGCTCCACACCAACGATCTGCATTGTTGTTTTGCCCCCTCTCCTTCCCCACTTATCTCCCCTGCCCCTCGCTCATCATCCTTCTGTGGCGTGCATTTGTCACACGAGTCGTGCATCCATCGCCTCTCGTTCTTTCTTTGTTTATTTACGCAGCACAGTTTCACACACTTTGTAACGTTGAAACTAGTCAGCCTGAATGTCTACAGAAAAATAATATTCATGACAGAATTTGCCGACTCGACCTCGTTAATCTAAGACATGTTTGTTTGTTTGTTTGTTTGCACGCTCCTCCCTCCATCCCCCTCAATCCTCTCCCTCCCCTCTTCGCCTGTCCCATCTTCTTGAATATATTTTGTTGTTGTTGTTGTTGTTGTTTGTTGCTGTTAGAATCTTTGTTATTTCCTCGTTATTTTCTCTGCCTGCTCTCTCTCTTTAAATCCCCGCTCTCCCCATTTCCATCTTTCCCCTCCCTCCCATCTCCGCCCAGTGTCCTGCCACCAGTCGTGGATTTGCATGATGTGTGTGTGCAGTGTATTGATTTTTAGCAAGTGGTTATATTTGATTATTGGATTGTAATTTGCACTCCTAACACAGCTACTATTGATCTACCAACTGGCTATACTTTGTTTTGACAATTCTTCTTCGAATTCACTGTTTTTGAAATCGTCTATCGAACTGTTTTTCTCTCTGATGGCATCTTATATATATATATATATATATATACATACATATATATATATATATATATATATATATATATATATATATATATATATATATATATATATATATATATAAGAAAGAAAGAAATAAATAGAAGAAAGAAAGAAAGAAAAAGACAAACAAACAAACAAAAACCCCAAACCAAATAAAACCCAAATAAAAACTTTCGTGTGTATTTTCTTCTGTTGCTCTCTCTCTCTCTCTCTCTCTCTCTCTCTCTCTATCTCTCTCTCTCTCTCTCTCTCTCTCTCTCTCTCTCTCTCTCTCTCTCTCTCTCTCTGAGTGCCTGCGCGCGCGTGTATGTCTGTGTTAATTGTGTGTGTACGTGCGCACGCGCGCATGTCTGTGCGTGTGCGTGCAAGTGCTCGCGCGAGCATGTGTGTATATGAATATGTATTTTGGAGTTGTAAGTTGAAAAGAAAAAATTAAGCGAATGCAAGAGATATTAGCCCTGTTTTCGGAGTTTCATTTTAAATCTAATCGTATATTTTCTTATCGATTTGCTTTTCCTGAGATCCCCAGGTAAGCTTCTGAGACGTTTTTGTTGACATTGATAAGAGTCGATCAAAAATCAAAATGAGGTCAAGATTGTGAGCGGTGTTGGATTCCCTTCTCTCTTCGTCCCCGCACATCCCTCCCTCTTCTATGTCTGTCGTCTCGCCCGTTCTCTCTGTCTCTCTCTCTCTCTCGTCTCTCTCTCTCTCGTTCTCTCTCTCTCTCCCTCTCTCATCTTGCTCGCTCGCCCGCTTTGCTCTTCTGTCTCTCATATTCTTGTCTGTCCCCCTCAATCTGTCTATGTCAGTGTGTCTCGTGTCCTTGTCCCTCCTCTGTGGGTCTCACCTGTCCTGTCTCCTGCGATGCCCTCTCTCTCGTCTCCTCTCCTGTCCACTCACTCCCCTCCCCCTCTGTCTCCCTCCCTCTCCCTCCTATCCGTCCCCGTCTCTCTCCCGTCCTTCTTCCTCTCTCCCTCACCCTCTCCATCTCTCTCTCCTCTCCTCTCTCTCTCTCTCCTCCTTCTCTCTCATTCTCTCTCTCCTCTGTCCTCTCTCTCATCCCCTGTAAATGTCCCTCCGTGTGTGTGTGTGTGTGTGTGAGCCCCTCTGTGTGTGTGCTGTGTGTCCGTGCCCGCTGCGCTGCAACCTACCTCCTGTGT
>JADBJO010002382.1:57500-80000 GCA_016801955.1 Conus betulinus
ATATATATTCACTGATTATTTCCACATTTCATTAAATCATTTCCAATAAATACATATATTTGTTCACTTACTTTCTCCTTTAAATCAAGTTATTCATTGTTTTATAAAACAACAACAACAAAAAACACAAACAAACAAACTAAAAAAAAACACAGGCTGAAAGATGAAATAGGGGGGGGGGGGGGGGGGGGGGGGGGGGGGGGGGGGGGGGGGGGGGGGGAGAAAAAAAGGTATGATAAATGAGCACAGCACGCGGACTTTGACGATGTATATTAAAAGAGGGCGGGAAAGCAAGCTAACAAATAAGTTCGCAGCAAACGAACAAACCAAACAATCCAAACTTTTGATTTCTATAGCACAAACCTCTCCGCGTGAAAGCTCAGCATCCTTAAAGCGCACTCCACACACCCTGCGAGAAGTTCAATGACGGTCTATCCCCAGCTTCCTTTTTAGCCATCAGATCGACACTGCTTGGCCAAACACTGCATGCTTGGGAAAAGGTTTTTCCTGATTCATCGGAGGAAAAATCGAATGGGCCTGCGCAGTGAGAAATAAACATAAAAACCAATGAAAATGAAATGAACTAGCTTGACCGAGTATCTCTCTCTCCCCCCCCCCCCCCCCCCTCACCTCACAACAAACCACCCTGTTTTGTTTTCCTTTTCTTTATTATTACTTTTTTTTTTAATGTATTGCTATTGATAAAGCGATCTTCTCGCTCAATATCAATCTGGTGAACCCAAAGCCCGTGTCACTCAGACGACAAACCTAATCCCTGTTTCGGGCAAACAGCGGGCTTCGCCAGTTTCATTTCTTCCACCAAATCTGTCCGAGAACGAGTAGGGAGGGAAACTTCGTGGTCAATAATGTCCCCCGCTTTCTGGGAGAAAATCGGTCGCTTTATTTACCGCATCATCAGTCTTTTGACAACAACGGAAGACGGGAAGGATGGAGAGTTCAAGTCTCCGGAGCACCAGGAATGGTCCGGACAGTTATCAGCCCCTACTGGCCGGAGGTGTCCAAAAACCACTGTTAACTAAAAAAAAAAAAAAAAAAAAAAAAAAAAAAAAAAAAAAAAAAAAAAATCAAGCACGCAAACAAACAATCAAAAAAAAAAAAAAAAAACACCCAGAAAACAAAAAACAACAACAACAACAAAACACGAGTTTACATGTCAGAAGGCGCGAATAAGAACTTTCAGTTTTAAAAAGTGCAAACTGCGTTTTTCAGTGAAACATACCCGTCTGATGTGAATTGCTTGGCTCTATATCTTGTAAAATTTACGACGCGGAAAGATTTTCTTTTGTACCCCGTGCTATACAAAGGCCTCTTGCTGTCGAAATATTGAGGCTGATTGATTGAAATGTAATGCTGTTGTAATTACGTTCTCTCGCAAAGTTAGAGCAGTGTTATTTTTTTTTTTGTGTGCAACCGGTCTGTCCTTGCTATCTAGTAGAAAGAAGCGTTTGTAGGGGAAAGGAGTTCGGTCGAGCGGTTACCTTTCCAGCGACGCTGCTCACAGCATACCATACACACTGATCCTGGCACGCAGCACACTTTAAAATTCATACACACGTATACACAAACAGGAGTTTCTGGAAACACATCGCTAGACCCCTGACCATTCGCTCTTTTCAAGGTTAAAATTTGCTTTTATAGACGACTTTATACTCGCGCTTTTCGACGTGCACTGGATCTAACAATCACAGAAGTTCGCTCGTTTTTGGATGCGGAGAGAACGGCCATCGGCCCCAGCAGCAGCTCGGACTATCGTTGACAGCCATACTGGTCGTCATGTAGCCAGGCGAAGGTATCCCAGGACCAACGGCCGGCTGGAGGGTGGATTCCAGATATGGAATAACGAGAGAAAAGTGGGTGTCTCAAACAGCTGTCTAAAAACTATGTTCAGTGCAGATGTCCACTGGATAGGGAAGTCGTAGGTTAGAGAGGAAAGGGACAAGGGCGGAAAAGAGACGCGGGTGATTGTGGACAGTCGTCATAAAGTCTTTGACAGGTGTCCGTCAAGATTTACAGTCAAACAGATTGAAGGGTGATGCGTTTCGAGTGGCAGGTGAACGGCCCTGAACTGCGCGTCTGCACTCGACTGGATTGTTTGAATGTCCCTGGACAAGAACAGCACACTGTGTGGATGAAGTCGGCTGTGCGTACCACTATATGTCTGTTTCTTTTTTTTTTTAACTTCAGAACGACCAAAATTGTTTTTAAATCGCAACGTTTTCAGTTTACTAGAAAAAAAAATGAAGCACCATGTCCTGGTTTGAAAATGTGATTTTCTTTCTTTCTTTTTTTTTTTTTTTTGTTCCCTGATTTTTGGTTTGTTCTCCTTCCTCCCTCTCTCCCTTTCTCTCTTTCTCTCTCTCTCCTTTTAAGAACAGAGAATGACCAAGCACCAGAATGAAGGCAGAGTTAAAGAACGAGGTCAGGATAAAGTTGATGGAAAGAACAAACAAAACAAAGAGATGAAAAGAAAAGAGAAAGTGACGAAGCTCACTAATTATGCAAAGGAAGGCGAGACAGGAGTATATTTTATCATATAATAATAATAATAATGGTAATGAAAAATAATAATAATATTGATGATAATAACACTAATAGTATCAACAATAACAATTACAATACTAACGAGAATAATAGTAACAACAACAACAACAACAATAACGATGATGATGATGATGATGATGATAAGTAGAAGAAGAATGATGATGATGATGGTAATGAGAATGTAATTCTGACTAATGGAAAACAGTTCATAAAGAGATAAACAGACCAAAACTGTTTCGCGTATTTTGTACGTGTGTTTGGCGAAAATGCGATGAATACGACGAACTAAAAAAAATTAAAAAAAAAAAAAAAAAAAAAAAAAATTCTGGAGACGAAGTTCTTGAGCGATGATTGAACTATCGGAAGGTAACTGCGGTGGAGGCTTTGACTTAAGAGCGACAACTCTTGCTGTAAAAGCGAAACAACAACATGAAATCGCCTTTTGCAGTGTCCATTTTTTGACAACATGCCCTGAAAAACATCGAAAAAACCGGCGAGAGAGCATGAGCGTGTGCCAAAGTATGCTGCTGAATTAGGTTTGAAAGTAATTTGCATTAGAAAGAACCTGTTTTACCGTTGCCAGTGCAAGATCAGGTGGTTACTGCTGCAAGAAGTGTCTGCGAAGTGATGGCAAGTAGAAACAAAATGAAGGACCGTCCCCATCTCTCTCCCGCTTTTACAAAAGTTTGGAATTTCGTGTACACTCTTTGTAGAGGATACGCTCATTTTCGTTAAAAAGTACACCAAAAGTAGTTTTTAGAGTAAACAGGTCTGTGTTAATGTAAACAGACGATACTGATACTTTTGACTTAGTTACTAGTAATGTAGTATTCCACTGCTGTGATATAGACTTAATGCATGTTTACCGCAGCAGCGCAAACTTTCTCGTTGGAATACTCCTATTTTGTCGAAAATACTCGAGTCTTCTTTTCGATTTTGAATACTCTATGTCAAATTTCAGGGTAAACAGGTCTGCAATAGAAATACGTAATGTAAAACGCTTATTAATGTGTGTTCTTTCTGTTTCCGTTATCATTGCCAGGTAATTTTCAACTGCCGTTAAATAGTCGTACATCACGATGTGTTAAGAATACGTTATATAGCGTTTAGACATTGTACTTAAAATCTCTTCATTGTTGTTATTGCAGTATTCTATGAATTGAAATTGGTGTAAACCGCCAGAGTGCAGACAGCTCGTAGTTAATCCAGATATCGCTCTGTGGCGCCCCACTTTCTTCAACTTCTGAATTAGTGTGAACTGTACTCCTCTCTGAAATCTGATATTTACAGCGTAGTTTTCTTGCTTGGGTTCCAGAGTATGTAGGCACTTGAGGCAACGAGCTGGGTCGATCAGCTACCCAAGAATGCTACACGTAAAACGTTGAGCAGTTTTCCTGTCCCTCATACCGAACTGAAACCCAGCGCTCAGACTCGTGCCACAGACTCGGACAAGAAGGCTGCAACACGCAGAGGACTAACTCCGACTGACCGTCGAAACATCAGGATTTTCAGCTTGCGCCGGTGATAGCCGTGAAGAAAAAACAGTTTTGAGTCGATAATTGCATACAGGCCACTCCTTTGGCACCCTCCCGTTTCATTGAAAAAGTGAGAGAAAGCTCCGTAGCGCTTTCCATGTGATGTACTACTGGCTATAAAACATGTTTGAAACATGCTGTTATAGAGTATAGAAACTTACATAAACACTTCCCAGCCGACTCTAAAAAACCTTGTTCAGAGATGTCCCATCTGACGTGATGTTTTAATTTCTGTAAACGGTAAACAGTTTTATCTGATTTAAGATTTTGTGGAAGGAAAATTTAAAAGCAGTTTTCGTTTGATTCTAGAATATCTGTTTTTAATGTGTGCTGTGTTAATGTGTGTGTGTGTGTGTGTGTGTGTGTGTGTGTGTGTGGGGGGGGGGGGGGGGGGGGTCGGTGGGTCGGTGGGTGAGTGCGCGCGTGCATCGGCGGAATCACTTTGTGCGTGTGCGCGCGCGTATGTGTGTGCGCAAATGCGCGTGTGCGTGTGCGTGCGTGCGTACGTACATGTGTGTGTGTGTGTGTGTGTGTGTGTGTGTGTGTGTGTTGAGGTGGGTCCCTAAGTCAGGAGGAGGAACAAGAAATGGACTACCTGTTTTTGATGATGTACGGCAGACTATGGCGTGCAGAAGTCTAAAAGAAATCAGAATTCCTGGAAGAAAATTTTGCCTCAAATATCATCTTATTTAATGAAATCAAATTGAAAAATGTAGTGTAATTTCTTTCTGAGCTGGTTGAAAATGGCACTAAGGAAAATGGTATTGGTATTTTGTTTTACCTGATTTTCATCTCAAGAATATTAAGGCTTGAGATTGGGGAAAAAGTTACATGTATTGGCTGTGTAGTCTTCTAAGTGAATAGAACGATCACGAATCTTTAATTTATGACACAAAAATGAATCTAAAGATTAAAGCCGCGGAACACGATCATTTCAAAGAAATGCCGGTTTTACTTGGTCATGATTATCGTGTCATAGTTGTCATTCTGTTTCTCCCCTCTTATTCCCACATCCCTCCACCCCTTTCCCACTCTTCCATTTCCCCACTCATCCAACCACTTTTTTTCTCCATGCCTGTCATCTTTTGTAAGTGAGGAGAATGACGGGGTGCATTACTTCCCGTCAATCTCATTCATTTCACCTCATCGCGTGTGTCGGGAAACGCTCTCTTATATAGAAGAACCGACAGTCCATGCAGCCAATCTCGGATGAGACAATGTTAACGATGTTGTGGTCAGTATTTTGCCCTTCTTGTCAGTTCGGATGGGCTGGGTTGGTTGTCCGTGTTTAGTTTTTGAGTTCCTCCCACGCGTGCAGCGAACGGATTCTGCTGATCGATTGGAAGAAGGTGGAGGGTGGGTGAAGAGAGGTAGGTGGGGGGGGGTGGGGGGGGGGGGGGGGGGGGGAAGTTAAGTGCTTGTTAATAATCTCGTGGAAAAAAAAGGGGCAAGGGCGCACTGTTAGATCAAAGATTGTACAAAGATAGAACAGACGACAAAAATATTCTCGGTACTTCCATTCTCGCTGTTCATGCAGAACGCGCGCGCGCGCTCGCGCTCGCACTCAGTTTGTCAGATATTTTATTCTTGCGTACAGTCGGCATGAGCCTGATGGAGTGCGTGCCAACGCATGTGTCAAGTTATCATAACAAATGGACTTGTTGATTGCATATTGAGCAAAAGCCATCTACTGTGACAAAAATAAAATAGTGAAGAAGAGGAGGAGGAGGAGGAGGAGGAGGAGGAGGAAGGAAGGAAGGAAGGAAGGAAAATAAAAGGAAGGCAATAACGTCTAATGGGTTAAATGAGTGAAGTCCATGGCCGGCTTTTGTTGTGTCTTCCCCTTCACAGAAAAACCCAACTTGAATAAACTATAAATGTTTTGCCATGGGAAAAAGGTTTTGTGTAAACACGAATGTGTGTGTGTGTGTGTGTGTGTGTGTGTGTGTGTGTGTGTGTGTGTGTGTGTGTGTTTTCAGCTTTCGGTGTAGTGGTAATGTATATACTTATTTGGATTCTTTTTCTTTTTTTCTTCTTCTTCTTCATCGTCATCATCATCATCATCATCATCATCTTCTTCTTCTTCTCTTCTTCTTATCATTATTGTTATCATCACTGTCGTTGTTCTTGTGTTGTTTTTGTTGTTGCTATCATTGTTGCCTCTATCGTATATTATATTATAACTATTATTGCTATTGATATTGAGATGCAAGCCTCTGTAATGCGTTCACGACCAGACGACGAAATGTAGAGGGTTCCATACCAAACTATATCCTCCTCATCCTCAGCACTACTCCTACCTAGATATGTCCTCATGTTCTGTGGTTCTTCAACCATTGCTTACGTCGCCAGTGATGCATGTCTGATTTGCGTGTTCGTCAGCGGAGGCGAGTTCATATCGACGTCTTTACTGCCGGTGGGTTCACCCAGGGATGGAGCTGGTGACAGCTGTAGAATCAATGGAGATTCAAACTTAGATCACAGGCGCCGACGTTTCGGGTCTATCTTTCACACAAGCTTCAAGTGACACGGCGGATACGGCTAGAACCATCCTAGGAGAAAAGGATGAGGACACATATCACACACTGACGCCAACAGAACTATGACCAGTGAAGACGGGCAGGAAAAAAAAAAAGTGTGTGTGTGTGTGTGTGTGTGTGTGTGTGTCTGCTGGGGGCTCGACTGGCCAGTGATACGGTTTTGGGTACTGTGTGGGCGATTCGGTCGTGGCATGTTTTATTTTATGTTTGTTCTTTGTTTGGTGTGTAATTTGATATGTGGATTTGCACATTGTGAACACCTAGGGTATTCATTTCACTGGGCAATTGAATATTTTTGATCATGATGATGATGACTGTGATAATGCATCGCCAAATTTTATGCAGATAGTCTGGGATTCCAACTGGCAACATTCTGAATGGCAGTTCTATGACCCATTATCCCTAATTCATTTTCTTATGTGGCATCTGTCACACAGAAAGAGAACATCCAGCAGAGTAATAGGCAGCCAGGTTTGATTTTTTCTTCTTCTTTTTTTTTGTGTATTGTCATTACTATTTCTATTAACCCCAACAACAGCATTAAGAATTACAACAGCCTCGACACAACGAAAGCATTAGCCGTTAGCAGCGGCTGCTTCAGCGTGCAACAACGAATTACAATCATCATCATCATCATCATCATCATCATCATCATCATCACTTAACAGTGGTAGTTATAGTAGCAGTAACAGTAGTAGTAGTAGCAGTAGCAGCAGTAGTAGTAGTAGTAGCAGCAGCAGTAGTAGTGGTAGATTTTGTAGCTGGTGTTGTGGTGATTGTGGTGGGTAGTAGTAGTAGTAGTAGTAGTAGTAGTAGTAGTGGCAGTCGTAGTGGAAGCAGCAGCAGTAACAGCTGCAGCAGCATAGTAATTATAGCGGCAGCAATGGTAGTAATATTTGTCATGATTATTGTATCAGTAGTAACGACAATGATGATAAGAATAATAATGATAACAGTGCATAGTATTTATACAACACTTCAAATGGAAACTTTGCGCTTTCACACACCATTCGATCTTTTAAAGGTGACAACTAACTTACTATACAACATATTGTGTAAATATATTCGGAAAACCATACTTATTAAATTCCAGATTAAAAAAAATAAGTTTTTCAATTCAGCTTAGAAAGCAGTCAAAGTGGCAAAGTGAGCAGATTTCGTAAAGCGGGAGGTAGTGAGTTCCACGCAGTTGGGGCTGCAAAGTTGAAGTTGCCGTCACTAAACTATTTTCAGTTGTGCTAAGGAATCTTCAGGAATTTTTTTTTCAGGAATTTTGTTGTTGTTGTTGAAAAGACCAGAGAATATGCAGTTATAGGTATGCGTGAAAAATAGAGGACAAGTATAATAAAAGAGAAAGCTATTGCAGACACCACGAGTAGCCAGCTTGGGTCGGCAGCAACATTTCGCAGACAGCCAGTGAAGTTCCTTTAGCGGTGATCTGATGAGACGTCGCTTTCCATTATTCAAGACCAGTCGCGCTGCGCTATTTTGATTTCGCTGGAGCCGAGAAATTCATTCCGTGAGCAAATCGTACAATATCAAATTGCAGTTATCTAGGTGAGGAGTAATTAGTGAATTGTCCAGTCTTGCTGTGGCATCAGTTGAAAGAGACTGACGACATGAAGCAATGTAAACGAAGTTCCAAGTATGAGGCGGGACACACATTGCTGATCTGATCCTTCGCAGAAAGTGCCTGATGAAGTTAAAGTCACAGGTAAGCCTATCGAACAGACGATCTACAATTGATGTCATGAGTAGAAGTAGCAGCAGCAGCAGCAGTAGTAGTAGTAAGCTTGCAGATGTCGTCATTGTCGTTATTGTTGTCGTCGTCGCAGTAGCAGCAGCAGCTGTAGTAGTCGTAGTAGTAGTAGAAGCAACAGAGCAGCAGCAGCTACATGAGCGCGAGGAATAATGCATCTGCCGACACATAACGCAAATGCCTGCTGGCCAGATTTTGGATTTTCTCACTTCCTCCCTCCCCATTCCTCTCTCTCTCTCTCTCTCTCTCTCTCTCTCTCTCTCTCTCTCTCTCTCTCTTGTAAAGTAGTTGTGAGATGCGTCCGCGAGAACCTAGTCTGACCACATACCTTTACAACTGAAGTTACTGTGAGCCCGCACAGGTAAACAACAGGCGCTGTACTAGTCTGGAGCGAAACTCATGCTGATTTGTTTAAAAATGTAATCCTTCCCGATGAAAAAGCGTTAAATGTGTTTAATTTTTGTATAAAACAGGCTGGTGAGTGTATGAAGAGAACAGATTGGAACATGTCAAAAAGAATATGACTGGTATGATATGGAATGTCACGCTAACAAAAGAAATGTTCGTAATTTATTGAAAAGATACCGACAATCTTTGTCAATATCGTCTTGTGTGGCATACTGCAAAGCTAGGCGTGAATATAAATCTTTTAAAAAGAAAAGAAAAACAATAATTATAACTAGAGGGCTTATGTTTGCCTTAGAGCAAACATGGGAGGATTCCCCCTTAACACACACACACACACACACACACACACACACACACACACACACACACACGCACGCACGCACGCACGCACGCACGCACGCACGCGCGCGCGCTCGCACTTATGGTTTGCACTTCCGGTTCGTTATTATAACGTATATGTTGCAAATGTAATGTTATGTAAGTGTTCTGAATATCATTCCGGTCTGTCCAACCGTTTCGGAGTTATTCAAGTTTCAAATTTGGCCGTTTTGGCCGTTTTTTTTTGCCATATCCCAGCAAAAAAAAACGGCCAATTCATTTTTTTTTTTTAAATGCCATTTGCACATGCCCACAATGCCCTGCAACTTTCCCGAAAATTTCAACACGATTGGATGAAAAAAAAGGGTAAGAGAAAGAAAAAAAAAAGAAAAAATTTTATAATAACAGTAGTAGTCCCCCAGAGAGGCCTTATGTTTGCCATAGAGCAAACATGGGAATTCCCCCGTCAAATCACTTTATGAAACTTGCCTATCTATGTTCACCGTGAAAAAATTACATCTATCCACCATTACTGGTAAACGTTGATGCATATTTACCAAATAACGGTTTTTAACTGTCAAATGTGAAATTTACTGTGTATGAAACTAATGTTTTCATGTTCAGCGCTCAAAGTTACATCTAGCCACCAATTTTGGTCACAATGATTCTTATTTGCAAAATAACGGTTTTTAACGGTTTTTAGATGTCGGATATCAAAATTGCTCTCGTAAACTTTTATATTCATGTTCAGCGTTCAAAGTAATATCTAATCAGCAAGTTTTGTTAAGATTGATGCATATTTGAAAAATAACGGTTTTTTAACGTTTTTTTTTTTACTGTCGAAGTGTTTTGTAACATAGATATTCTTAATCAGCATATCAAGTTACATACATTCACCATTTTGGTTGAGATAGCTTCAAAAATGAAAAATAACGGTTTTTAAGGGTTTTTAACTGTTGAAGTGTTTTGCAACGTAGATTTTTTTAAATTAGCATATCAAACTGCATAAGCAACCAAATTTGGTTTCTGTTACTTTGTTAGTCTTTGAGCTATTAAATATTCAAATTTCGCCTTTTAGAGCGTACCTAAATTTGCATAAATTTAAATAACTGCCAAACCCTTTAAGATATTAATACCAAACTCCTTTCTGCACTGGGGGCCATAGGTACAGAAACATTTTCCGTAGATTAGTTTTGTGACGTCATTCCAGTTTTTTGCTATGCCGTGAAACAACTGAAATTGACCAGTGACACTGTCAGGCACTTCCGGTTTGCACTTCCGGTTCGTTATTATAACGTGCATGTTGCAAATATGGACGTTATTATTGTAAAAGCTGTCCTGAATATCATTACGATCTGTCCAACCGTTTCTGAGTTATTCAAGCTTCAAATTTGGCCGTTTTTTTGCCATATTTCGGCCAAAAAAAACGGTCAAATCATTTTAAAATTGCCATTTACACATGCCCACAATGCCCTGCAACTTTCCTGAAAAATTCAACACGATTGGATGAAAAAAGGGTAAGAAAAAGAAAAAGAAAAAATTTTTTTACAATAACAATAGTATTCCCCCAGAGAGGGCGAATCCTAATGATACTCTGTTGACAGAATTACTTACGTCTGTAAATGATCAGAAAGATTTTTGGGACTACGTCCACAAAATTTCCAGGAAAAGGAAGCAACCCGTAAATGATATAAGTTTAAAAACATGGTCTCATCATTTCAGAGATCTGCTAGAAGGAAACGCTGGCTCTCACAATGATCTGGGAAATGAAAATTACATCGATGCATCTGATCACGACGATGACAATCTAAACAGTCTCACTTCCAAAGAAGTTATAGTTGCGCTAAGAAATGTAAAACCTCGCAAAGCTGCTGGTCCAGATGGAATCATCAGTGAACTAATAAAAACTGCGAGCCACAAGTTCATTTATAGATGTTCTGGTTGAATTATTTAACTTCTTGCTTGATCAAGGGATATATCCCAGAAGTTGGTCTGGGTCTATTGTCATCCCATTGTATAAAAAAGTGATGCAAACTATCCAAATAATTATAGAGGAATTTCATTGTGCAATATTGGCAGCAAACTGTACAGTGCTATTATCAACAGGAGATGACAGGAGTGGGTGGAAGAAAATAACATTACCGGGGAATTTTAAGCTGGGTTCAAGAAAAACTATTCTACAGTTGATCACCTGTTCACACTGATGGCATTTATACAAAAACAGTTTTGTTTAAATCGTAAATTATATGTTGCATTTATTGACTCCGTGAAGGCTTTTGATTCAGTCATTAGAACCTTGCTGTGGCCTATCCTGTTTAAAAATGGTATTCATGGAAAACTTTATAAATGTGTTATAAGTATGTGTAACTATGTAAAGGCAAGAATGCGATCTGGTGCTGCTCTAACAGACTATATATAATTGAACTTTCGGTGTGAAACAGGGCGATGTCTGTAACCCTGTCCTGTTTTCCTTTATTAATTAATGAAAAAACAGAAGGTTATACATTGTGGAAGGCACGGTGACGTTTTGGACTTTTTTTTTTTTTTTTTTTTTTTTTAGCTGATGTGGCCTTGGTATCAGAAACAGTGGTTGGATTACAACCGCAGTTAAATACTTTGCAGAGAGCTGCTGCTTCATTTGAATTAAAAGGTAATCTGGCAAAAAGTAATATAATTGTATTTAGAAAGTGTGGATATCTTGCAGCGAGAAAAAGATGGACGCGCATTGGATCTACAATGTCTGTTGTCAATGTGTATAAATAGTTAGGAATATACTTCTCTGCTGTGTGTTTGAGTTTTGTCTTTGCTGGCAAAGATTTGGCCAGCAGCAAAAAAAAAAAAAAAAAAAAAAAAAAAAAAAAATTTCCCTTACCTTGTTTTTGAAGTTATTTGATGGCTCAGTTCAACCTATGGTACAGTACAGAGCTGAAGTTTGGGGTCTTGATGCGGTTACTGCGGTACATTGTGAAAGATCCGTCTGTTCGCTTTGAAGAAATTTCTTGGTGTATCATTGCAAACACCAAATGATTTGATATATGGTGAAACGGCTAGATTTCCTATATATTTTAATTCCATTATTAAATGTGTTCGATACTGGTTGAAAATTACTCAGATGCAAGATCACAGAATACCACATAAAGCACATCGAATGTTGTTAGCATTAGACGACAGAGGTAAGAAAAAACTGGGTGACTAACGTGAGAATAAAACTGTGTGAATATGGTTTCATATTTGTATGGATGTACCAAGGTGTTGGTGACATGATGCTTTTATCCAGGTATTCCGAGAAAGACTCGTTGATTGCAGTTCGCAAAATTGGAATTGCCATGTACAGGACAGTGACAGATTTGAACTATATAAAAACGTTTAATAATCTACTATGTTTGCCTGTCTATATATCAATGAAAATGGACAAACATCTAAAACGTATCATGACTAAGCTTAAATTTGGTGTTTCCAACCTCTTTACTCACTATTTTTGTTATAGACAGTCACGTAGTAGAAATTTGATCTGTCCATTATGTCGAAAAGCAAAAGAGGATGAAGTTAATTTTTTATTGCTTGTCCAGTATTAGACGAACTTACAGAAATTCAGCTCACGAAAGTATTTCGATGATCCTTGCCTTTTCAAAGTAAGCTTGTTAATGTCATCATCAAATGAAAACATGGTTAAACAGTTAGCGATTTATTTATATAGAGCATTCAAAAAGCGAACTATGTATGTAATATAAAGAATACAAGATCAGTCTGCGGCATGATATATGAGCTAAGGAGCTACGGCCTTTAAGAATAAAGCACCTGAGTCTTAGTCTTGAGTCTCTCTTGTAAAAGTCTCGTCTTTCTTGGAAGTATAAAGTGTTTGCGAACATAAATATCTTTCTGTCCCACAAGCGCTGAAGTTAGCTCCTTTTTACTTATTTGCGTGGTCATCTTCCGTGACACGGGCGGGTATTTGGAATGTTTGTTTATCCTTTGTACAAATAGGTAACACGGGTTGCCCACATACTTTTTTTTGTTGTTGTTGTTTGTTCGTAAGCTTCGAACACCACAAATCGATAAATGCTAAAAGAACCGGGGCAGATAAAAAAAATTCAAATAATTCACCGTAATAGAATTCACTGCCGTAATAGAAGAGCACTGCCGTATGGCAGATAGGAACATTTGGGATTATTAGAAGAAGATTTAAACTGGTGACATACTTCCTGTGTTGAATGCAACCAGTGTGTGAACAACTTTTGCATTCTTGTAGAACTAGTCTATTACATCTTCTCAGCTCTGTCCTACTCTCCCTGGAATTTTGTTCTTTCTATCCCCTTTTTTCCGTTCTGGTTAAGTCATTTCTACTTTCCATGGCGTTTGAGGATGTGTTCACTCATTATGGTTTCTTTATTTTTTTACTATATCAATTCTACATCGTACCTCAGCTGGCTCTCTAGCACCACAGAATTAACAAAAATTTTGCCAGGTGTTCTGGCGGTGCATGAAGTGAAGGGTATTGTAATGCCTAATTGTGGGAAGCGCAGGCCACATCTGATCGAACTGCGCGCTGTCCTGTGGTCGAGTCAGAACATTAACCATAATGAGAGCTGATACCAGTGTTCACCGTAGAGTGTTCGCAAATGTGAGTGGGTTCCTCGATTTGGGTGGTAGCCTTCAACGTCGTGGTCATGTCAGCTGGTTGTCCTGTGCGAGGATAATTGATTCTGTCGTCTCTTAGGGTCACTGTTCGGATTGTCAGCCAGGGTCATTGGCTACGGACACAGCTGAGGTCGTCAGCCAGGTCCCCTGCCAGGATCACTGGTACATTTGTCTGCTAGAGTCACTGTAGAAGGCTCACCAGTAAGGGTCCTGCTCCAGGATCATTGTTACAGTTGTCTGCTAGAGTCACTGTAGTAGGCTCATCAGTAAGGGTCCTGCGCCAGGATCATTGTTACAGTTGTCTGCTAGAGTCACTGTAGTAGGCTCATCAGTAAGGGTCCTGCGCCAGGATCATTGTTACAGTTGTCTGCTAGAGTCACTGTAGTAGGCTCATCAGTAAGGGTCCTGCGCCAGGATCATTGTTACAGTTGTCTGCTAGAGTCACTGTAGTAGGATCATCAGTAAGGGTCCTGCGCCAGGATCATTGTTACAGTTGTCTGCTGGAGTCACTGTACTGTGATTATCAGTAAGGGTCCTGTTCCAGGATCACTGTTACAGTTGTCTGCTAGAATCACTGTAGTAGGCTCATCAGTAAGGGTCCTGCTCCAGGATCATTGTTAATTGTCTGCTAGAGTCACTGTAGTAGGCTTATCAGTAAGGGTCCTGCGCCAGGATCATTGTTACAGTTGCCTTCTAGGGTCACTGTACCGTGATCATCAGCCAGGATCATCTATTTGAGTCACTGCTGTGTTCTTCTGATAAGGCCTGTGCTTGGTTCTTGAGCCAGGGGCGTCTGCTATGGTCGCTGTTTGGGTCGTTAGCTGGAAAGCTGTACCCTGGGCTACTGCTGGGGTCGACTGCTGGATTCATTAAGCTATTGTTAGCTCAGATTACGTGCTAGAGTTTCGCCACAATCACCTGCTATGATCACTGCTATGGTTGTTTGCTAGGGTCACTGCTGGTGGTCATCCGATTGGGTCGCTGCTTGGATAAACAGCCAGGGTCGTTTGTTGAGGTCACAACTACGGTTTTCTGGTGAGATTATCAGCCAGGGTCTGTTAGGGGTCGCTGCACTGCTAGGGCATCTGCTAGGGTCACTGCCAGATCGTCTGCTAAACTCACAGCTAGGGTAATGTGTGAGGATCATTGGTAGGATCGTTTGTTGGGGTCACTTTTAGAGTAACAGCCAAAGTATGCCAAAATCGCTGCCAGGGTCATTAACCTGAATCGTGTGCTAAAGGGAATTGTCTAGGTCGTCTACTACATGCACCGCTAGGATCATCACTGTGGTCGTCTACCAGAGTCGCTGCTACTGTCGTCCGCAAATCACACTCGGAGTCGTCCGGTATGATTGTTGCTGAGCTTGTCAATCAGGGCCGTCAACGAGAGTCACTACCAGGGTCCTCAGCGAGTGTCCTCTGCTAGGGTTACTGCCATGGTGGTCGTCTGCTCACTGCCAAGGTCGTATGCGCGCTATACTCACTGCTTGAGTCACTTGAGTCTTTGTCTGCTCAAGCGCTCGTAGGGTTTTTCTGAGAAAGTCATCGACTGCATTATTTCATATGGTCACTACTATTGTCACCTACTTGAATCAGGCTAGGGTAGCCTGTCAGAGTCAATATCGGAATCGTCAACTGGTGTCACTGTCAGGATCATCTGCTGAAGTCACTGTCAGGATCATCTGCTGAAGTCACTGTCAGAGTTGTCTGCTGAAGTTGATGCTGGGCTCGTCAGTTGGGGTCACTGACGGATTGTCTACTGCAGTCATTGCTGGGGTCGTCAGTTGGGGTCACTGTCGGGATTGTCTACTGCAGTCATTGCAGGGCTCGTCAGTTGGGGTCACTGTCGGGATTGTCTACTGCAGTCATTGCTGGGGTCGTCAGTTGGGGTCACTGTCGGGATTGTCTACTGCAGTCATTGCTGGGGTCGTCAGTTGGGGTCACTGTCGGGATTGTCTACTGCAGTCATTGCTGGGGTCGTCAGTTGGGGTCACTGTTGGGATTGTCTACTGCAATCATTGCTGGTGTCGTCAGTTTGGGTCACGGGCAGGGTTGTGTACTGTAGTCATCGCTGGGGTCGTCTTAGGGTCAGTTCAGGGTCGTCTGCTGTAGCCATTGCTGGGGTCGTCAGTTGGGGTCACTTCAGGGTCTTCTGGTGCAGTCATTGCTGGGGTCGTCAATTGGGATCCTTAACAATGTCGTCTACTGTAACATTGCTGGGGTCGTCAGTTGGGGTCACTTCAGGGGTCGTCTGGTACAGTCATTGCTGGGGTCGTCAATTGGGGTCACTTCAGGGTCGTCTGGTGCAGTCATTGCTGGGGTCGTCAATTGGGGTCATTTCAGGGTCGTTTGGTGCAGTCATTGCTGGGGTCGTCAATTGGGGTCACTTCAGGGTCGTCTGGTGCAGTCATTGCTGGGGTCATCAGTTGGGGTCACTTCAGGGTCGTCTGGTGCAGTCATTGCTGGGGTCGTCAATTGGGGTCACTTCAGGGTCGTCTGCTGTAGTTTTTGCTAGAATCGTCAGCTTAAGTCACATTCAGGGTCGTCTGGTGCAGTCATTGCTGGAGTCCTCAGTCAGACTCACTCTCTGGATCGTCTAGTATAGTCATTGTTGGGGTCATCGGTCAGTTTCGTCTGCTAGGGTCACTGCTAATTAAGTCTGCTAGGTTACTGCTATGCTGGTCTGCTAGGGTCACTTCTTTGTTGATCTGCTAGGGTCACTGCCGGGACGGTCTGCTAGGATCACGTCTAGATTGGTCTGTTTGGGTCACTGCTGTGGTCACTCCTAGTTGGTCTGCTAGGGTCACCGCTTGGCTCGAATGCAGCGGTCACTGCTAGGCTGATCTGCTACGTCACTGTTAGGGTTGCACTCACAGTCGCTGCTTGGGTCGTCTGTTATGGTTACTGCTAGGGTGTCTGCAAGCGTAATACAAGATCACTACTAGGTTCCTCATCTGCAGTCCATATGAAGGTCATTTGCCAGGGTCACTGCTAGGCTTTTCTGTCAGGGTCGTCAGCTGGGATCACTCCTTGGGCCGTCTGTTAGCGTCGTGAGTAGGAATGTTTGTTAGGTAACGAACTAGGATCGTCTGCTGGGGTTACTACCAGAGTCGTCAGCTAGAATTACGGTTGGTGTCGTCTGCAACTATATGCTTGGGTCACTGATGGGATCCTTCGCTGTCTTAGGGTCGTCTGCTAGAGTGAATGTATGGGCCGTTTCGCTGCAATCATTGTTAGCGTCGGCTGTTCAGAATCGCTGCAAAATCGTCAGCTACGATCACTGTGGTCGTTAGTCATAGCTGTATTATCTGTGAGTCTGTTATGCCAGCCTCTGCTAAGGTCACCTCAGCGTCTTCTATTAGAGTCATTACAAGTGTCGTCTGATAAGACCACTGTCAGGGTCGTCTGCTAGAATCGTCTATCATGGTCCTTGCTAGAATCCTCGGCGGGGGCCACTGACAGGTTCGTCTGCTAAGGTTAACGTTGGGTCACTGTTGGGGTGAAGGTGTTTATTGATCACTGATAGGGTCGTTTGCTAAGGTTAACGTTGGGTCACTGGTGGGTGACGGTGTTTATTGATCACTAACAGGGTCATTTGCTAAGGTTAACGTTGGGTCACTGCTGGGGTGAAGGTGTTTATTGATCACTAATAGGTCGTCTGCTAAGGTTAACGTTGGGTCATTGTTGGGGTGACGGTGTTTATTGATCTCTAATAGGTCGTCTCTGCTAAGGTTAACGTTTGGTCACTGTTGGGGTGAAGGTGTTTATTGATCTCTAATAGGTCGTCTGCTAAGGTTAACGTTTGGTCATTGTTGGGGTGACGGTGTTTATTGATCACAAATAGGTTGTCTGCTAAGGTTGACGTTGGGTCACTGTTGAGGTGAAGGCGTTTATTGATCACTGATAGGGGTCGTCTGCTAAGGTTGACGTTGGGTTACTGTTGGGGTGAAGGCGTTTATTGATCACTGATAGGGTCGTCTGCTAAGGTTACTGCTAGGTCACTCTTTGGATGAAGTTGTTTACTAGTTACTGGTAGGGCAGTCTTCCAAGATGGTTTGATTGGGTTGTCTTCTGGGATGGTCTGATGGGGTCACTGACAGGGTCGTCTCCTGGGCTACTTCTCACGGTTGTCTGCTTTGGTCGTCATCGCCGTCTGCTAGGATCTCGCCAAACCAGTCATGTACTAAACATGCATTGCCAAAGTTGCTATCTTCCCCTTTCTGGCAGCCAAACGTAGTAACAATTTAGACGATGGAAAAAACGGCGAGAAGAAGAGATATAAAAAAAAAAACAAAAATGGATAGGAAAAAGGGAAAGGAAATCAGAAAATGTAGTAGGCAGTGCCAAAAGGTAACGAGGAAAATACGGGAAGGGGTTTGGGAACATGGTCAAAGGTTTTTAAAGAAAAGCAAAAGAAAGTCGGAAACTTTGTTAGTCGGGATGGGATAAGGGGTTCAGGATATGACAAAGGTAGGAAGAAACTAAGGAAGAGATGAATTTGCAAAAGGAAAGAAAAGGAGGACGGGGGGGGGGGGGGGGCAGGAAAAGTGTGAAATGGCAGAGGAAAGGAGTAAGAAAAGAAAAAAAAAAAAAGGCGGGGGAAAAGTTATAAAAAGGTGGGAAAAAAGCTGGGGATGGGGGGGAGGGTGGGGGCGTAGAAGGGAATAAGATAGCAAAAAGTAAATGATATTCAAGATGTATAACTTTTCCTCCCATGTTGAAACAGTAACGTGAACATAACTGAGCTCTCTGTGGTGCCCACTCGCCTGGCGCAAAGTAAGCACCTCTCATACTCGAAGCACGCAGAACAAATAGGAAAACTTTTTTTTTTAAATGCCGAGCTTGTCCATATATACAAAGGTTGTAACATGCACATAACAACAAGAGAGCAGAAGAAATATCCAAACAAATCAACATTTAAGTCTGGGTGGGGTATAGGAAAAATGGTGTTGTCTGAATGCATTTCTGAAAGGAAATGTACAATCAGAAATGCACAATTTTCTGAGCGTTTAAAGTTCTGCAGGACGCAGAAAAAGGAGTGCATTATGTATGTGACAACAGAGAGACACCGAACAAAAGGGTGCAGGATTTTGTTGGAACGAAAAGGACGCAGGACCTCCCACGGAATGAAAGAGACGCGGGGTTGAGTTCAGAATTTCGTCATCACTCACTGCGAGGTGGTATGGCAGAGGGTACCGAGGGAGAGGTGTCAGATCTCTCTCGAAGGGCGATGATGTAAGAGATCAACGTCGGGCAGCGCAGGCAACCTCGCAGCCACTATAGGTTACGCGGATCTTGTCTGTGTTGCCGGGGGATAGCTCCTACTGATGTAGGGAGGACGGCGATGGAGCCCTGTCTGACTGCAGTAACTGGGGGCTAGGCAAACCATGTTTTGGGTCGGCATTGTGGGCACCCCTATCTGGGATGGGGTGAACAATTGTCCTCTCGGCCGTAGTCAGTGAGGATCATAGAAGAGAATCGTGCAGCGCTCCAGCGACGTCCGTCCTACTCCCTCTTTGAGGCGGCCTTACGCGACACAGGACCATTGCCTGTGCATGAAGGAAGCTGCCTGACAGCCCTGAAGCAGGCCATGTTAAGGAGAAAGAAGGCAAAGAGCATAGACGGCCACAGTCAGCTAACCAACACCATCGAGTGGACACCAGTACACACACAACCAGAACCAAGTGCTGGACACCAGTTCAGCAGGAAGAAAGAAGAGGACGTTGACTCCAGACTGGGGCTGAATCCACAATACGACAGAAGAGCCCCCGTCCGGAGCCAAGCCCGAGATTTCTGCCAACGACCCCAGACGTCCTGCCACCAGAACGGCAGGGGACACCGTGTCCTTTAGACCATCAAGCCAGTAGGGACATTGATTTTACCTTCACCGTACCATACAGTGTTCAGAAAGCTGAGGAGTTGTGTGCACATATAGCTGGACTGGAATACTGCTAGTGTGTGTGTATGTGTGTGTGTGTGTGTGTGTGTGTGTGTGTGTGTGTGTGTGCGCGCGCGCGCGCGCGCGCATATGTGTGTTCATATGTGCACGCGTGCATGCGCACGCGAGAGAGCGTGAGAGAGAGAGAGAGAGAGAGAGAGAGATTTGAGAGAGAGCTAGCGCGCGCACGCGCGCGCACGTGGGTGTTCTGTTTTCTTTTTTGCTTACGAGTCCACACGCAGAGCTAAACAAGATATGATATAATTGCAATGTTTTAAGCTGGTCTTGAATCTTTTGCCTTGGCATTTTTTTTTTAGTCCCACAGAGTTATTCCTGAACAGGGTTGTAAACTAAGGCGTCGGAGCAAAGCCTCGGTACGCAGCCCCTTGTCTGCGACGCACGTTCCAATGTTGGGCAACAAGGTGATTAACATTTGCTGTGTGGGGGACTGGAGTTCTTCTTTTTTTTTTTTGTTTTATTCCTTACTTGGGACATGGAGTATTACAGGTCTACTCTTGTGGGGAAAAGGGAAGGCCAATTTTTTTTTTTTCCCGCACAGGATACGAGTGCGTGGAGATTTCTCTGTGGAACACAAGAGTGCCCACATTTTGTTTATCTTGAATGTCACATCTGTCTAGAATATAAATGTGTGGACACCAACTGCAAGAGTCCACGGCTATCTTCGTGATGCACAAAATAGTCCAAGATTGCTCGTATCCCGAGAATCCAGATCTGTCCTCGGTAGTGTACAGTGGAGACCAGATTTCTCCCGGTCACGCGTGTGCAAGTCCATGATTTCCCCATACGTGACAGCGGGATCTTGAACATGAACCGTAGGACACGGGGGAGGTAATTCCCCCCCCCCCCCCCCCTTTAGCCTCCCACACTGTCCGTTCTGTTGGACACAGGAGGAGTTTTAGTTTTTTTTTCCCTTGGGGCTCACGGGGGAATCCAGTTTTTACCTTGCCGCAGGGGAGAGTCCAGATTTTACCTGGAGGGACAGAGCCTTGGCTTAAGGCTGTGTCAGGCCAATTGACGTAGGCTAGAACACCAAGGCTACATCAAAATGTTATGCTTTGCATAGTTATGCAGGGATTGTCTTCAGTCGTGACAAGGTCCTAGCGTAACATTATCAGTCTCCAAAATCCCTCGAAGTCGGAGTGTGGCTGCCCATGTAGCAGAGCAATTAAAAAAAAAAAAAAAAAAAAACCCGGTCACACACGTAATGTACTCATCCCTAGCTGATGCATTTGTACCATAGTGTTGAAGTATTTGGGCTGCTCGGGTGATCCCTGGAGTCTTTTAGCCAGGGTACGACAAGAACAACAAACCTGGAGGGACAGAGGATAGTCTAGAACTTGCCCTCATGGATGGGATGGAGGAAGAGGAGACGGGGGGGGGGGGGGGGGGGGGGGGGGGGGGGGGGGGGGGGGGGTGGAGGCAAAATACAGCTTTGCCTTCTACAGGGAAGAGGAAAGTTCGCATGGGCTCTACATTATGTTTCCGCCTGAGTCATAGGATCATCCCGACTTCCCCCTGTTGAGCACGGGAAACTTCATCTGTGGCCATGGCTTCACTCCAACAGTACACTGTAATCCCGTCCACAACGGGATTGTCATTACTATTATTATCATTATCATGATGATGATGATTATCATAATTATTATTGTAGTAATTGTTATCATCATCATCATCATCATCATCATCATCATCATCACTATTATTATTATTATTGTCATTATTGTTGATATTACTCACTGATTGTCACCATCTTTGTGTTCCGAGCCATCCTTAACTTCTTTTGTGATGAATTCGTTATGTGCGTTGACTGAACGTGGAAGCACCAGTATGCTGCCTCGTGGGATCAGCTAAGATGAAAATTGTTTAGTATTCCGTCAGGCCGCACCGGGGCTGGATGTTTCCCACCCACCTCAGGCAATATGGCCGACGCGGATAACCATCCCTGGAGAGGGAGGGCGGGGGGGGGGGGGGTGGAGGTGGGATGGCCGGGCCTGTTTAACATCGGATTGATACTACCCCCAACAACAGTACATTACGATGCGCGGGGGAGAGTGTCCTTTTTCACGCTGGGCACCGAGGAATCGTCTTTTAATCTGATTGCGAGCTCCCCGTTCCTGTATTAAGGGAGTTAAACAGGGCAACTTTTTTGGTCTTCGTATCATAACTGGAACTACTATATTCATGCTTCTGCAAGCATTTCATGAGTGTTTGCGAACATGTGCCAGTGCGTCTGTGCTGATATGCAAGCATGCATGCGTAATGATGCATATGAAAAGATGCGATGAGTTTACGCGAGTGCGTTTCTTCTTTCTTATTTTCTGATCTAGACCGTTCATAGTATTCACTGCCGCGTATAGAGCTCTCCAGCTCACTTTGAGGTCAGGCGCAATCATTATCTACATCGCAGGCGATTTACTGTTATCATACTACCTAGGAGAACGAACAGAAACTGTGAACATATCAGATTAACACCACAATGATGCTGTTAGGCGATTTACGAGATTTCTGTTCTGGTTGAGCGAGTAAATCTCCCCTTCCCCTTCCTCATCCGCACAGTCATGACAGTTTGTACCATTCCTCCCTTCCTGCCGTCATCCTGTCTCCCTCCACCCCTCTCCCATGCGCCTCCTCCTCCCACCTCCCTGACCCCTCCTGTCCCCCCCCCCCCCCTTTCCCATCCCCTCCAACCCCGTGATCAATTTCGTGTCGCCGTCGGGTACTGAATTAAAGATGACCATCTAGGGTTTGAGTCAACACACTACCTTAGGCCTGTGCACTTACA
>JADBJO010002382.1:82500-85000 GCA_016801955.1 Conus betulinus
TCAGTTGAACGGTCGAAACCCGACTCTGGAGAGGCGGTATTACTGCTTCTGTTTTAAGAACGAACCTTGATTGATGATCCCCTTATGCCTGTTGTAAAGAATCTTATTTTGACATTCTACGTCGTCTTTTTGTTTAACCCGAGTCCCTGAGGTCCCAGTTGACGTGTGTCACCACGAGGAGGCACTACATAGGGCTTTGCTGGTGGAGAGGATGTCTACTGACAGGGAAAAGACTGACGCATTCTGTTCCCCTTTTCGCAGTGCTGCGAGCAGCGGTGCTAGTCAGCGGTGGAGGCTGAAAGCGAGGGGTGACAAGCACACAGACACTTCGCCAGCACACCACGGGCATCACACCAACCATTGAGACAACACAGTCAAGGTCCACCATCAAGGCTTGGCATCGAGCACGCAGAGCAGAGAGGCCCAGTGGGAAGAACAGAGGCGCCGCAGACGGCAAAGAAACGCGTGGGCACCCACAGACACTCATGACCGAGACTTCTTCACCTGCAGCAACTGCAACAGTCTGCCGCTGAAGGATCGGGGTTCTTCAGCCACAGCAGGCGCTGCAGCTCCACAACTGACTGATCCACGGCGCAACGCCATTGTCTGTCCAGATACACGGATTCCATCACCTCTCTCTCTCTCTCTCTCTCTCTCTCTCTCTCTCTCTCTCTCTCTCTCTCTCTCTCTCTCTCTCTCTCTCTCTCTCTCTCTTGTTTTCCTTTCATCTACTCAACTCTGAGGCTCCGTCCTCACCCCCCTCCTCTATTTTTTTCACCTTTTTTGTGTGTTTTGTTTGTTGTTGTTATAAATCCTTGCGACGTCAATGTTTCAATACAGGATGAATTGTTAACCAGCATTTGTTTCTCACAACACATTTATTCAGCATGTTATTGTTCGGTCAGACAATGGGAGACTGCAACTCTTCGGAGATGGAAGTAAACGCTGTTCTGCGCATTTCTTAGCGGTTGTCACGCTTGGGTGAATCAACAGTTGAGCTGACCATTCTGACCCTTGACACCTTTCGACCCTCCTTGTATCTTTAAAAGAATCTTCAAGCATTGCCTCAAAGATTTCCACCTGCTTCTGTTATTCATGTTATTATTTATAGATCTTTATTTCTTTGTAACTTTCAACTTTCCTTACAATACTTATTCTCGTTTTGCTTTTTTAAAACCGTCACTCGCTGTGTTGGGGTGCCACTGGATTCTGTTTTTCAGCATTTGGTGTGAGAATACCACAGAATTATATTATGTGGTTTGTCTCCCTTTAATGCCAGGGGAGGACCAGTACGATCGGCCGTGTTCCACTGATGTGTCTGATTCAGCGGACAAAATAGGGCAGTTTAAAGGATTCTGTTTTCAGAACTAACTTTAAATGGTGCCACTACGCTGCTAGCGAAGGATTTTTATATTTACATTCTAATGCCCACTTTTTGATCCCCCATTTAATTTATCCTTCTACCCCTTCACCACCCACCCCCCCCCCCCCCCCCTTTTATGATGTGTAAACCTAAAAAACAAAAATTAAAGCCATTGTTTTAATGAAGAAGAAAGAAATTAATTAGCCTGCATTTGTTTTCCCTCACTCCGTATTGGTTCAGTGTGTATTAGAAGAAGAAAAAAAAAAGAGGGGGTGGGGGGTGGGGAGGGGGGGGGAGGATTATTATTGTCATAGCCTGTTAGCCGTAGGGAGACTGAACTGTCTAGTTGACGGCATAATGGAAAGCGGAGCCCATTTCTCTCCTGTCGCCGCCTTTAACCTTCCCTGTGCTGAGTCAGGTACCCGTGTACTGCTGGACGGACACAGAGGCTTTTCAAGCGAAAAGAAATTTCACTTCACGAGTGGTTCGAACTCAATGACCGCCAACTCCGCTGATAACCACTCTAACTCTTCGACCGCGGGCCCCACCTTTACCGTATACATAGGATAAAAATCTATAGGGATCAAAAATTGTGTTAAAAGAAACTTTAAAGCATGGTTTTTGTTTTTACTATTGTTTTTAAATCGTGCATGTCTTGCACGACCTTTGAGCCTTTCCGTGAATGGGGAGCACAGTATTTCAAACCAGTGTGTGTGTGTGTGTGTGTGTGTGTGTGTGTGTGTGTTAACAGTTATGTTCCAGTCCTTTTAGACTTTTAGCCCCCGGTGGTGGTCTCCACAGGCCGTGTCTTCTACTGTTCAACCTTTCCATTCTGGGAAAAAAAATCAGAAAAATCTTGCTTCTCCTATGACTGGGTCCCCATCTTTGCTTTTTTGTTTTAAATACTTTTGCAGTGGACGGGGGGGGGGGGGGGGGGGGGGGGGGGGGGGGGGTACTCGAGTTCTGGAAGTTTCCTCTCTCTGTCACTGTCTCTGTCTCTGTCTCTGCCCCCCTCTCTCTCTTTCTCTCTCTCTCTCTCTCTCTCTCTCTCTCTCTCTCTCTCTCTCTCTCTCTCTCTCTCTCTCTCTCTCTCTCTCCCCGCGCACACACACCGTCCGTCCGTCCGTCCGTCTGTCT
>JADBJO010002382.1:87500-120000 GCA_016801955.1 Conus betulinus
AATCTTGCTTGACGTAGTTTTATAAATGTTCGAACATAATGTAATATTTGAATGATCATATCTATTTCTTTTTTTTTTTTTTTACAAAACACTGCATGTAAAATTACTTCACTTCATTCTGATAGGTATTTCAACGCCAGTTGCGTTTTACACGTCCTAGAAACTGAGTGTCTGTTCAGAGTGTGTATTTGATCAGCTCCATCTTTGACGACAATAGCCAGCAAGAGTTGTTTCAAACGCTGCACTGTTCTTTGCACTCAGCACTACGTGTAGGTTTTTTTTTCTTTATCTCTTCTTTTCTTCTGTTTTCTTTTCAATCATGTCCGAATCCGCAAATGAATAGACGACAAAGAATGTTCACAACCCGTAAACATTTTCCTCTACATTATAAGTCGTACATGATCTCATGGGCTTTCACATGTACTCTACCTTCGTTCAGTCCAGTTTTATTCAGTACCTGGTATATTGTGTCTTAGAATTCGAGTATAACTCGTCATCAAAAGAAGCCATTTGGCGTTTTCTGTCCAATCCGTGAAATAGGTCATTGCAGATAAACGAAAACATTCAGCAGTTGCATCTTTATACGTGGTAGAAATCCCTGCTCTAGTGCTTCATACTGTATCTGAGAGAGAGAGAGGGAGAGAGAGAGAGAGAGAGAGAGAGAGAGAGAGAGAGAGAGAGAGAGAGAGAGGGAGGGAGGGAGGGAGGGAGGGGAAGGTATCATTCGATGATTTCAGTTATCATCGAGTAACAGGAAAACAGCTACTCTCTTACCCACCCAGCTCATATCCTCAGCCCTTTCCCTCTCTCCAACTCCCTTCTTTTTAACCCACTCATTTGATACGAAAACGTTACATAGCCGGACAGGGTTAAAGAAACAAGTGGTCAGTAGCTTAAAAACAACCCGACCACTTAGAGGGCGAGTTGCAGGAACAATAACAACAGCAACGTGAAACCTTTGACATACAAATATTATAGTTTTTCTTTATGAGCATCTTCCATTGGGTCAGTTTGAAGCAGTCAGAAGTTAAAAAAAAAACCCGATCCCAGCTAAACGCCAGCCCTTCCCAGAGCATCCTCCCTTTGACTGCTGAGGGTGGACCGCCGTAGACTACCACGTGTACCAGACCTTGACAAGACACTGGGACCTTGACGATAAAAAAGGTTTAGATTGGTTCCTGTGCATATTTTATATAGGGCCCATACATTTTTTTTTAAGTTCTGTCTCTCTCTAACCAGTATTTTATATGCATGTTTGTTTTTTGAGGAGACTTTTTTTTGGATTTGATCCGATAACTCGAGTTATGATAAATTGTGTTTTAGACGGGTCTTTTAGTTTCGAAGCTTGACATGGTTTTGGGTTTGCTTTGTCGTTTTGTTTCCTTTTGTTTTTTTTTAGCTTTGAAATGTAACTTTGTGCACAGTTCTGTTTTGAACTTGTTTACAGCCTTGATATGGTCTTCGTGGCTAACTTTGTTTAAAGAACATGACTTTCTGTTTTTTTTTTTCAACACGGAAATTCTTTCCATTTTTCATGTGTGAGTCAGCTGAGTGGGTAACACAAGAAGCAATCAGCCCCTCCTTCCTTTCACGACAAGAGCAAGAGTCGCTTTACATCCGTCGATTGTCTATTGTTTACCCGCCTTTTTTTTTTCCTTAAAAAAAAAAAAAAAAAAAAAAAAAAAAAAAAAGATATCGGCTGCTGTACGTGTAGCTTTTGGTTAAAGCAGAGGAAATAAACTGCATATTTTCTACTACTGCTTAACTCAGCGTACCTTGCATTTTCTCTTCGTGTAGATTTCAGCCAATATTTTAGGGCTTTTTTTATATTCTTCACCCTTGACATGGCCTTTGTAGTCGCTTGTGCGATAGACAGTATTGTTAACTTGATTTGATAGTCGTGTGAATGTATACAAAATACCGGAAAGGGTTTTATTTTGTTTTGCTCTTGCATTAATTGTGTGCTAATTTCTTTTTTTTTCTTTTCGTATTTTTCTCTATTTTAAAACAATTGCAATGTTCGAAGGCATACACAGGGGGAAAAAAAATACCTTTAAAACACTGAACCTAGATGCACAAAATTTGCAGATTCTTAATCTGTGCATAGAAAAGTACATACATCGACCATTCCACGACAAGTTTAATGATTAGAGTTCAACATTACCCTCATTTCTCAACTGTGTAATCCAAACAAAATTAACAGTGCCAGAGTTCAACATAACCCTCATTTTCTCAACTGTGTAATCCAAACAAAATTAACAGTGCCAGTGAATAGTTCGCCATTTCATGCTCCGTTCATAGCCATCATAGCCACAAACATTCGTTGATCATTCATTACTGTGGAAGTCATAATATAAGCTAGATGTCGGTAAATACAACATTAATATTGTTCTTTTGCACAGTTTCTGACAAATTCTGGTTTCAGGTTTTTCTTTTTTTATTTTTTATTATTGTTCATATCTCGTATTTTGAAACTGCAGATGTTTGGAAAAGGCTTGAAAGTATAGATTGCAATTGCTGAATCTGCTGTTTAACTCTGACAATGGCTCGTTATTATTGCTGTGTGTGTGTACACATTTACTCATCAGTGTAGCTTTCTCTGCGCCGGCGTACACATTTCCAGGTTGTTCAGTTTTTGTGTGCATGTGTGAAGAGAAGTAGGGGCTTGAAGAAGACATACAGATGCTTCAGTACATTTGCAAGCTGTTGCTGGAAGGAGCGAGTGGCACTGATTTACTGTTAAGGAATGTTATGATGCAGTCAGAGTTTACGTCGATACTCACCTCATGTGATACGGCGGGCGGGGACATAACCATGCCAGACAGGTTAGGGAGAGAAGGGGTGGGGGGAAGGGGGCTGTACAAGCGGAGAGTGGTGGTGGTGGTAGTGGTGGGAGGGAGGGGATCGGTCGGGGGGAAGGGAGGAGCAGGAGAGGAGAACTAATCCATCATTACCAGAACAACAATGCTTAAACCAACCTGATGTATAAAGAATGAACCAAACAGTACTTTATCATTAGCCATGTCAAAGTAATGTTTGAAAAAAAAGAAAATCTCTGTGCCTTAGCACACAAGCACACATTTCCATTCAGACAATGTTGAACATGAAAAGTGGGGAAAAATGGGGGAGGGGGTGAGGAAGGAGGGACACACACACAAACACACACATACATACACATGCGCGCGCGCGCGCGCACGCACGCACGCACGCACGCACGCACTCACACACACACCACACACACACACACACACACACACACACACGCACACACACACACACACACACACACACACACGCACTTTCATTTCTCTGTCCTCCTCTCCCCACCTCTTCCATTCCCCCTACCCACTCTCTCGAACATTTGCCCCGTCTTAATCTTCTCCCCCCCCCCCCCTCTCTCTCTCTCTCTCTCTCTCTTCTGTGTGCGCGCGTGCGCGTGCGTGCGTGCGTGCAAGCGTGTGTGTGCGTGCGTGTGCGTGCGTGCGTGGTGGTGGATGGGTGGGGGGTGGGTGGGTGCGTGCCTGCGCGCGCGCGCGCGCGCGCGCGCGCGCGCGTGTGTGTGTGTGTGTGTGTGTGTGTTTGGACAGTAAGTAGATCCGACAACAGGATGATGACTTTTATTTTCATCCCGTACGTTTATGAGGAATCAGGACCAACTTATCATTAAATTATGCACAAGCAGTTGGCAATAAGCATGCTATTGTTTATTAACAAATGATGAACTCCCAAAACTTGTATTTATTTGTCTACAGAATACACTTGTTTCTCTTTTTCTATTTGGATTAAATGCACACACACACACACACACACACACACACACACACACACACACACACACACACACACACACACACAAGCAACTGTCAGAAGAGACCTTGAACGTAGAATGTCATTCCAGGTCTCTAAATAATTCATGCAAGAAAACAATTAACAATGTCTGTTCCCGTGTGGTAGAAACCTCTGAGTAGCCTATTTACCACCTTATCTATTGTGAGGATGCACTCGACTACAACCAGAAACATTTCACCGCAGATTTGTTTCAAATCTATTAGTTTAAGAACCTGAGTTAAATGGTGATGTATATCTTGGCATTTTCATATGCACATACATCCGTTTCTGACTTGCTAGTAGGTCGGTTGTGGCTCCTTTGTCGACTGGGCTGTAGACATTATGACCGGTAGCATGCGATGCTTTGGCTCCAGCCTTTTCTGATTTTGCACGGAATGCTGCTGTAGCTTTTTAGTTTACATTTACTGTGCACATGAACGTTACTTAGTTCTATACGATGTCAAATGCTTTATAATTATGAAATCAGGCTTGGCAGATAATCTGCGTTTTACTCATATTTATTTATTCATCGGGCAGTGAGTTTTGTGTTATATTCATCGACATATTCAGCAGGGGAAAAAAGGTGACTTTATAAATACATGTGTGAACCACTCTCTCTCTCTCTCTCTCTCTCTCTCTCTCTCTCTCTCTCTCAGTCTGTCTGTCTGTCTGTCTCTCTTTCTTCTCCCCCCCCTCTCTCTCTCTGTCACACACACACACACACACACACACACACACACACACACACACACACACACACACACAACACACACACACACATACATACACACACACACACACATATTTCCGTACACACAAGGCGATCAAATAGAATGTGTATAATCAGATTTAGATTGTTTATGTAAATGATTAATGAATTTATATTTTCACCCATATTATCCTGAAAGGACAAAAGGCGCGTAACTCCAAACGAAGTGTGCTTACGGCATAGGCCTATGTGCATTTTTTTGAATGAAATATTTATATGCTTATTCACTTATGCTCTCGTGTCTGTGTGTAGGCTACGTGTTGTTTGCGTATGACTAAATCTTATATCGATCGCTGTGGTTCTTTTTTGTTTAATACTTTTTCGAAAGAAAAGGTAGCTGTAAATTATTAAATTCCCTCATCAATTAAAGATCGTCGTAAATAAATGGCCAACCGTAAGTTTTTTTTGTCGGGTGTTTATGAAGTATTTCAGAAGTGAATGTGGGAAAGACATAAAGACACCACTATCGTAGATCGCTCAAGATGGTGTCCTTTTTAACTTATATAAGCGGAAAAAAAAAAACCAAACGCACAAAACAAAAACAAACGAACAAAAAAAAAAAAAAAAACACAAACAAACAAAACAAAAACAAACAAACAAAAGAAAAAACTCACACATACAGCAGAATATGTCCGTTGAACAACTTTCGACAGCTTACATTCGTGTTAGGGTTAGTATTACACAAGTCACTCACTGAAACCAATTAGGGAAAAAAAAAAAAAGGGAAAAAAAAAAAAAAAGAGAAAAAAAACTAAACAGGACAAAATTTTTGGAATGGACTACGCAATATGCACTTATATATTTATGTATATATGTATGTATACATGTATTTATGTATTTGTTCATTTTATTTATTCATATATTCATCTATTTATCTATTCATGTTACCATTTATTCATCTGTTTCTATATATTACACACACACGTGCGCACATTATTGTATCTATTCATTTATCATTTATTATTTATTTATTTATTAATTTATGCATATATCCATTCAAGTTTGTTTTTTTTTTAAGTTATTTATATCACATGTTTTATATAAATATTCATTTATATATATATATATATTTTTTTAAAACCTAATTTATATATTTTTAACTCATTCATGTATATTCCTTTATTTACAAAATACCAACACTCCCCCCCCCCACACACACATATGTATATAAGTGTGTGTGTGTGTGTGTGTGTGTGTGTGTGTGTGTGTGTGTGTGTGTGTGTGTGTGTGTGTAAAACATTCATTGATTCATCCATTTCAAAAATGTTCATTGGCTAGCAGACAAGACCTTCTCCTTAAACTTTTCACGAAATTCGACAGATAACAGACATAAAGCGAAGATGGATTCAAATGAGAGTTATCAACAGAATATTGGCAGCCAATGTTATTTTGCAAAGCATGGGAATTGTAGTAGTCGGAAAAATGCTCTTTTTGTGTGAAGGAAAATGAAAACATTCAACATATATTTTGGCACTGCCAGCATGTACGAAACTTTTGGCAAGAGTTTCAAAATGTGGTTAATAGAAAATGTGAAATTATGAAACTGTTGCATGATGAAAACATAATCCTGTTTGGTTGTGATTGTGACTTTAAATCTAATAGAGCGTTTGACTTAATCCTGCTGCTCGCCAAATTTCATACTTATAAGTGTAAGTATGAAAAGAGTATACCGTCGGTTCAACTATTTATGCTATGAAGTAGAAAAGTATGCTGCTCATCTTAACTTGTACCATGGAAATTTTGTAGCACAGTGGCGTCCGTACTTACTTTTATTGCAGTGAAACAAAAGTTGTGCATTGTGTACAAAGGTTATGCCAACGCCCAAACTGTGTGTGTGTGTGTGTGTGTGTGTGTGTGTGTGTGTGTGTGTGTGTGTGTGTGTGTGTTGATTAGCTTTTTTTTTAATTGCTTATGCTTTTCTGCTTTCCCCCTCTAAACTTTGTTATAATTTTAAAAAGAAATCTTATATGTCTGTGCTGGTTAATATCATTATGAATGTTCATAAAAGTATGTAATTTGATGTACAAACAACCGTTATTACTTGTTGATAAATTACTCCAATCATTTCGTCGTACTGAATTGAAGTTACCTTTTTTTTTTTTTTTTAGTTACTTTCTTGTTCATAAATGTGGTTTGATGTACAAACAACCGTGGTTGATTGTTAATGAATTAAGTCTAATCGTTTCGTTGTACGTAATCGAATATGCATTTGTATTGTATTCTATATCTCTGATGTATATATTCTCTGAGTTTGAAAATAAAAGTTGGGGGCCGGAATATAACAGTTGGTAGAGCGCCGGACTCGTGATCCTGGGGTTGCGGGTTCGAATTTCGGTACAGGGGGATTTTACCCTCGGAGTTGGTTCTGACTCCATTACCCATACGGTCCTTCGAATGAGACTATAAACCGAGGTTCCGTGTGTGAACGGACGCACAACATCTTGCACACACGTCAAATCCCATCACCAACTTTCGGAAGAGAAGGCCAGTTTGGCCGTTGGTATGGATGACACGTTACACATAGCATGCACCTTCCCCGAAGATGGTGTATGGTTGCCTTAATGGCGGGATGAAAAAACGGTCATACACACACACAAAACGCCGCAGCAGTATCAGCCTGCGTACGCAGAAAGAAAGAAAGAAAAAAGTTATAAACAAACAAACAAACAAACAAATAGAAAAAAAAAAAAAAAAAAAACGTTCTCAAGAGTATCAAACGTATCAAACTTTGGCAGATTGAGTGGTAGTTGGACCTAACTCCTCTGTTCACGACTGTTTGACCAGCTACATTGGCTATCTCAGAGGCAGACCCAAGACGTTCTGCTATGGACAAGGCGAAGGAATTGGGCCACTTGCAGCCACCTCTGCCTAGCTAAGTATGACTGAGGATAGTTGGCAATGGAGACAGTGGACTAACCAGCTGTCACGACAATTGTCGAGCAACAGTTATCAGCTGATTTGATTGACAAGTGGATCGTGGACCTCTAAAGTCCTTCAGATTGGACTGTTTTTTTGTAGCGAAAATCACCTGGATTTTTAGTTATGGTCAGCCTTCGATTTTATGTTGACGTAGCCCTGTTTTCAGTATTCATTCAGACCTGATTATCATCCTGACTTCCCTTTAATCACCTGCATGTTGTCCGCACTTTGAAATAACTGATGTGCAGAAAGCACGCACGAACACGCACGCACACACACACGCACACACACACACACACACACACACACACACACACACACACACACACAAACAAACAAAAAAACCAGCAAATTGTAATCTCGTTGAAAGTCAGTCACTGAGACCAATGAGTCGGTCAGTCAATCATCCAATCAATCAATGAACGAGTGAACAAATGAATAAATAACTGAATGAATCAATTCAGTATGCTAGTCGATAAATGGATCATTGGCTGTATGTACATAAGAAAGGTTGTCCCCATCCCCGTTTTTAGGTTTTCTTTTTCCGGACTTCATAATATGTAGTGTTTAGCAAAACACACATACACGCGCGCACACCACACACACACACACACACACACACACACACACACACACACACACACACACACACATCCCGTGAGCGTGCCCCTACCCTTCTCCTGCAACACACACACACATACACACACACACACACACACACACACACACACACACACACACACACAAGTATACGTAAAAAAAAAATGGTCATCAAAGAACGAGCACATAGAATGTTAACATGGAACTCATTGTAATAATCAGACACTCACTGGTTGTGGTTAAGTGATTTATGCCATTCTGTCATGACCTTATAGCCCATCACAATTTGTGGAGGAATAAAATTGTTTCTTTATCGATCAGTATAACTGGTAAAAAATCGTTGTGTACTTTTCTCTTTCGGCAGGACTGGTCAAATGGCCATGTGCTGCATCGCTAATTGGGTATAGGCGATAAGTATCGCTTGATGTTGGATCATTAACTGAGGTGACCAGCAAAATCGCCGTTAAACTGATCACAAATCGGTGTCATTTGTTTCAAAAAAACGAAACTACACGAAACCAAAGAAAAACAAAACGTCGACTTGTCTTTCCCTATGCTTTGATGTAATTGATATGTTAAAAACAAGCACAAAACACAAGAAAAAAAATGTCAATGATAGTATGACAGGTGAAGTCAGTTTTTTTTTTTTAAATTATTGTTTTGGATACTTTTTTTTTATTATTACCAATTGGCGCGGTAGGTAAAATCGTCATTTTCTTTGATTACCACGGATTGGTGTAAAATTGTTTTTCACCATCATCGGTTGATAAGATTGATGGAAATAGCTAGGAACTTTGTCATCGGTCGATTATGGTTGTTAAGTTAGGGTGCATGGTTGTTGTTTTTGTTGTTGTCGATGTTGTTGTTAAGAGACAACACAAAATTGCTACATGCATGCAGAAAAGAAGCAGTGTATGAGGTATGGCTTGGATAACTGGTCAGGAACACCCGGAGAGAGAGAGAGAGAGAGAGAGAGAGAGAGAGAGAGAGAGAGAGAGAGAGAGAGAACGTACCTGAAGAAAAAAACGTAGATCTGCATCACTCATGCGAAAAGGAAAGTCAACAACTTCAGCTGCGGCGTCGTGGAAGGGCTGTCTGTTTGTTTGTCTGTCTGTCTGGAAGCAGCGGTAAATCCACCCACCCTCATAAAAGATTCTCTTTTCTCTCCGTCATTTTTTTTTTTCCTCGTGCGGGGAGAGGTGGGTGGGGTACGACCGCAGCTGGCGCCACCCCTTCACCTGAACTGAAAGGCTAACGATGACAGGTCCCAGCTCCCTCAAGGTGTCGGCCCGCCTTCTTCTTCTCTGCCTGTGCAAATCGCTGAGACGAGCACACCTGATCTTCGCTATAGGCTGAGTACCTCCTCCCTGTTCTCTAACACCCCCCCCCCCCCCACCCCCAGCCCACCGCCCTCTCCCTTCCCCGACATTCCTCTTTCCCCAGTAGTTCCCTCCCCTCTCCCTTCCTGTGCACTTTCTCCTTTATTCGTCCCTTTTCATTCTGCGAAAGATGTTCACCCCTACCAGTAACACCACCCCCCCACAGCCACCCCCGCCCTGTTTGCTTTTGAGAAGGTGATGTCTTTCTCTCTCTCTCTCTCTCTCTCTCTCTCCTCTCTCTCTCTCTCTCTCTCTCTCTCTGTGTGTGTGTGTGTGTGTGTGTGTGTGTGTGTGTGTGTGTGTGTGTGTGTGTGTGCGTTGCTTTGGTCGCTGCTGTTGTACCTACACTATCAGAGTCATTAAGCAAGCAAGCGGTCCTCACGAGACCGGAGCTGCCCTAATCCACAGCGGATCCCCTAAGATGGTGAGCACTGATAATAATTCTTGACCTTCACAACATCCTCCCTGTCCCCCTGCTCCCCCCCCCCCCCCCCCCTCCATCCTCTCCTCCTCTCCTCCTCCCCCGTCTCCTTTCCCCGCTAACCTCACCCTTCCGTCTCTTTCCCACCTGCTTCAACTATGTGAAACAGAACAGAACAAACAACACAAAAGAGAAAAGTGTGAGGTGAGGGGAGGGAAAAGAAAAAAAAGAAAAGAAAGGAAGAGAACGAGCTGGCTGGTCCACCAACACCAAAGCCTTGTGGCACGGGGGTCCTCCTTTCGCTCCTCCCCCCACTTCACACCGACCTGAGCCCGCCGTGCCGCCGCGCCGCCGACACTTTGGTCCTTGTATCACTCTGGAAGATCGGGGAGGCCACTTTTCCTCATCGAGTCATGGTGTTGGGCGGACAAGAAGAAGCTTTTCACCCCACAAGGGAGGGTGGGGGAGGGGGCGGCTCCACCGAAGCCAATAGCTTGTGGAGGTGAGAGGGCTGGGGGGTGGGGGGGGGACAGGGGGGGGACAGGGGTGGGGGGGGGGGGGTTGCTTCTTGGGGAGCAGGACACGGACAAACATCACAAACTTCGATCAGGTGTTTGAAAACCAATCTGGCCGGCAAGTCATTCAATAGCGCCCGCCGCACCTGCGCGCACCTGGCTTTATTTCATAGTTTTCCTTTGGTAATAGATCAACTGCCAAGAGCTGATGTACCTTCCCTTTTTTTTTTTTTTTTTTTTCTTTCCTATTTTAACTTGGGAGTTGGCGTATTATATGGCAGGGTGGGATCTGTTTACACTGTTTTACTGATTGTTTGTACGCTGTTGTTGCTGCTGCTTTCCCCCAACCCCCGTACTCCGCCGCCTAGATCCCCCTCCCTATTTTTTCTCTCTCTCCCCCCCCCCCCCCCCCCCCCCCCCCCCTCGCCGTGCCCAACCCCCACTCACCTCAAGCACCCCTACCTCTCCCCTGCTTCTTTATCCATGTTGGTTTCGTGTGGTGTGTGTGTGTGTGTGTGTGTGTGTGTGTGTGTGTGTGTGTGTGTGTGTGTGTGTGTGTGTGTGTGTGTGTGTGTGTGTGTGTGTGTGTGTGTGTGTGTGTGTGTGTGTGTGTGTGTGTGTGTGTGTGTGTGTGTGTGTGTGTGTGTGTGTGTGTGTGTGTGTGTGTGTGTGTGTGTGTGTGAGTGTGTGTGTGTGTGAGTGTGTGTGTGTGTGTGTGTGTGAGTGTGTGTGTGTGTGAGTGTGTGTGTGTGTGAGTGTGTGTGTGTGTGTGTGTGTGTGAGTGTGTGTGTGTGTGAGTGTGTGTGTGTGTGTGTGTGTGTGTGTGTGTGTGTGTGTGTGTGTGTGTGTGTGTGTGTGTGTGTGTGTGTGTGTGTGTGTGTGTGTGTGTGTGTGTGTGTGTGTGTGTGTGTGTGTGTGTGGTGTGTGTGTGTGTGTGTGTGTGTGTGTGTGTGTGTGTGTGTGTGTGTGTGTGTGTGTGTGTGTGTGTGTGTGTGTGTGTGGTGTGTGTGTGTGTGTGTGTGTGTGTGAGTGTGTGTGTGTGTGTGAGTGTGTGTGTGTGTGTGTGTGTGTGTGTGTGTGTGTGTGTGTGTGTGTGTGTGTGTGAGTGTGTGTGTGAGTGTGTGTGTGTGTGTGTGTGTGTGTGTGTGTGTGTGTGTGTGTTTAAAATGAAAGGGAGGAAACGTGGAAGAAAAAGGTGAACTTTGTTGCTTTATTTACATTTTTAATGTAGAATGTATGTATCCAGGTAGTGATTAAAACACACTGCTGTGTTCACTCGACGCGGACTGGTGAAACAGCAAATGTAAATGTTTTTTTTTTTAATCGTTGCGTAAGAGGCGATGAGCATGACAATTCTGACATGACACACTCTAGGCATAGTTTTGAACCTAACCGTCAAAGCTTTTGTTGACTTCCTTTTTAATACAGTTATGAAGACAAGTGCTGTGCCGCGCTTTGGCGAATTAAAAAGGGGTCGTGGTTTCACGCCAAGTTCCTGCTGGAGCTAGTTTTTGTGTGTGTGTGTGTTTTTGGTCTCATTTAACTGAATTTAAATATAGAGAGAGACAACAGATGTGTGTGTGTGTGTGTGTGTGTGTGTGTGTGTGTGTGTGTGTGTGTGAAATGGTCAAAGAATAGCTGACGAATTACCAGACTAATACCAGACTAAATGAAAAAGGAAACAACTATAGTGCCAGCAGGCAGCTCTGCACACGTAGGCAGCCCGGTGTGTAAACGAAAGCGTGGATTGTAAAGCGCTTAAAGCTTAGTCTCTTTCTAATCGAAGATGGGTGCTACATAAATACTTGAATAATTTTCATACCATAATAATAATGATGATGATGATAATGATAATGATGATGATGATGATGATAAACAAGGAAAGAACTGTAAGGCAAGAGTCCCCCCAGCTGTTGAACGGGAAGTGAGTTATCTTCTCTTGGTCTACGGGAAAAGGTGGAGAGAAAATGATGGAAACTCATAAGAAATGATTGAAATGTCAAGACTGGCAGGGGGGAAAAAGAAAAAAGAAAAAAAAAAAGAAAAATCGTCCACCGTGTTTTTTATTGAAACCCACTTTTTGTCATTGGAACCAGCCAGAGTGGCCGACTTTTTCCCTGCCACTGAGCGAGTGCGACCTATCCCCGATAAGCATTTCGAAGCGACATGGATATTGTGGATGAGGGGGGGGGGGGGAGGCCTAAAGGATGGAAGCGACGAATGGAAGAGACGAGAGAGAGAGAGAGAGAGAGAGAGAGAGAGAGAGAGAGGGGACGAGTCTGAGACAGAAGCGCCACGAGTTTTGAACAAAGTGCCTCTCTGGGACCGAACGAGAGTTCCGATAAGGAGTGACAAGCTCATGAATATTAACTAGGGTGGGGGAAGTCAAAGGGCGCGGGGTGGCGATGGCGGGGAGGCGTGAACAATGCGACTCATGTGTAGCCACCGTGCCAAGCGCTATCTACTGGGGCGCATCTCTCTCACACCACACCTGGCTTCAAAAAAAGAGAGGAAGGGAGTGGGTTTTTTTTTTTTTTTTTTTTCGTTTTGTTTTGGGCCTTGTTTTTGTTTTCTTTTGTTTTGGTTAATGCTTCTTTTTTTGTTTTGGTTTGGTTAATGCTTTTTTTTTTTGTTGTTGGTTTGGTTTTGTTTTTCTCTCTACCTGACTGGTCTCTCTCTCTCTCTCTCTCTCTCTCTCTCTCTCTGTTCCGTGCCTGACCTCCCCATTAAGAGATCTGCCTGGGTTGTTCCTTTCTTGCCGGGTTGATTCTCTCTCCCCCCCCCCCCCCCCCCACCCCCCCATCTCCACCCCCCCCATCTGTTTTGCGCCTCGCCCTACCCACCCGCCACTCTGGAGAAAAGACTTCGGAGATTTCTACGGTCAGATCGGTCAAACTTTTGAAGAGAGAGAGAGAGAGAGAGAGAGAGAGAGAGAGATTATTATTCATACATAAATGCATATAGGTTGTAGTCACATCTGCGCTCACGAATCGCCGATGGATCTTCATCTTCACTCTCGCCCCCCCTCCCCCCCCCCCCCCCCCCCCCCTAACCTTCGTCCCGTCTCTCCCACCTTCTTCCCCCGGCCGCTCACCTGTGTGCGCTATGTTTGTGTGTGCGTGTAAGTCGATCATTGTACGGCGCTGGTATTATGCATGCCTTAATCGTGATCCATTTTACCAGTGCTCTCCTTCCCTGCTCCCAACGTGCTGATCATGCCAAAAGTTTTCAGTGGCTCGCAGCTGCAAATTATCGTGTTCGTCTACGGGAACGTTCGAAGTAAGGAATTAATCTTCGCTATCAAACTGTCCGCTGAATCGGCGCTCAGACAGCTAATGCGATTTCGTGTAAGGTTGAAGGGCGGAGGATGGGTGGGTGGGGAGCTGGGTAGGGAGGGGAATGGGTTATTGGCGGTTCCAGACAACCTTCCACTTCATGAGGTGAGCATCATTCTGAGGAAGTAGCCCGCAGTTGTCCCGAATAACCGGCGCCCCAAATCCTGTATTATGGAATAGTCTTCTTTTTTTTTTTTTTTTTTTTTTTTTTTCAGTTCCTTACCATTTTGTCAAAATGTTGTTACAGCTCGTCTATAGTTTTCATCCGAGAAGAGCGTTTATACTGTTGTTGTTGCTGTTGTTGATGAAACTTTCAATACAGGTCGATACTTAGAAAGTAATGAACAGTTGAACGAGGTTTTACCGCAGTACATGAAAAACAACAGCAGTCAAGAAACCAACGTCAGTAGGAAACAAACACATGATTAGGTATCATTCTGTAGGGCTGACGCGATACATACCATTAAACTCTTTTTTTTTTTTTTCCTCTCCTCTGCCATCCCATTCCCCTCCCCCTATGTTTCGTTGACCGCTTCCTCCCCCCCCCCCCCCCCCCCCCCCCCCCCCCCCCTTTCTTTCCTGCTTTTCCTCATTATCATTATTGTTGTTGTTTTGTTGTTGCTACTGTTGTTGTTGCTCCTGCGTCTTCTATTTCTTTGGTCTTTTCGTATTCCAGCTCCTCTCACTGAGTCTCCGTTGCCCTTTGCCCTCCCCCCCCCCCCCCCCCCCTTCCGCCGCTTCCCCCTCCTTTTTGTTTTAAACTCTCTTAATTTTCTCCCCCCCCCCCCTCCTTCTCTGTCTTTGTCTCTCTCACCTCCCCCTCTCCCACCCCTTCCTCCCCCCCCTACCCCATCCCCCCCCTTTCCTCCCCTACCCTTCTTTTTTGATACCCCCTCCATCTATTTCTGTTTCTGTTTCTGTATCTCCCCCACCTGCACCCCCCTCTCTCCTCTCACTTCTTTCCCTTCCGTCCCCCTACCCTCTCCACCCTATCTGCCAAACTATCCTCTATCCCTTTTATATCTTGTTGTCTCTCCCTCTATTTCTGTATCCCCCCCCCCCCCCCCCCCCCCTCGCTTCCTTCCCTCCTTCGTTTTTTTAAACTCTCTTAATGTTCTCTCCCCCCCCCCTCCTTCTCTGTCTTTGTCTCTCTCACCTTCTCCTCCGTCACCTACCCTATCTGCCAAACTATCCTCTATCTACTCTAAATTTTGATAAGTGACTCCATCTATTTCTGTATCTGTCTCTGTATCTCGGTATCCAGTTTTACGCACTCTCTCTCTCTCTCTCTCTCTCTCTCTCTCTCTCTCTCTCTCTCTCTCTCTCTCTCTCTCTCTCTCTCTCATCTACCTTATCTACCTATCATCTCTCTCTCTCTCTCTCTCTCTCTCTCTCTCTCTCTCTCTCTCTCTCTCTCTCTGTGTCAGTCTATCATGTCTGTCTGTTGTCTTTCGATCTGTTACTATCTTTGTTTTCTTTTGTTTGCCTGTTTGGGTTTCGATCTGTCAGTCTGTTAAATCGTGTTGTTTATAGCCCGGCTACCATGTCCGCATGCATGCAGCTATGGATGCATAGATGTATACATGCATGTGCCTCATCTCTCATGGTAATTACTTCTAGTTTTAATTGGTCTACAGCAGTGACATGCTTTTCCGTTCCGGCGGACTGTAATTGTCTCTGCCTCCCTAATTCCCTCCCTCCATCTTTCTCTCTTTATCCGTTTCTTTCTGTACCGCCTACAACTTTCGCTACATAATACATGAACATTTTCCCATCAATAACTCTAGGCCCCGCCTCCCTTCCCCTTTCCCTGCTCAGTCCTATCTCTGTCTGTCTCATTTTGTGTCCTTTGTTTCACTGTCGTTTCTTTTAAAGCAAAAACTCTCTCTCTCTCTCTCTCTCTCTCTCTCTCCTCTCTCTCTCTCTCTCTCTCTCTCTCTCTCTCTCTCTCTCTCTCTCTCTCTCTTACTCGTTTCCGTCTTCTAGATTTTTATAATTCACCCTCCAGTCTTTTCTCTCGCTCTCTCTCCCCCCCCCCCCCCCTCTCCCCATCTCCGTTCATCCGTTCTACCTTCTTGGCTCCTTCCTTCCTTTGTGGATGACATCTTTACTTGTCTTTTGTAACTCCTTTTACTGCCCAGTTTTCTTTCATGGAGTGTTTTGAATGTGGCGTTCACTGATTTTGAAAAGGCTTTTGATATCCTCGGTAGGGATCGGCATGGGCTTGTTTGGGCGGAAATGAAAAGGTGGATATCGCCAGTGCAAAGCTTAGAAGAGCATAAAAAGTGTATACTCATGTACTCGTATGATACTGTTCAAGATAAGGGATAGCCCACGGTGTACATTTGTGTTTCTCGTTTGTCTCGTACTTGTGTTCGCTTTGTTTTTGTGTGCTTTGTTTTGTGCTTTGCTTTGCACCCCCGGATTGCGTGTATGACGGGCAAGATCAAACCGGTATAACGACACACACATTTGTGTCGGATTTCCCTGACGATCTTTTTTTGAGTGTCCCTCAAATGTTGGTTGAAAGGTTAGAGTGCCATTGCCTAAGGGCGGGCCATAAGGGCCGTAAAGAGTAGGAAGCTCACATCTGGGGCACGCCATGATGGAAGGCGGAGCCCACCACCCTCTTCCCGCTGCATTTAACCTTCATTGACGCGAGTCTTGCTGGATGGATAGAGAGGGGGTTTAAGCCATAAATGTCTTACGCCACGAGTCTTTCGAACTCACGACCGTTGATTCAGCAGGCAAATGCTCTGACCCCGCACATGTGGCATCTTTGGCAAATGAGGGAGCCGACTGTGGATAACAGGCAGCAAGAGGACCAAAGCACACAGCCTGCGTCCCAAGGAGAACTGAACACCGTTCTTTGAAGTCACACGGAGAAGGCGTCCACAGAGCGTAACGGCACCTCTCCTTGTTCAGGCTCTTGACGGGTCGTTGAAAGATCCTCAGATCCTTTCACATTTCCGTTGCATGAAGCAATTACACACGGATAAATACCAGTGTGGAACCGTGGACACGTCATACGGATCTGTCTCCTGTCTTCGGCATTCTGAATCACCCGACTTGACCCGGAGATGTGGGCCTTGATAAGGTGGGAGGACGGGGTGGGAGGTGGGGGGGGGGGGGGGGGGGGGGGGGGGGGGGGGGGGGGGGGGGGGGGGGGGGGGACGAGGTAAAAGAGAAAGTTCAGGGGGGTAGAGAGGTGAGAATGTCAGTTTTGTTGCGCGTTTGCGAACTTCGCACTCCGGAACCAGAACGGAACTCACCATTCACGAAAGGTTTGGAAAGCAATGAGAGACGCAAACACCGGTGTCAACCACACCTGAAAGGCGTCTCTTGGAGAAAATTTCTCAATTGTCCAACCCTGGGACAGTATTGATTAAGCTCGAATCTCTGGGGCCCGTTTGATGTAACGATCTAGTATAAACAAACGTGTGACAAAGTCTGATAAGAATATCCTGCTCTGTAGACATGACCATAAACAATTTTCCACTCTCTAAACATGACTTTAAACAACATTCTACTCTATAGGCATGACTGTAAACAACATTTTGCTCCATAGGCATGACCATAAAACAACATTCTGCATTACATACGTGACATAAACAACATCCTGCTCAATAGACATGACCATAAACAATATCCTACTCCACATACGTGACATAAACAACATCCTGCTCAATAGACATGACCATAAACAATATCCTGCGCTATAGATATGATCTTAAAACAACATCCTTTTCTATAGGCATGACCATAAACAAAATTGCTCTATTAAAAATGGCCATGAACAACATTCTGCTCTATAGACAGACAAGACAATAGACAAGACAACATCAACATCCTCTCTGGAAATGGTCCCATAAACAATATACTGCTGTATATACATGACCATGAACACTACCGTCTGTGTGTATATGACCTTAAACAATATCCTGCTCTCTAGATATGGCCTTAAACAACATCATGCTGTAAAGGCATGACCATAAACAAAATCCTGCTCTATAGACACGATCTTAAACAATATCCTCTTTATAGACATGATCTTAAACAAACATCCTGCTCTATAGACATGGTCTTTAAACAACATCCTCTCTATAGACACGATCTTAAACAACATCCTGTTCTATAGACACGATCTTAAACAACATCCTGCCCTATAGGAATGACCACAAACAACATCCTCCTCTATAGACATGGCCATAAACAATATCCTGCTCTATAGACATGACCATAAACAATATCCTGCTCAATAGAAATGGCCACAAACAACATCCCGCTCCATAGGCGTGATCGTAAACAACATCCTGTTCTATAGGCGTGACCGTAAATAACATCCTGCTCTATAGACATGACCATAAACTCCGCCGCCGAGATGACCATGAAGAACACACTCAGTTCCACACTATTCATGACGACTGTCGTTGGACGGATCATGATGGCGCCCTCCGGGAGAGCTCACTCAAGCTGGCTCCGCGATTGGTCAGTGATCGTCGCCCGTATAGGGCTTAGTAGATGGTGTCCTTCGTATGGTGGATCAGAAGAGGCAGCACGTAAGCACTACCAAAGTGCCTCAGCAGCAATGCAGTGCCTTTTTTTTTGTACGGTTTGCCTCGTGACGACATGACATTGACAGTACCCAGTGGACTGCCTGCGCCGGGACTATGGTGGTTATTGGTCAGGCTGTGGCTGTGGGTGGGGTGCGGAGTGAGCGTAATGGGAACAGTGCCACGGAAGTGGCACAAAGGATGAAACAGAAGAGAAAAAAAATCAAAAGAAAATCCTGCTTCAAAGAAAGGCAATATCTTATCACAGACATGGCCATAAACAATATTCTGTGTCGCACACTTGACCGTATACACTGTCCAGTCTCGCAGACTGGACTGTACAGTATTCTGTTTAGCAGACATAACCATGAACAAGCCCTGATCCGCAGACATGATTGTGAAAAACCTGCCTTACAGAAACAAACGTAAATAACCCCCACATTTTCACAGAAACAACCGCAAACAATTTCCTTCGTCACAGAAACAAACATAAACAATTTTGTGTGCCTCACAGAAAACGACCAGAAAAAATATTCTGCCTCACAGAAACGACCATAAAACAATCTCCTCCCTCACAGAAACAGCCATAAAACAATCCCCTGCCTTATAGAAACAACCATAAACAATCTCCTGCCTTATAGAAACAACCATAAACAATCCCTTATAGAAACAACCATAAACAATCCTGCCTCACAGAAACAACAACATAAACAATCTCCTGCCTCACAGAAAAACCATAAACAATCCCCTGCTCTTACAGAAACAACCATAAACAATCTCCTGCCTCACAGAAACGACCATAAACAATCTCCTGCCTCACAGAAACAACCATAAACAATCTCCTGCCTCAGAAACGACCATAAACAATCTCCTGCCTCACAGAAACAACCATAAACAATCTCCTGCCTCACAAAAAACCACCAAACAATCTCCTGCCTCACAGAAACAACCATAAAACAATCTCCTGCCTCACAGAAACAACCATAAACAATCTCTCCTGCCTCACAGAAACAACCATAAACAATCTCCTGCCTCACAGAAACAACCATAAACAATCCCCTGCCTTATAGAAACGACACCATAAACAATCTCTTGCCTCACAGAAACGACCATAAACAATCTCCTGCCTCACAGAAAACGACCATAAACAATCTCCTGCCTTACAGAAACGACCATGAACAATCTCCTGCCTCACAGAAACGACCATAAACAATCTCCTGCCTCATAGAACGACCATAAACAATCTCCTGCCTCATAGAACGACAACATAAACAATCTCCTGCCTCATAGAACGACCATAAACAATCTCCTGCCTCACAGAACGACCATAAACAATCTCCTCTGCTCATAGAACGACCATGAACAATCTCCTGCCTCATAGAAACGACATGAACAATCTCCTGCCTCACAAGAACAATGATCCATAACAATCTCCTGCCTCATGGAAACATGAACAATCTCCCTGCCTCATAGAACGACCATGAACAATCTCCTGCCTCATAGAACGACCATGAACAATCTCCTGCCTCATAGAACGACCATGAACAATCTCCTGCCTCATAGAACGACCATGAACAATCTCCTGCCTCATAGAACGACCATGAACAATCTCCTGCCTCATAGAAACGACCATGAACAATCTCCTGCCTCATAGAACGACCATGAACAATCTCCTGCCTCATAGAACGACCATGAACAATCTCCTGCCTCATAGAACGACCATGAACAATCTCCTGCCTCATAGAACGACCATGAACAATCTCCTGCTGCCTCATAGAACGACCATGAACAATCTCCTGCCTCATAGAACGACCATGAACAATCTCCTGCCTCCTGCCATGACCATCTCCTGCCTCATAGAACCATGAACAATCTCCTGCCTCATAGAACGACCATGAACAATCTCCTGCCTCATAGAACGACCATGAACATCTCCGCCTCATGAACAATGCTCCTGACACTCAGTCATAAACATTATCATGTTACAAGTATCCTGCACCGCAGAATGTAAGTAATGAACCTTCATAAACCCTAGACACTCGCCATAAACATTATCATGTTACAAAGAAATGTAAGTAATGGGTACAACCGCCTGCAAGTGTGTTAAAAACAACGAGCAACACTGACAACAACAACAACAACACAAACAGCAACAACAACAACGAGAATCCATCTCCGACACCATGTTGAAGAGTTTGGGGTGGCCGGGTGGGCAGGTACCCCTCCACACCGCACCGCCGGCCTCCCACGCGGGGCAGCCCGTGCGAGCTGGAAACGCGTGAAAAATGACGCTGGCTTTCGTTATCAAGATAGAACCGGCTGCCGAAAGATGCTCGCTTTTGTCCGGGCCGAATGGAAACGGGCAATTTGGGCCTGGCGACGGGGTGACACATACATTCCGGGCTCTTTATCGTCCCTCATCGGACCTTCTTGGCGAAGCCCCGAGAAGCCCGAGCACGGAGGCGACACCACTTGGGTGGCCCTTCCTTTTCCTCTTCTTCGAAGGGCGGTCTGTGTCGCCGGCTCTCTATCTCCGTCCCGCATCTCTCCTCTCTCTGATGTGTGTGTGTGTGTGTGGTGTGTGTCCGTGTATGTGTTACTTGGAGTCGCCCGATCAACTACCATGGATTCAATATTTTCCAGCCCTCCCTTCCTCCACCCTCCCTCAAAAAAACGCAACAAAACCCCCGTCTTTACTTTTCTCCTTCTCGTCCTTCTCTCCTCTCCTCGTTGTGCTCTCTCCCCCGCCTGCTCTCCTCCGTCACCTTCAATCTCTCTACTCTCTTCTCCCTCTACCGTACCCTCTTCGCTTCTCTCCTTCCTCTCCGTCGTCTCACCTCTCTCCCTCTCGCTCAACAACCTCTCCGGTTTTCCTTCTCTCTCCTCCCTCTTCTTCTCTTCTTCTCTTCTTCCTGTCCTCCCTTTTCTACTTCCTTCGCTCCTCCCCTCCAGTCTTTCCCTTTTCTTTTTTCTCTCCTCCTCTCGTCTCCCTCTCTCCTTCCTCTTACCTCGTTTCCTTTCCGAGACTCCTCACTCTCTCTCGCTCTCTTCTCTCCTCATCTCTCCTCGTCTCTCTTTTCTTCCTTTTCTTTTCCTTATTTCTCTCTCTCCTCTCTCTCTCCTCTCCTCTCTCCCTCCTCTCTCAATCTCTTCTCTCTCTGTCACACCACACACAACAACACCCCCACACCACACCACACACACACACCACACCCACACATCACAGCACATCATCGCCACACATTATCTACCGACCACGCACCAATACTTCTCTCGTTCTCCACATTCCCCATCTCCTCCAGCCACCCACAGCTATACAAATCAACCCACTCTACCGCCTCCGGTTTCCATTGAATTTGCTTCCACCCCCCTTCTTCCTTACCCGGTGTGTAGCAGTATTTCTGGCAGCCCCCGATGACTTAGCGGAGATCTTACCTCCACCCACCTCGCGGGCAGTTTTCCGCCTTGTTCACCCACTTCTGCTTCTATCAACTTTGCGACGCGACCATCTTAGACAAAAAGACACCATTGTGCGACCCTATCCCATTATATTATCGTGTTCATATGTAAACATCTAACATCACATCTTTACACAACACACACCACATCCACATCCACAACACTATCACATTAACCACACCCTATGACAATATATACCCCTATTATATACTTCTATATGTTGTGTGTGGTGTGCTGTGTGTGTGGTTTTGTTTGTTGTGTGCGTGTTCTTCTGTAATCGTTGGGATGCTGACATTTCAAGCGGTTTGTTATTCGACAGATTTTACCACCATCAACTGAGACGATCTAGCTTTTCGTTTAGTGGATTATTTCCCACTGCTACACTTCACACTCAATCTCTCAAATGTGTTTTGTATGATGGTGTTGTTTTGTGTCGTGTGTTTGTGTGGTGTGTGTGTGTGTTTGTGTGGTGTGTGCCGCGCGCCGCGCGCGCGACGCGTGCTGTTTGTTTTAGTAAGTGTGTAATGTTTTGGTACCGAGGGGGCTGGGACACCCGCCAGCCGCCGTACAATGCGACGCCTCGGCAACCGCGGTTCCAACGTCGCCCGCTCTCATCGGGGCTGTAAAAAACATCACCCAGTTCACGTCGTCGGCAGGGCATACCTCTGTCGCGCGTTGTTTGGCGTCCACGGAGGCACAGTCCCAGGGATGGTCCACAAGTCTGTCCTTCGGCATGTGCACCTAACCAGGCAGGCGTGTTAGGCTCTTGTCAATCCATTAAGTGTCCATTTCCCAGGATGTCCGTTGCTCTGGGGACGGTCACCCTTCACTCGTGGAATGCTGCTGTCGTGATCGTACCAAGACCAGCTTTTACTGCCTTTGTGAACCGGAGGGGAGCCGCGTTGTCAGGCCACCATAAGGCCATGGCTTGATGGGCTGCATGACGCGTGATCTATGTTTCTCGTCTATTGTCCTCCAGGATGACAGGCATTCCAGGGTTTTCATTGCTTCAGCTCCATGTCACTCTGACCCGCCAAGTTTCGGACCCCGCAAAGCAGAGTTATGTGTTTGACCTTCTTCGTCCGGTTTTTTTTTCTGGTGCTGTTTTCTTGCTTGCCAGTACATTATGGGCGACAAAAAACCGTTTGTCTTAACTGAAAACACTCATTTATGTAACTGTCCATTACTCATTTGCCCGAGTACTGCTTCTGAGGCAGAGAGAGGTTCACCGAGGACGGGCAAAGCACGGACGAGCACACCGACACCCTTCGACCCCCCGCAGCGGCGGGCTTGTTGTTGTGTTGTGGAAACCAAACAAACGACTATAGCAAACACCAATTTACAGTAATGAATAACAGCTTAACATGTAAAACATAATTGGCGCGTCCTTATAACCAGGACATCATGGTTCACACACCGTAAGAACTTGAATTTGTAAGATTTGAACAGAGGTAGAGGACGGAGGAGGGGACCAACCTCTGCGGCCATATGATTCGAGTAACCCGACTCAGTTATTTGACGATGTTCTTTTCCGAAGAGATCGACCGCTTAGATCGCCATTCTTTCCCTTTTTCCCGCGATTCTGATCCCTTTCGACGGATGACGACCCCTCCGAGAGAGATCCTCTCGCCATCGGTCCCGATTCGGCGTTTTCCCCGTGGCACCGCATGCTCCTGTTCAGATGTACCGAGAGCTGAGGGGGCCGGAAGCCAGACGAGGGGGAGGCAGGGAGGGCCAGCCCACGATTTGAGAGACCTTTCCTTTCTTCTTTTTTTTTTTTCCTCCCTCCCCTCCCCCCTTTCCCTTTTGGTCTTTTGTATCGGATTGTCCCTTCCTCGCGTGTACCTATGGTGTTTTGGCATCAGACTAGAGGGGGGGGGCGGGAAGAGGACAGGGGGGGTGCCGGCAAGTGGACGAGTTCTCCAATTTCCACTCCAACACAATGACTTCACCGAAATACCGTGTACAATATTCCCGCCAGAGCAGAGGAGAAGAACAGCAATATTAACCTTAAAACCCATAGCCCAAAGCGAGACAAGTGCACGAAAGATTACAAAAACAATTGCAAATATTTCAAGCCATCAAGTAAAAACTGATCAGGAAGGATGGTCACCCGGACGGGAACGGACGAACCAAAACAGTGGGCCGCGCGGGTAAGACACAAAAAAATCGCAAAATAATAGAAGTAGGGGGCAGGGGCCGTGGCGGGGTGAGCCGGCCTGGTGTTCAAACCACCAGTCGCCGGGCAGAGGGAGCGAGTCAAAGCGTGAGGGGGTACCCAGTGTCAGGACCGCAGACCACCGACCCGGGTTGGTGGAAATCGTAAGCGACAGAAGGCGAGTAAGAGAGTTTACTTTACAGTGGGTGAAGATGAATTACGGAGGCGATATGTGGGAGGGGGGGCGGGGGGGGGGACCCGGGTCTAAAGTGTCATGTTTTACCAGGGTGTGCTGGGAGAGACCAGAGACGCGTGAAAGAGGAGGCGTGGACCGGGGGGGGGGGCGGGGGGCGGAGGCCCGGTGAGTTGGCCGGCGCCAGCTTTCCCCCTTCCCGCGGTCATCGCTCCCCGAGGTCTCCGGAGCAGCTGTGGAGCGCGAAGCAGTGCCGCGCGACAACCCTGGTCTCTCCCCCCCTATCTTGTTTTCCTTGACCACCCCCCCGCCCTAGAGAGTGCCACAAGTTGGCAGTGCCCCGCCCTGCCCGTATCCGTCCCCCTACCCCCCCCGAACTCGGACCTTCCCCTTGAACAGTGCGTTGACACGCATTGTGCGACGCACCGTATGGTTTCGCATCGTCCATTTGCCCCCGCGTTGAAAAACCTTCCAGTTGCGCTTTAGATGAATCCATTGTGACCAAACCTACATGACAGCTGGAGCAGTATAGATAACGAGCGGAGGAGTCCTCTCTCCCGTCTCATCTCTCTCATCTCCCGCTCTCTCTCTGTCTCTCCTCTCTCTCTCGCTCTCTTTCTTCTTTTTTCTCCTTACTCTCTTTGCCATTTCTCTATTCCCCCTTTCCCTCCCCCCCCTCCCCCCTGTCTTTCTCCTTCCTCCCCTTTCCACTTCCTCCATCTTTTTCCTTGCCATCTGGATTTATTGTGCATTTTCTCATGCCTCTCCAGACTCGAAATTATAACTTCTATTCAGTCTACTATCTCACCAACTCTTCTACACCACCATTCACAATTTCCACACTTATTTCGTATAGCTTCCTTTCACTACACTAGTTTTCATTGTTCGTTAGATTTTTTATGGAAACTACTTCTAAGTTCCTCAATGTCTGCATTTGGTCCAAGTCGCAACAAACACTGTAGGGCCGTCCTCTGCACCTCCCCCTCTCGTCTTCAGTCCCCCTGTCCCCAGTTTACCTCGTCCACCCTCCTTTTCCACCTCCCATCACATCTACCAGTCTACGTATATACTTCACTTCACTTACTTCTCGTCATCTCGTCCTCATCGGCGACGACTACGTAGTGCACTTATGCATATGGAGTAGACGATGACAGTAGTAGTGCCATATGTAGCAGAGATCGACCGACTCGAGTTCTGAGCAGACGAGAGAGATGAGTATTCGGTCTGAATGAGACGACATGTAAGACGATGAACAGACGAGACAGCATGTAGCAGTGTGAAGAGATTCGGAAGCTAAGTGGCGCGACGTGTGAGAGGCGACTGGCACGCAGGTGCACGCGACGGTCAGTCGAAGCACGATAGACACGAGCACATCGGCGGGCGACTATAGCAGTGGGACTGCAAAGCCTTTGACCAGAGTAGACAGAAGCACGACAACGAAGGGAGCAGGAGCGCAGAGGGGTAGCACGGGAGACGGGCAACGGAGTATAACAACCCACTTATGCTACCAGACAACCTCCAACAGACGAGAGGACAAGGCACAGTGGGTAGGCTGAAGAGCCTATCAACGACACACACACACAACATCAGCATAACTAACGATCACAATCCACACGTGATACGCCTAATCAACAGAGAGCATGACGGGAGACATGTCTTTCAGACTAGAGATTGTGTGTAATGGTAGACAGGGAAATGAGCACTTTCAATGAGCGACGCGCACCACCGGCCGCACACTTTATTTAAAAATAAAAAAAATACCAATGTTTTTGACGGACGGCGGTGATGATTTTGTTCCCGGTATCCTTATGGATAGGACCTTCACTTTCTAAGGAAAGGACGGGAGAGGGGCGGATGGGCAGGGGTGGTGAGGTGGTGGAGGGGGGAGGCACAGAGAAGAAGAGGTGTACTGGTGCTGTGTTGGGAGTGGGGGTGCCTTCAGATATCCGAGGACTGGATGATGGGGAGCATTAATTGCAAAACCCGATGCGCGATGAAGACAAGAGAGTTGAGCAGCCTGTCGAAACAGAACCAGATGGTTCGGAGAGCAATGCACGTGATCGCAAAAGAGGATAGGCGAGGAGAGAGGAGAGGAGGGAGACGAGAGAGAAGAGGAGATCGGAGCCAGAGAGGCTCGCAGAGAGGAGAGGCCCAGCACATCTCCGTGCCAACGAATCGCACTGTAGGACCCCGACCCGACCCGCGAGAGAGAGACGCCATCGCCCCCAGCCATTTCGTTTGCACCCCCCACCTCTGATACGGTGTCAAAGAAATAAGGAACAAGAGAGAGTACGAGCTATTTGTCCATGCTAGAGAGAGAGAGAGGTATTTTTGAGTTGCAGATGACTGCCATCAGATTGTTGCCTACTCAGATGTCAGAAGATACGTAATACGGAATCTACAGACTGAGAGAGCATGAGAGAGTGAGGAGAGAGAGAGATTCGACCGAATGACGAGATGAGACGGTGCGGGGGGAGTGTGATAACCCGATCGCCCTCGACAGAGAAACCCATGCATGCACCGAGGAGAGACAGAAGAACAAGAGAGATCCGACCCTCTGACCCGTAGAGTCGGCAGCCAGCAGCCTGGGCACGAGATGGACTACTTGATCGCAGGAGGTATCTTCTGATCGCTCGTCGACGATCGGTGCTCTGAGACTGAGTAGGCTGCGAGTTTCTTTCTAGAGAGAGCTCAGTGTCGATCTGATGTGGATGTTTTAATGGCCGGGTGTGAATGTGATTGGATGAGAGTGAGCGGAAATGAGTGACAGTCGTCGGTGAGCAGATCGCGCACGCTATGGGGGGTAGGAAATCAGAGAGAGCGAGGAGGAGAGAAAGGAGTGAAGACAGAGAGGGGGGTGAGAGGGGGGGGGGGGGGGGGGGGGGTCCAAGGGGAGTGGAGGAGATGTGTGCCTCTTCTCTGGAGCTCTGATCATTTTGTTTGTCCCTCCTCCCTCCCTCTCCGTGCTGTCTCCCCATTGGCTGTTTCGACAGGGTGCTCAACTCCTGTACTCTCATTATCGCTCGTTGCAATTAATGTCGACCATCATCAGTGGAGACTGAAGGACCCGCCAATTCCAACACAGCAAGGCTTTAATTCTTCGTGCCTCCCCCCTCCACCACCACCACCCTGCCTCCCCCCTCCCCTTTCCTTGTCTCCTTCCCTCTCCTCCGTTCCTCTTTCCATCCGCTCTCTCCTTCACCATTAAAAAAAATCAGTCTATGAGAATCGCATGTTGTAGAGAGAGAGTGACTAGGATCGAGGCTGCCGTCTGTGTGTGTGTGTGTGTGTGTGTGTGTGTGTGTGTGTGTGTGTGTGTGTGTGTGTGTGTGTGTGTGCGTGTGCGTGTGTGTGTACGTGCGTGCGTGCGTGTGCTTACGTGCGTTAGTTAGTTCTTCAATCTAACGTCTGTTCACTTAAGTGTTATTAGACGAAATAATGCAGAAATGAGTGGATGATGAGAGAAATGGAAATAGTGTATGCAAAATGCTAATATAGGCCTACGTACGAGTGTGTGTGTGTGTGTGTGTGTGTGTGTGTGTGTGTGTGTGTGTGTGTGTGTGTGTGTGTGCGACTTTGACAAATGAAATGAAAATACTGTTCTAAATGTAACGATATTTACAAGATAAGTTACAAAGCATAAAAAAAAAAGAAAAGAAAAAAAAAAAAAAAAAACTGGAAACATTTACACAGACGAGCCAACTAGGTTTAACATCAACGAATTTACAAATGTAAAAAAGGCGTGAAGATTCTGGAAAATGCAAATCTTTTGTCGGAAGTTGGAGAGAGATGAGTTAAAATAGGAACAATTAAAAGAAAATGCAGAGTGCTCCACAAGCGCATTGTAAATTTCTGTGAAATTTTGTACGAAGAGCGTTAACTTTAAGCCTATAAAAGAGAGATTCCAGTTTCCAAAATTTGTGTACATGTACGTAAGTCTTTGTGTATAGTTTACGAATTTGAATGGACGAGTTAGATGGACGAGTAGATTTATGAGTTTTGAACAGCGTACTTTGATATAGACAGGTATTTTGATATAGACAGAATTTTCAGAGTTTTTGGATCACAAAAGGGGAGTTCTGTTTCCTACAATCCCACAGTGTGACGGAATCCAGCAAAAGTCCACTGTTATCCCTCTAGATGTAAGGAAATGGATCAGAATTTTTAGTTTGGTGATAAACTCGGCGCGATTGGTAGCAGCAGCAATAGATTCCATTGCTTGAAGAACAGATTTGGAATCAACACAAAAAAAGTATTCTAGAAAAATCACGTGGAATATCAATAATATAATGCAGAGCCATTAGAATTGCTATCAGTTCAGCCGTAAAGATAGAAAACCCCTTTCCAAGATGAAAAGATTTATCTGCTTTCAAAGCAGGAATAACAAAGCCGGAACCAGCATTGCATTTAATAGGGATCCGTCTGTATAAACTTTTAAGTGATTAGGATAACTATCGTCAATATGTGACTTGGTCATAGCACCTAGTACGTTACTATTAACATTCTTTTGCAAATCAGTGTATCTATAATCAACCCTTGCCAGGATAAGTTCCCAGTTAGGAATGGGACTCAGGGGATAACGTGGGGCTATGGTTTTGTGATCAATTTTGGCAGATTTCAACAGGTTTGAGGAGTGCGTAAGGATGGTTTTATTTGATCATATTGTTTTTGCGCGTTTTGGAAAATCTAGATCAGATCGCATATCAGGTTCATCCTCATTTGAGTTCTGAACAGTAGTGCGTGTGTGTGTATGTGTGTGTGGTGTGTGTGTGTGTGTGTGTGTGTGTGTGTGTGTGTGTGTGTGCGCGCGCGCGTTCGTGTACCGGTGCGTGCGCACGCGCCCGTGCGCATGCATGCATGCATGCGTACTTTCGTGTGTGTGTGTGTGTGTGTGTGTGTGTGTGTGTGTGTGTGTGTGTGTGTGTGTGTGCGCGCGCGCGCGCGCGCGCTCGCGTGCGTGCGTGTGTACGGGCGTGTGTGCATGCGTGCGTGTGTGTGTGTGTGTGTGTGTGTTGTAATGTTACGTCGTTTTTAATGTCTGTCCGCTTGTCTTGAACGAATATGAGCACTTTCAGTCCTCAGTCAGAGTTGCATTAAAAAAAAAAAATTGCATGCATTAACCCTTTCCCTACTCCAGACGCTGAAGATTTATAAACAGCTTTTGTAGCCAGACAGCCAACTTCGGCCCAACACTGCCAGCGTTATTTCTATAGATGCTGATACTTCCTGTATTGTGATGTAAGTAATGACGTTTTCACACCTTGTCAAGGTGTTCTTGCCGGATGCACTGCTGCATCCTGATGTTTGGTGTTCATGCAAACAACAACAAAATATCCACCGGGTACATTCTGCATCAAGTCGCGTATCAAACAGTTTCAGTCCAATCTCTCGATCTGAGAATAAGTTCAACTATCTATCAAACATAACATCCTTTTTTCAGTCTGTTCTCTCCTATTAAGAAACCCTCTGAGGATGAACCAACACTTTTCATACCCATCAGGTTCCGGTTTTGCATCCTGGTGATTTTATGCAGCTTATAACATACTGAAAAATTTTAAACACCCCCACCCCCACCCGCGCTCCATCCTGGTTTTTCCCCCGCTACCATTGCCTCATTCATTAGTTCGTTTGCTAGTCAACATGGTAACACGAAACATTTCCTCACCGATTGTCAGGAAACTTGTAGGAAAGATGGCATGCGGCCCAACGACAGACCTGCATAGTTTTGTTTTAGTGCAGATTTGTATTGCAGATCCGGATCTGTTCAGCAAAGCTACATAAAAATGTATTGAAACTTGGTGGGAAAATGGGCTGTGGCTCATGGACAGTTTCTAAGAAAGTTGGGTGCAGATTCGTGGTGCGGATGTGGAAAAAATGATGGATTCAGGATGTGTTCGACCTCGGCAGAGGTCTGCTTTTTCCCTTTTTTTTTTTAAACCGCTGGTACTCATTGCATGTTTTTATTTTTCAAACACATTAATTAGATCACGTGTTACATTGCTGGCTGAGATGAAAATACAACAAATGTAAGCAGAAGGGCAATTGAGAGAGCAAATATCTCATAAATGGTCGAACGGATCCTAGTTTTCGCTTTTGGAGTCACTTCGCATGTGGGGGGAAAAGTTCAGAAGTTCGGTGAGAAAAGTGGCAATAGGTTCGGATGCAAAGGGTTACTCTCTTTGTATTTGTATGAAAACAGAATCTTAGAAACACGAAATGTCAGTGTATATATCATAAGATATTGTGAATATTCCGCAAAATATATGAATTTACAGATGTCCGTTCGTAATAGTAGCGTAGGCCTAACTGTATGGTGTACATTTTCAATGGAAAATGTGTAATCATCTTCATGTTCGTCGGAAAATGTGATATATCTTCATGTTGATTGGCGAATGTGCAATACCTTCATGTTGACTGGAGAATGTGCAATGTCTTCATGTTGACTGGAGAATGCGCAATGTCTTCATGTTGACTGGAGAATGTGCAATGTCTTCATGTTGATTGTAGAATGTGCAATACCTTCATGTTGACTGGATATTGGCAGTGACTTCATGTTGACTGGATAATGTGTGCTTCAGTGACTTCATGTTGACTGGAGAATGTGCAATGTCTTCATGATTGTTGATTGGAGAATGTGCAATATCTTCATGTTTGGAGAATGTGGGATTGGAGAATATGCAGTGTCTTCATGTTGATTGGAGAATGTGCAATGTCTTCATGCGCAATAGAACCTGTGCCATTCCTTCATAGTCAATGGAAGAATGTGTCATATCTTCATGTTCAATGCAAAATGTGTACCATTTTCATGTTAAATAAACTCATCCCAACCAAAACTGGATGGACTCGTCTCTGTCCGTAGAATTCCATCCTTTTATTACGCTTGGTTAAAATCTGTTCTCTAGTTTTTGCCTAATCATACTGATATTATTTTATGAAGCTTGGTTAACATCTGTTTATTTCTCTTTTTTTTTTCTTCTTTTTTTTTTTTTTGCCTAATCATATTGACATCCTTATATTGAGCTTGATTAAAACTGTTCTGTTCCTGTAGCCTAACCACACTGACATCCTTTTATTCATCTTGGTTAAAATCTGTCCTGTATCTATAGTCTATTTATAGTGAAATCCTTTTATCTGTCTTGGTTAAAGTCTGTTCTGTAGTATTGCCAATTTATAGTGACATCCTTTAGTTATCTTGGGGTAAAATCTGTTCTGTAGCTAAAGCCTATTTATAGTGTTATCCTTTTAGATAACTTGGTTAAAATCTGTTCTGTAGCTATAGTCTATTTATAGTGACATCCTTTTATTTATCTTGGTTAAAATCTGTTCTGTAGTTATAGCCTATTTATAATGACATTCTTTTAGTTAACTTGGTTTAAAATCTGTTCCGTAGCTATAGCTTATTTATACTGACCTCCTTTTATTTATCTTGGTTTAAAATCTGTTCTGTAGCTATAGCCTATTTATACTGACATCCTTTTATGGAGCTCGGTTGAAATCTGTTCTCTGGCATAAACTGACATCCTTTTAATAAGCTTGGATAATTCATGTTTTGTAGCTTTTGCTTAATCATACTGACATCGTTTCACGCAGTTTGGGTGGAATATATGTTTCAAAGTGAGGTGACGGCAAGCGGAAATTGAAACAAACTTCAAATGTAATTTACTGTTCCACCGAACGAAGGAGACAAAGAATGACAAGACAAAACACGACGCGTTTTGATCTCTTTGGTCTTCTTCGGGAGAAGACAGACAACATTCAAAACAACGACAATGAAGAACGAATGATCACTTATCTCCTCAAAGTACGCCCAGTGCGTCGTGTTTTATCTTGTACTTTGTTGGTCTCTTTCGTCTGGCCCGAACAGTCAATTTTCTAAGTTTGGTGTAAATATGTTTTCAGCTTTTGCATTATCATGCTATCATGTTGACATACTTTTTATCAAACTCGGTAAAATCTGTTTTTATAGATCTAGTTGCAAAGTGAAACGACTGCAGGCGGAAATCTAAACAAATCTTAAAAAATGTTAGCGCACCGCCCAGAGAAACGTGGACAAACGAATCACAAGACAAGTCGTGTTTTGACTTGACTCGTTTGTCCACGTTTCTCTGGGCGGTTCGCTAACATTTATTTAAGATCTGTTTTTATAGTTTTATAATCATACTGACAGACAAACTAACAAACGAACGGATGTGCATGAAAAAACACACGCTTCTTCGCAGAGGAAAAAGAGAGATTAAAAAACGTGAAAGAGAGACAGAAATTACAAACGATTTGAATGGAGGAAGAACTGATTTAAATTGGCCTAAAGAAAGATTCTTGATATGGCTTAAGCCTTAAGTGTGTTCGCCTTTTTTTTCTGTCTCCCCCTCCC
>JADBJO010002382.1:122500-125000 GCA_016801955.1 Conus betulinus
GCTCGCGCACGATCAATCGGTCCAGAGATAATTGACGTTTTTTTTGACGTGGTCGTGTGCTGTCGGTTCAAGCCCGCCCCCCTCCCCTCCACCCCCCCCCTCCCCTCTCCCTCCACCCCCCCTCCTCCCCCTTCCCCACCTGCCCCCTCCCCCCCCCCCCCCCCCCCCCCCCCCCTCTCCAGATCCACCTACTAAAGTTCATCCCGTAAACTGTATTGTGTTGTGCTATATTGCGTGGTATTGTAAAGCTCATTGCATCATTTTCTCCTTACAGCAGATTTCTCTCAGTGAAATTCGCCCGAATGTTTAAATATGGGACAGCGCCCACTGCTGTCGTTCTCCCCGGTGCCAGGTTTTTTTTTTTTTTTTCTTTTTTTTTTTCGCTTTTTCTTCCTTTCTTTCTTTCGTTGTTTCTTTCTTTCTTTTTCCAGCGTGTTTCAATTTGCTACGAAAAGAGAGGTTTTGTGAAGGTGTGTGTGTGTGTGTGTGTGTGTGTGTGTGTGTGTGTGTGTGTGTGTTGTGTGTGTGTGTGTGTGTGTGTGTGTGTGTGTGTGTGTGTGTGTGTGTGCGGCATCTCCTCCAACAGCGAACGTTTTCTTGTTTCCCTAACATTATTTGCGTACGCGTGCGTAATACACACTGGGTCATATCTCATTTGATTTAGGAGGGGTGGTAAAGGAAATGGGGAAGAGGACAGGTTTACGGGGGTTAGTAGTGAGGGGTGACGTACAGGAGTAGCCGGAGGAGGGGGGGGGGGGGGGGGCTGTCATTGATCTATTGATTCAAAATGTGCTGATGTGACACTGAAATGTTTTATTTTATCAGAAATTAGAAATTAAAAACAGATTATTTTTTCCAACTTTATACTCTCTTTCTTTCTTTTCTTTAAAAAAAAAATGGATATAGGTTTATTTTACAAGAATCCGGCGAAGGAGCAAACAAGAAAAAGTGGACATTTGTTCTCCAGTTACCCTTTATGTACATATATTTATTATGACTGTAATCGAACGATCTTGATAATTTCTACACTGTCATTCTTAGGAAGTTCATCAAATCAGGGTCAATTTTGATTAAAAACCGGCGACAAAAAAAAAACAAAAAAAAACAAACAAACAAACAAACAAAAACAAAACAGATATGACAAGTAATATGAGCAAATTTCACAACGACTTTCGTATTTCTTTTGCCTTCCCACACGTGATAAAGCTAACATTCATACGTCAATGGAGGAAAGTGGAAGCCACCCCATGTGCCGGGAACAAAAAGCATGTCCATTGTTCTGTAAGACATTGGAAAGAGTTTGAAAGCCAACGGGTGAATTATCCTACGTTACACAAGCAGTTCACCCTAGATGAAAGTAAACAGCAATTACAGCACAAGAACTTCTCCACATTGTCCTCCACCAATTCCCGGCTGGGGTGTCCTGTTTGTTGGTTTTCAGGTAACATAAAGAACAATACATAATTACGTAAAAGCTAATGAACAAAAATCAAAACAGCAAACAAATAAAAAAAAAAAAAAAAAGAAAGAAAAAAAATGCTGTAACGGACAAAACACGATCGAGGGGAATAAAACACACTCAACCAGTCTACCTATTTCTTAAAACCTTATCTCGCTAAATTTCTCTCTTGCATCTATCTACTCCTTCCCCCCCCCCCCCCCCCCCTCCCCCCTCCCCTCCTCCCTCCCCTTTACCCAGTGCTACTCGAGTTAGGAAGGTCTTTCAAGGAAAGTTTCCAAGGTCTTCTTTCGTGAATTATAAAAACATAATGACTTTGACGTTTACACCCCATTTCTTGTGGTGCATTTGTGATGAAAAATAGGCCCGTCTGTTCAAAATTTAACGGTCTAAAGTACATTGCTTGGGATATTCATTGCTATGTACTAATCTCTCTGTGTATTAAGTTTTGTACTGTGCGAGAAGAGATGAACAGTATGCCACATAATAAGCGAAATCAGAATAACTTACTTACTTAGGCCCATAGCTCAACACTCCGCCATCGCACTCGATTCTGGGCTGCTCGCTGAATGCCTGTCCCAGTTGATCCCCTGCCTCTTCATCTCTGCCTCAGTGTCTCGCCTCCAGCAACTGCGAGGTCGGCCTCTCTTCCTTTCCTCTGCGGGTTCCATGTCAGGGCTTGGCGTGTGTGATGCTGGATGCTGGCTTCCTGAGAGTGTGTCCAATCCAGCCCCACTTCCTCCGCAGTATTTTCAATTCAAACGTGAAGTCGGTTCTGCTCTACGGGCTGCGAGACTTGAAGAATGACCAAGGCAACACAACAAAAAAATTCAGACCTTCATCAACACCTGTCTGAGGCGCGTCTTCAAAATCAGAAGGCCAGAAAAAGTCAACAATGAAGATCTATGGAAGCAAGCAGGACAGGAACCAGTGGCCAAGCAGAATAAGCTTTACTGAAAATGAACTATTTAAGCAGCACTAAACACTAATAAAAGAAAGCCGTGTGACTCTTATACATGTTATATGACGTGTTACTGGCTG
>JADBJO010002382.1:132500-135000 GCA_016801955.1 Conus betulinus
CAGGCAAAGGAGGCAGAGAAACTTGGGAAAGTAATTTCTGGTGGTGGCGAGGCAAGGGGCGGAAGAAAGGCCGGCATCATGGGATGGCTTTCCTGAACACGGGGACACGCGCCCCTGCTTGCTGGGAAGAGTTAGCACTGGAGCTTTCATCTAATGAAAATCTCGTCTGGCCACGAGGCTTCAGAATATTGTCAGAAGTGGCGGGGGAGGGAGGGGGGGGGGGGGGGGGGGGAGGGGACAGGGGGGGGGGGGGGGGGCGGGATGGAGAAGTGGTGGGATAGGAAGGGGGGAGGTGGATGGTCAAGATTATCTTTGTCTCTGTCTGTTTGTCTGTCTCGGTCTCTTTTTCTTTCTTTAATTTTTTTTTCTTTTGTTTCTTTCTCTTTCTATTGGAGAAAAACAAAGTCGGCGCCGAGTTCCATACGTGTTTGTGAATGGGGTAACTGTCAGAGAAATAGATATAGGAGAAGATACTTGTCTGGAGGCCGAAGAACTAAAAACTAGTGTGTGTGTGTGTGTGTGTGTGTGTGTGTGTGTGTGTGTGTGTGTGTGTGTGTGTGCGCGCGCGCGCGCGCACGCACGTGTGTATGTGTGAGTGTGTGTGTGTGTGTGTGTGTGTGTGTGTGTGTGTGTGTGTGTGTGTGTGTGTGTGTGTGTGTGTGTGTGTAAAGAAGAAAGAAAGAAAGAGAGAGAGAGAGAGAGAGAGAGAGAGAGAGAGAGGTTCAATGGAAAAAGGAGGAGGGAGGGATGGGGGGGGGGAGAAGCAAAAATGGTTGGGCCCGTTTAGTTTAAGTTTAGTTTAGTTTGAGTATCTATCTCTTTTGCCATCCATTTTAAAGTAAGTCGAAGTCGTGTGGCGTGCAGCCCGGCTGACCACGAGGGCCATATCGGGGCTGACAGCATGTCTACATCAGAATAATGTCCTTTTACTGGGCGCAGGGCATTATCACCATAAACATTGTCATCACTGTAAAGGCAACGACTTTTTCTAAAAAAGAAGAAGAAAATGCCTTGAATGAGCGAAATGTCACAGGTAAGGGCAATAACACGGTTACAGACTTATTGTGAAGTTCTAAAGTATCAAATGGAAAGAAAATTAAAATAGGTAAGCAACAAGCCCCGGCCCCAGCCCCAGCCCAGCAGTCAGAAATCATCTTTGTTGACATGGTTCTGGACCGTCCAGTTGAAAAAAAAAAAAAGAAGAAAATAAGGGAAGGGAACCCCGAAAGTAGTGGTAAAATCGACATGAGTCATGTCCTTTCTGTTTTGACGCTGGAATCTGAAAGGGAGCCAAATCATAGGAGAGCTTTCCTGACAACGGAGCACGCATTTACAAGCTGTGAAGGAAAGTTTGCATTCGAGCCGGCATCAAATGAAAATCTCGCCTGACCCCGACATTGCTCTCAGGAGGATGGGGAGCATTGCATTTTTTTTCTCTTTTTTTGTTTTTGAGGAGGTCTTGGCGGAAAAGTGGTGGTGGGGGGGAGTGGTGGTGGGGGGGAGTGGGGGTGGTGGTGGTAGGGGGGAAGGGGTAAATGGCGTCAGAGCAGGTCGCTATTTATCTGTTGATAAAGGGCGAAATTGTGGGAGCAAATAGACAGCATGGAGATATGTCTCATTGGATGAGAATAAGCGTTTTTCGAAGAGATTGAGAGAGAGAGAGAGAGAGAGAGAGAGAGAGAGAGAGAGAGAGAGAGAGAGAGAGAGAGAGGGAGGGAGGGAGAGAGAGAGGGGGGGTAACATATAATGTAAAAACATCTATGTCGATATTTCGTGCATACGCTCTTTTTAAGGACGGCAGACCGTAGACTTCTAATTCGTCTAAACTGACTTACGTCATGGGAACGATCTTAAAACTAAAAGAGTTTCCTGCGCGTGCCTGTACCCATCGTCAACACAGCGCAGGCCTCCAAGGGTGGTACAGGACTGCTCAAAAGGCGGGTGAAGACAGTGCTTCTCTGGGTCCTCCCCAGCACCTTCGGGTGTTTCTTTTCCTTCTTTGCCTTAACTAGGCTACCCTGGAGAAAGGTCCAGTGACGGTGAGGAAAGACCCACTGACCACAGGGAAAGTCCTGTTGACAGTGGGAAAGACTACAACTTTGGATTCTCTCTGGAGGGCACATAAGACTGTATGGCGAAAGCTTGGCTGTGTCTGGAGTGGCACTGTCTTCATCTGTCTGTGGGCAGGGGTGGTTGGGTCTGTGGGGTGTGCTCGACAGCTGGAGGGCAGTGTCTTTTGCCGGTGGGCTCTGCAGTCATGAAACACGGGCTGGTACACACCCATGGGGAGACTACTTTAAGGCTGGTATGAGTTGCATCCTGTAGTCTGATTTATCTCTGTTCAGGAGAAGTTATGTCCCTTGATATCTTAATGGAGTGTCCTGCGCATGCCTGTACCCATCGTCAACACAGCGCAGGCCTCCAAGGGTGGTACAGGACTGCTCTCTAAAGGCGGGTGAAGACAGTGCTTCTCTGGGTCCTCCCCAGCACCTTCGGGTGT
>JADBJO010002382.1:142500-145000 GCA_016801955.1 Conus betulinus
AATGGCAGAACCATCCGGCGATATCGGGAGCAGTAGCGTGAGACCGGACATTGTTCTCCACTAAGGTTCATTAAAACTAATGATTCTGATCGAGCTCATCGTGCCATACGAAAACAGAATGGAACAAGCGCACCTGTACAAGACAGAGACGTATGACAGTCTAGTCAGCAGCTCGAGGGAATCCGGTTTCTAGGGCCGGGTCCTGGCCATAGAGGCTGGAGCAAGGGGATTTGTAGGCTCATCAGCCTATGGCCCCATGAAACAGCTCAGGATTTCAGGTAAGAAGAGGACCAGAACCTTACAGGCAATGGCAGAGGCAGCCGAAAAGAGAGTTCCAGCTGGACATGGTCGAGGAGGAACAAAAATGAACTTCATTAAGCATAAATTTCCCAGCTTAGAACAGGTGTCCTGTTAGCAGTGGGGGCAGATATCTGTCTAAAAAAGACACGCCTTTAGACGCTCACCCGTCCAAAATTTGCGGGTTCGAATCTATAATTCTGTGGTATTCTTACCACCAAGGGTTCAAATAATAGAATCCAACAGCACCGCAACGCAGTCAACGAAGGGTAGAAAAATAAAAACGAAGAGAAATTTAGGTTAGGAAACAAGTTGCTGAAAAACGAAAATCATTGAGCGTATTCTTGAAGATACGTCCATGGCCCGATCTGTCCATTTGTTGCTGAAAAACGAAAATCATTGAGCGTGTTCTTGAAGATACGTCAATGGCCCGATGTGTCCATTTGTTGCTGAAAAACGAAAATCATTGAGCGTGTTCTTGAAGATACGTCCATGGCCCGATCTGTCCATTTGTTGCTGAAAAACGAAAATCATTGAGCGTGTTCTTGAAGATACGTCCATGGCCCGATCTGTCCATTTGGACGTTCGGGAAAAAACGTAAAATCATTGAGCGTATTCTTGAAGATACGTCCATGGCCCGATCTGTCCTTTTGTTGCTGAAAAACGAAAATCAAATGATTATTCAAATGTTACGATCGTCCATTTCATCAACATATTTGTTTCATAAGTAAGAAGTAAGCATGGTTTATCGCGCCGCAACAACATTCGACATGCTCCAGAGTCAAAAGGTCCTTTATATTATTGAGAAACAAATGATTATTCAACTGTTACGATCATTTTCATTTCGTTAACATATTTGTTTGAAGTAAGAAGTAAGTGGAAAGTGTACGGGCCAATCGTGGAACAAATACATTCCATGGATCAGCCGTGGTATACATTCCACGTGCGTTGATGGAGTTGAAACTTTTCCTGCTTATGAACTCGTTATCCATCTTGAAGACGATCATTCATGTCGCCTGCTGTGAGGCCTTTCGTCCACTGGATCAGACTCATCAGGGAGGCACGCCTAATCCAGGCTGACACAACACGTTGTTTGTGTTCATTTATCGTTTCAGCTCAGATTCTGATTTGAGTCCAGACTATCGCTATTGTCCATATTTATGAATTATAGTCCTGCTAGTACCTGTAGAACGCACACTAAAAGTTAAAGAGAAAAATCAAATGATAACACGAATACAGGAACACCCTTCACTCCACTCTCTCTCTCTCTCTCACACACACACACACACACACACACACACACACACACACACACACACACACACACACACACACACGAAGACGGGCGTTCCTAAAATTCTTTTTACATGCGTTCGCGCTCTGGATCTTGGTTTTAATTCTCATCTGAAGGACAAAGATGGCACGGGGGTCTGCACCGATGTAAATCCGAAGAATAAAATTCTTCCATATTATCTCGAGTGAGGATGGAACCGCGGACCTCGGAGCAACGATTAGATGCTTTAGCTACTTGGCCAACCAGGCACCCGTTTTCTGAATAAAGCAAGTCTGTTGAAGATCTGAATCGGTGCCAAGGACGACTTCAGAAATTTTGCAACGAAGCGTTACGAGAATAATGTTGAATGGTTTCGAGTGGAATACTATGAAATTATACTACTTGTGCAAGGTTTATGTCCAATACCACAACGAACTGCTTCGAATGCACAGTCTGAACCAAGTGTATGGTTCATGCGGAATATATATCCCGTGATCGATCCCGAATTTGTTTGGAAACTAAGATAGAGTAGAAATCGTGATTTGTTGAACGTGTCAGGATTGTGTGTGTGTGTGTGTGTGTGTGTGTGTAGATATTTCCTGTCGACCTACATTATCACCTATTTGACCTTGACATTCAACTTTCACTTATTCCCCAATTTGTGGCAACCACCTTTGGGATATCTGAGCTGGTCAAAGTGTACAGTCAAGGGCTGCTTCATTCATTCATGGCTAAATAATGACAGATGGGGAAATTCTCCTTGGTTGTTTTTACGTTTCTCTCGTACCGAAAAAAGTCCGTTTTATTTTCTGCTTTACACGTGCCTCTTTTCAAACTCGCATCATACATCAGTACACATATACGCTAAAGGACAACCTACGTAAGCAGCATAATCTTTACGTTAGTGACGATACACGACGGATACTGCTA
>JADBJO010002382.1:150000-152500 GCA_016801955.1 Conus betulinus
TGATAATAATATGCAGCAGCATCGTTAACATCCTCATTCATCATCATCATCAATCATCATCATCATTATCATCATCATCATCATCATCATTACATCATCATCATCATCATCATCATCATCATCATCAAGATGATGATGTGAGAAGAAAATGAAAGAAGAAGATAAAATATACGAAATCTGTACATAGTCATGCTGTTACTGCTACTACTAATGGTTATATCAGTGATGGTAATAATAATTAAAAAAAAACGATTGCATAATCAGTGTTATAGAAAATGGAAAGGATTGTGACGTAAATTCTAAGAGATACACATTGGAAAGGATAGAGATACACAAATGCATCACAATTTAGAAAACAGAGAGAGTGTAAAGCACATGATAAAATGTGAATAGTGAAAGCTGATGATGTTAATAATGATGATAATAATGATGGTAATGATAGTAATAATTTCACAACAACAACAACAAAAACAACAACTACTACTACAACAACAACTGCTACTACCACTACTAGCACTACTACCATTGTTACTACTACTACTGATAAAAGTGGAACTGACAATGATGTATGAAATTAATGAGAATGTGACAATAGTAATAGTGATAATAATGATCATGATAACAGTAATGATGATGATAACAACACCGGTAAGAAGGTAGAGAGGAATGAAATTGATAAGCAAGTAAAAACCTAAGAGTACAATCAAGACAAAACAAAACAGAACAAACATTAAAAAGAGATGGGGGGGGGGGGGGGGGGGGGGGGAGGGGGGGGGGAGCCAGGAAGGAAAAAAAAGTCTATGTAAAAGAAGAAAGTGTATGTATCTGAAAAAAAAAAAAAAAAAGAGCGAGAAAAGGGGGGTGTGAATGAGAAAAAAAGACTGAAAAAGAAGAAGAAGAAATAGAAGAAGAAGAAGAAGAAAATACTGAAGGAGGGAAGGAAGAGAGAACAGCTGTGACATGATGAAGTAAAGAAGGAGTAGTGTGGCTGCGTCTCCAGCGAGAATGCTTTGGGTCAGTGGCGATGGGGTGGATAGACTCATGCTCATTTTTGGATGTTGACGCCAGACAGGCAGAGGGTCCCGAAACTGGCAGTAGTAAAAAAAAAAATAGGACTCCTGCATGGTGAGCTCCAAATTGCAACTCTGTGATTGCCTGAGCTGCAGGACTTTGACGTGGTTGATGTTACGGCTGAGTTCATAGATTCTTTTTTTTTTTTTTTTCCTTACTATCTTTTCCATTTCAGTCCTGATATACAGCCCTTTGCGGTCGGCTGGGCTATAAGCAACATTACCTTTATCTTACCTTTCCCTTTTTTTGTATCATTTTTGTTATTATTATTATCATTATTTATTATTATTATTATTATTATGTTATTACTATTATTATTGTTATTATTATCGTTATCGTTATCATTATTACTATTATTTTTGTTGTTGTTATATCATTGTTGTTGCTGTTGTTATAATCATTATAACTATCATTATTATTATTATTATCATTATTATAGTTGTTGTTGTTGTGTTTGTCGTCGTCGTCGTCGTCGTCGTCGTCTCGTCGTCTAAATAGTTTTAGTTTTTCACCTAAGCCGTGTTTTGCTCCCAGATCAAACAGATCAGTGACTGTTCGTTCTTTGTTTTCATTGTTTGAATGTTGTCTGTCCTGCCAGAAGAAGACTCAGTAGGGCCAAACGTGTGCGCGTGTGTGTGTGTGTGTGTGTGGGGGGGTGGGTGGGGGGGGGGGGGGGTATTTGTTTGTTTAGTTTGCTGGTCACCAATTTCTGTTTTTGTTCTTATCACTCAATGGTTGTCGTGTTTATGCCTCAGTCGACCACGGAAAGCCGCCTCAGGGCTGCAAGCTGATTAAAATCTTAACTGTGTATAGATTACAATGCCAGGATTTAAAAAAAAAAATCAAAAAATCAAAGCGAACGCTGAAATTGAGAGACAGATCTGAAACAAAATGTATTACCAGCTGCCTTAAAGTCTCAAATCATGTATGATTGTATGATGCTGTGCTCTTATATTATAGACTACTGTGTTAAAAGATTTCGTTTTATGGTGATCTCCTCCACTTCTTGTCTTTTTTCATTCTTTCTTTTCTTACTTTTTTGTTGCTTATGTTTTTTGTTTTTTTTTCCTTGCACTTTCGTTCCATTTGCCTGTCCTTCGCTGGTCGTCTTTGGAGGATGTTTGAATTGTGGTTCTTCTCCTGGTGGTGACAAGAATACCATCGAATGATTGGTGGCATATATCGTGACATTTCATGACTGGGTGGGCTCGGCTAGGCTTGATTCTGTGAGTGAGTTTCGCTGTAGACATTGATAACAAATGCTTCTGCTCACTGTGCGTATTTCCCATGGTTTCCGTGTGGTGTCAGTGGATGTGGTTTATACTTATACTTCGACATCTCTCCCACCTCTCCCCCCTCTCTTCTCCTCCTTCTCTCTCTCTACTCTCTCTCTCTCTCTCTCTCTCTCTCCCTCTCTCTCTCTCTCACT
>JADBJO010002382.1:157500-165000 GCA_016801955.1 Conus betulinus
ACTCTGTGCATTGTTCTAAATTATGAAGAAGTTGTCGATGCTTAACAGTGAATCTTTTACGTTTTTTGTTTTTGAAATTGTTCGATGCTCAGACCCTGCCCGTGTTATAACGTGGGGATGAACTTTGAGGTCTTGATGCTGCTGCTGCTCAAAGCTAAAAGGTTCATTTGTTTGCTTTAAAAAGGTTTTCGGGTGTATCGCCACGAACCCCACATAATCTTGTGTATGGTGAGACTGACAGATACCCCACATATTTGCACTCCACTGTGAAATGTATTGAGCACTGGCTAGAACTAACTCAGATGGCTGAATATAGATTGCCTCGTAAAGTGTAGAAAATGCTCTTAGAACTACATAACAGGGGCAAGATAAACTGGGTCTCGCATGTAAGAACGAAATTACACAAATATAGTTTTGGGTACGTATGGCTTAATCAAGGTGTCGGAGATATGAACAATTTTCTTCGTACCTTTAAGGAAAGACTGATTGGTGGCAAGACTGGAATGTTCATGTCCAAAAACAGTGATGAGTTTAGTTTGTACAGAACATGCAATGATCGGCATTTTCTCTCAACGTAGATGTCAGTGCGTATGGACAGGCCCTAGAAGTTTATGATAACAAAATTTACAACTGGTGTGTATGATATTTTTGTTCATTACAACCGTTATAGACAAATGAATACCTCTGATCTGTCGTGTCCATGTCGACAGTCAAGAGAAGATGAAGTGCATTTTGTATTAACTTGTCCACAGTAACAAGTATAAGACAAAATGTATTTCACGGAAAATTTGCACACAAGACCATGCTTATTCAGGCTTATCTTCTTACTGTCATCTGGGAATGAAAACACTGTAAAACAGTTTGCAGTTTATTTATACAAAGCTTTCAAAAGGCGAAGCTTTTGTGCAATGTAATCATTATAATGAACGGTAGTGCAGTTTCGCTATGTTTTCTGTACATTCTTCTGAGAGGCCAAGGCGTACAAGAATAAAACCTCTCTCTCTCTCTCTCTCTCTCTCTCTCTCTCTCTCTCTCTCTCTCTCTCTCTCTCTCTCTCTCTCTCTCTCCTCTCTCTCTCTCTCTGCTGTTAGGCACATAACACTCGACATCAATTGGTAAATAGTCAGGAGCAGAAAAAAGAAAGAATGCCTGTTAGTCAACAGTCGCAGTGTAGAGACTCATAGTCACTACATCATTAAAGTAGACGAATGTTATCACTCGCAGCTTAATGAACACAACAAGAAGAAACTCTCTGATGGTAGAAAGAAACTCAAGAGAGAGCTTGATAACAGACTTTCAGAAGAGAAACCGCCCACAGAGAAGTGTCCGTCCCTGAATTCTTTAATCTCCAGGGGGGTTGGGTTGCACCAGGTTATGACTGCCGGATTCCCTTTTGCTGCCATTCCCTCTTTATTTTGTACACACAGTGTGGGGGTTGGGGGAGAGCATTGCTGTGCTGTGCATTCCCAGTTGTCCCATCAATCCAGTATGTAATAATAAATAAGCAAATAAATAACATTTGTGTAACGCAATTCTTTCGGAAAGTTACTCATTGTGCTTTAATACACCATTCAGACCTTCCTTCATTCACACATAACTTTTTTTTTTTACTACGGAACTTACTGTGTACACTGATGAATGGCGGGGGTGGGGTGAAAGGGGGGGGGGGGGGGGGACCATTGTTCAAAATGCTGTACTTAAAGGTACATTTTTACTGTGCTTTGAAAACAAATAAAATGGGATGGTTGAATAAGCTGGCAGGTAATGAGTTGTAAACAGATGGGGCAGCAAGGCTTTAGGAACAATCACAAAACGATGTTAGCTTTTGCTTTGGTGTATTCGGGAGTTCCTGACTGGAGGAGCGGAGAGTACGCAGTGACTGTGTGCGCACAGCAGGACGGTCACAGTGGATGAGAACCATCATAGAAACGGAAGGCAAGTGTGGCCAGTTTGTGCAGATAGATAACGACATTTAACAGGCGGTCGCTGAAGCTCCCTCCGCAGTGCTGTGATATGATCTCGTGTTTTTTTCTTTTCTTTCTTTCTTTCTTTCTTTCTTTTCTTTTCTTTTTCTTTTGTTTGTTTTTGTTTGTTTTGTTTAAATCAGGACAAGTCGCACTGCACTGTTCTAAAATTGCTGGCGCGGGAAATTGGTTTGCTGGCAAATTAAGCCATGCAGCTCTGAATTATAATAATCAAAGCAAGAAGTAGATAGTAAATTGACAAGTCTTGCTGCAACTTTAGGAAGTGAGGCAATACGTCGGGGATTCTTCTAAGAACGACGTGCGATACACACAGCTGACCTGATCCTGCATGGAAAGTGTCGGGGGGGGGGGGGGGGGGGGGGGGGGGGGGGGGCGAGAATGTTTGACTCCTAGATGGTTGACTGTCCGTAGAAAAAACTGACATCATCGCTACCAATCTTTACTAACCCCCTGCATGCCCGCTTGATTTGTGAGATGGCGCCGACAAACAATATTTCTGTTATGTCAGTGTTTGTTTGGTTGAGCTTTTTGCTGTTCACCCAGGAGAGCATTGTCAAGCATGGCTGAATAATAGACCGAACATCACAAAGTTAATCGTTGTGCGTTTTCTCAGCGGTCATTTGAATACTGATGAAAGTCACAATGGCGTGCTGAAATAATCTCCAAGGTTGAGGGTAACGTGGTGAACTACACAGTTCCCAGTGTAGGCCCTGGGAGACTTGGGGCAGACATGACACCGTTAGGGATGACTGACAACGACCGGCGGTTTGTGGCCTCCTGCCGTGTAGAGCATCGTTGCTGGGAGGTTCTGGTGACGCAGTAGTTCTTGCGGCAGTGCTAACCGCGTATGCGTTCTCCTTTAATTAAGCACTTGGTTGTGCCTCCGTGACTCCTTCCCTGGTTTTCCTTAGTTTGCCTGAGCTGAGGACACGTTTCCGCCGTTTATCATGACAGAGTGGACACCTAGGGTTATCAGATTTCGTCCATTTCACTAAGTTTGAATTCGAGGGCAGGAGGTCATGCACAGATCTGAGGATGATGCTAATTCTAAGAGATGCCGTGTAAGCACTGGCATTCAGTGAACCCGTATACAGCTGAGCGACAACAAAGCTAGACACTTGGCTTTCCCGTCTCTTTTTAAAAGATTCAAAACTTTATGAGTAGAATGGAGGGAAAACCCGAAACAAAAACAAAACAAACAAACAAACAGAAAGAAGAAGAAGAAGAAGAATTTGGGGACCACTGCAGATCGACATCAGCAGCACCTACACTGCTTCATAAACTGCATGGGGCTTTGGAAAACAAAACCCCGACCTATCTGGTCGGCAGAACCTTGTTGATATCAAGACTTTGATTTTTATATTTTGACGATAACTTACTCGGAATCGGATTATTGACCTACCTCTCTCTCTCTCTCTCTCTCGTCTCTCTCATCTCTCTCTCTCTCTCTCCTCTCTCTCTCTCTCTCTCTCTCTCTCTCTCTCTCTCTCTCTCTCTCTTGTAAATTGGCGACAATAGACTATTATGCAACAAACAATGATTTCTAGTTGTCATCTTTTTTTTCCAGTACGCATCCCCTGTCTCTCTCTGTGTGTCTGTCTGTATGTCTCTCTCTTCCCTTCCTTCCTCCTCTCTGTCTTTCTATCTGTTTATCTGTTTGTCTCTCTCCTCCCTCCCTCTTTCTCTCTCTCTCACGCTCTCTATCACACACAAACACACACCACACACACACACACACACACACACACACACACACACACACACACCACACACACGTACGCACGCACGCACGCACGCACGCCACACGCACGCACGCACGCACCCACACACGTACGCACGCACGCACGCACGCACACACACACACACACACACACACACACACACACACACACACAAACAAACGCATCCGCCAGCGGACGCACGAACGCACGCGATATCATCTGTGAGCCGTGCGCCAGTTCGCATCCCCTTTCTCTGTCGGTGTGTCTGTCTGTATGTCTCTCTCTTCCCTTCCTTCCTCCTCTCTGTCTGTCTATCTGCCTTTCTGTCTGTCTTTCTCTCTACCCCCTTCTCTCTCTCTCTCTCTCTCTCCTCTCTCTCTCTCTCTCTCTCTCTCTCTCCACACACCACACACACACACACACACACACACACACACACCACACACACACACACGTGTGCGCTTGCGCGTTCACATAGACGCTAGCACACAAAAACAGTCTCTCTCTCTCTCTCTCTCTCTCTCTCTCTCTCTCTCTCTCTCTCTTTCTGTCACAGACACACACACGCGCGCGCGCGCGCGCGCGCGCGCGATATTCGGGAGTTCAGCTCGTTTTTTTTTTTTTTTTTTCTTTTTTTTGTTTGACTTTTTTTTTTTTTTAACTGTTTTTTTAATACCCAGTCAGCCTTTGGTTCAGATTGGTGCAGATTGTGCGGTGAGGTTGTAAGTCCTTCGCCCCTACCCCCCCCCCCCCTCCCCTTCCCATCTTGTCCCCTCTCGCACACCCTCAACGAACCCCGGGACAAGATCCCAAGGGTGGAGGGGAACGTGTAAGGAGAAAGGGTCGGACAGGGGTAGCAGAGGTAACGAGAGTCTGCCGTGCAAGTCTGATGGACCCAGAGCCCGTGTGGTCCCGGGCCCCAACACCCAAATGAAGAACGCCAGTGAGGTGTCGGCGTGAGGCTCAGCTCGTGCGTCACGTGCACAAAGGAACAGGGTTAGGGGGGGGGGGGGGGAGAGAGAGAGGAGAGAGAGAGAGAGAGAGAGAGAGAGAGAGGTGAGGAGAGAGAGAGACGGTGGGGTGGGAAGTGGGGGGTCCTCGACCGCGCTTTGGTGGAGGCGGCGAGAGCTTGACAGGCGATCCATTTCAGTGTGCCACGTGGGGGGAGCTTGGGGAAGGAAGGGTGGCCAGGGTCTGCTGGGGGGGGGGGGGGGGGGGGGGGGGGGTCTGTTACTGTGGCTCGTCTTTCTGCCCGTGTTCCACCAGCCTTCTTCTCTTCTGGACACGAAGGCAGAAATACAAGGCTGTGTGGGATGGGGGTGCGGTTGGGAGTGGAGGGGGTGGTGTGGTGGGGGTGGGAGGAGGGGGAGGTCGGTTAGGCTGCCTTTTAAGTACGACTTATGTTTTTATCAAATGAATTTCATAAGAACCGCACAAAAGGTAATTGTAAACAGTTTAAGTTTTTAAAGTAGACAAAAACAACACAGCTCCCCCCCCCCCCCCCAGCAAATTCCAACCTGCAGTTTGATATAATGCAATACGTAAAACACACGGATAAACACAATGTGCCATAAAGAGGAAAAAACAAAACAAAACAAAAAAAACAATATCAAGAAAAACGAAAGAAAAGAAAACAACCAACTTACCAACCACACAAAAGAAAACTAATGCATGAAGAAAAACACGTGAATAGGAAAGTGGGGGGGGGGGGGGGGGGGGGGGGGGGGGGGGGGGGGGGGGGGGGGGGGGGGGGGGGGGGGGGGGGGGGGGGGGGGGGATTCTTTTAAAGGCGGAAGGAACGGATTAGCACCTTCTGACTTTTCTTCATCCGGCCTTCATAAAAGGGAAATCTGAACAAAGTACAAAAAGCGGCTTCATGGCTAGGAATTAACAGAACGCATGAACTAAATCAACAGAATGAGAATATTATTGCACGTGTAAACAATGTACAAATAAATGAGAGGGAGAGAGAATGAGAGAGAGAGAGAGAGAGAGAGGGGGGGGGGGCGGGTAAACGAGCTCTCCATTAATAAGAATAATACTAGTAATAAAAGCAATAATAGTAATAATAGTATTAATAATATCAATAATATTAAGAATAATAATGATAATAGTAATAATGATAATAACAACACCTGAAACACAAGATTTGCAGCACCAAAAAATAATCATCGATATACAATACCGATATGAACCCACAAGTTCCCCCCCCCCCTTCCTACCCTACCCCCCACCCCACTCCACCCCCCCCCATCCCCCCATCCCCCCCCCCCCCCCCCAAACAAACAAACAAACAAATATCATTTAGACCACAAAGGCGATGTACTCGAGGCTTTTCAGTACGAATTGTTCTGTTTATCAAATGGATTTCATGATAGCTGCATGTTTGGCTGTTGCCTTTTCACTGTGAGGTTAACGACACCAAATGCTTTGACAGTGTCAACTAAAAGGACACCAGCAATCTTCTCGTCGTTTATACTGGAGAGCCATTCATTGACTGAATTGGTCAGTACAGTGTAGTGAGACTGTGTACAACATCCAAAATTGATCAGGATGAAACAAACATGATTTGTCACAGTGATCAAGGAAGGACTTTCTTGCGCATGATCCTCGGAAGGTTTTAGTATAACAAACAATGCAGAGAAATTAGGCACATCAGAAAAAAAAAATATCCCGATTTATAAAAGGGTATGAATTTAAAGCATTTGGAAAAAAAAACAAACAAACAAACAAACGAAACGAAAAACAAAAACAAGAACAGAAATGTTATCATCGTCGTCATCATCATCTCATCATCATCATCATCATCATCATCATCATCATCATCACCATTCTTCTTCTTATTATTATTTTTATCATTATCATCATCATCATCATCATTGCCATCATCATTATCATCACTATTATTGTTATTGTTATCATATTATTATCATTATTGTTATTATTATCATAATATTATATTGTACATATGTTTTGTAATATAGGTGAATGTTTCAGAAATAAACGGAGCTTTGAATTTAGAATTTCACCATCAGTGCCCTCTAAAACATGAGAAGTGGTGTTTACTGTGAATGGATCAGAGCATTACATACATTATTGAGAGACTTTTAAAAGGGATTTCCAAAGTCAGAAGACATTCGTGTGTGAGGGGGGGGGGGGGGGGGGGGGGGGGGGCTGGGGGGGGGTGGGCGCTGGGGGGGGGGGGGTGGTGGTGGTGGTGGTTGTTTATCTGTTGGTGTTTTTCGTTCTTCTTTTTTCTTTTAAATCACGGGAAATGGTGTTTTGTAATACGTTAAGATTATTATGAAAAGGCCTATCAGATTTTATTGTTGACTTCGAAACATCACAAAAAGAGGAAGAGACTGAGACGAAGAGAAGGGGGAGGGGGGAGAGAGAGGAGAGAGAGGAGGACCGAGAGAGAGAGAGAGAGAGAGGAGGAGAGAGCGAGGGAGAAGAGGAGAGACGGAGAGAGAGAGAGGGGGGGTGGGAGGAGGGAGAGAGACGGAGGGAGAGGGGGGGAGGAGAGGAAGGAGGAACGCGGAGGAGAGAGGAGAGAGAGAGGAGAGAGAGAGATGAGAGAGAGAGAGGGGTCGAGAGGAGAGGAGAGAGAGAGAGAGGAGAGAGAGAGAGAGAGAGATGAAGAGAGAGAGAGAGGAATTGATTGAATACAAAATTCGGGTTTTATTTTCGCTTTAAACAAAGACTAAAGATTTTAGAGGTGCTGCGGATCAGTCTACTGAGCCTTGTGAATGTAAGTGGGCGGGGTTGGCGGAGTGAAAAGAAGGAGGCGAGCG
>JADBJO010002382.1:172500-177500 GCA_016801955.1 Conus betulinus
AGAGAGAGAGAGAGAGAGAGAGAGAGAGAGAGAGAGAGAGAGAGAGCGAGTAATGTTGTTGCTTGTAGCCCAGCCGACCGCGAAGGGCCATATCAGGGCTGTCCCGCGTTAAAATCAACTCACGAATCTAATAAAAAAAAAAAATTTTAAAAACCTCACCTCATTCACACAACCCTTTAAAACTTACCTTCTAAATAACACACCGGAAATTTTGTTAATAAAATCTTAGATCACATGAAATATGTTAATTTCTTTCAGAAATTAAGGGGGGGGTGAGAGAGAGAGAGAGAGAGAGAGAGGAGAGGATGAGGAGAGAGAGGAGATGCGCAGGGGAGAGAGGAGAGAGAGAGAGAGAGAGGAGAGAGAGAGAGACTGGCACTTTGATGTTTAAATCTGATAAACAGTATTTATGACAAAAATTAGAGAGAGAGAGAGAACTGGCACTTTAATGTTTAAATCTGATACACAGCATTTTATGACAAAAATTAGAGAGAGAGAACTAAGGGCACTTTAATGTTTAAATCTGATAAACAGCATTTACGACAAAAAATTAGAGAGAGAGAAATGGCACTTTAATGTTTAAACCTGATAAACAGCATTTATGACGAAAATGAGAAAGAGAGATGGCACTTTAATGTTTAAAAATCTGATAAACAGCATTTATGACAAAAATTAGGGGCGGGAGACACAAGTTTTGCTTGATTTCAACCGCAAAGGTAAAGAATTGTACACTTTTATCGAACTTACGACTTCAGAATACAACTCGTGCGAAAACGAAATAAAAATACAATCTTCATTTCAGTTGACTTGACTATACTACACGGAGGGTTACCTACTCGTTCAGTGTTATCTCTTGGTTATTTACATATAATCAAAGTATTCCAAATGCTATTGGTCCAGATGTCGGGTCTTCAGCCATTTTTCTTTCTCCCGATTATTCCCGATTCGGATACACATTTTGCAAGCGATTATACACCATTACTGTTTGACATTTAAATGCTGAGAAGGTCCTTTCTGTTTGCCTCATTTGAATTAAATGTATGCGGTTGTTCCACCGCCGCTTTTCGAAACTATTGCAAACACACACACACACACACACCACACACACAAATACTCTTTATCTTCTATATTGTGCCCAGCATTGAACGTGGACGAGAGAGAGAGAGAGAGAGAGAGAGAGAGAAATCTTCGTGAACACATGGGAACGAGTCGCACTCAAGCGGAAATACACCCCCTCTCTTCCACCCAGGTTCCAGGTTCCCCCTTTTTTTTTTTTTTTGTCTAAGATAATGAAGTGGCGAACGTATTTCTTTGGAGCATGTTTAGGAGGATTTCCGACGTCTACGGAAACGAAAGGAAGCGAACGTATTTACAAACTTTTGAAGGGGGGGGGGGGGGGGGGGGCAGCAGGAGGTTTGAAGATGTAAAAACTGGGAAAATGAAATTAAGAAAATATGAAAACTCTTCACTGGCTGCATAAGGGAACCATCGCAATCCTTTTAAAGGCAGATATATTTGTATTGCCTGCTCCGAGGCCTTTCGTCCGCTGGGTCGGAAACTCATCAGGGAGACACGGCTGGCTGTATCTGCGCTCCTGGCGTCAAATAGAGACACACCACAGTCCATAATACCGTGGTGTTCTCACCACCAGGGTGCAAAAAAAAGAATCCAATAGCACCCCCAAAGCAGCCAGCGAAGAGTAGTAAAGGAAACCAAACGAAAGGGTGGGGAGGAAAAAAAGTTGCTGAAAAACTACAGATATTATAGTAATGACTTGGCAAAAACTTTGAACTTAAGGAGGGGGGGGGGGGGGGGGGGGGGGGGGGGGGGGGGGGGGGCAGCAGGAGGTTTGAAGATGTAAAAACTGGGAAAATGAAATTAAGAAAATATGAAAACTCTTCACTGGCTGCATAAGGAACCATCGCAATCCCTTTTTAAAGGCAGATATATTTTGTATTGCCTGCTCCGAGGCCTTTCGTCCGCTGGGTCGGAAAACTCATCAGGGAGACACGGCTGGCTGTATCTGCGCTCCTGGCGTCAAATACTGTGCCAGTCTTGAATAAAGTTACTCTGTGTTAGGTTTCCTTATGGAGCAAAGACTACCCCACTCGTTTACTGTTTATTGTTTACTGGTTCCCTGCCTCATTTCATTTCCAATTTCGTTTTTGATTAAATCGAGGTTACTTTGTATTTGTTTCTGTCTGTCTTTGTGTTTGTCTTCTGATCTCTCCCTTGCATCCTTGGGTGGAATCCTCAAGCGTAGGCTCAAAGATTGCCCCCTACATTTTATACTTCGGAGCAGGCAATACAGATATATCTGCCTTTAAAAGGGATTGCGATGGTTCCCTTATGCGGCCAGTCCAGTTTTCATATTTTCTATATATTGAATTTTTCCCAGTTTTTTTACATCTTTCACCTCCTGCTGCCCCGCCCCCCCCCCCCCCCCCCCTTAATTTCATTTCCCAGTTTTTTACATCTTCCCCCTCCTGCCCCCCCCCCCCCCCCCCCCCCCCCCCCCCCTCCGTAAGTTCAAAGTTTTGCCAAGTCATTACTACGAGAGACAATTTAGTTGTTGGCCTGCGCTTGTTTTTCCCCCCACTATTAGATTGTTCGTCTTTGTATTTGTCTGACTTTATTCAACTTTAAAAGGCTGTGCCAGTCTTAAATAAAAGTTACTCTGTGTTAGGTTTGCCCCTTATGGGAGCAAAGACTATACTACCCCCCTCGTTTACTGTTTATTCTTTGGAGCATGTTTATGAGGAAGCATGAACTGGGAAACACTTCTGTGGAGCAAGTTTATGAGTATACCTGAATTGGGAAGTACAAGGCATGTAAGTGAAGACAGACAGGATTGGAAAATGTCTTTCAAGTTTGAAGTGGAGACTACATATTGTAAGCATATTAAGGGGAAAGCCTGATTTGGCTGAAATCACCAGAAACGATGACATTTCTTCTTTTTTTCTTCTTTCGATCAGGTGCAGGAGGAAATTTTGAATTGGGAAACGGCAGGAGCGAAAAAACGTCTTTTGCGCACTTTGAACCGAGGGTCAGCATCAGAAAATCAAAATGAAAAAAAAAAAAAAGGCCCCCCCCCCCCAAAAAAGAAAAGGACACCCCACCCCCCCCCCCCCCCCCCCCCCCCCATTACTACTATCGTTTCCCTCAATTTCCCATGACTCTACAAGCGTGCGCACACGCACACACACCACACACACACCACACACACACACACCACACCACACACACACTGTACCCACACACAACGCAACACAGCACACACGCATTCAATGTAGTCTCGTGTGTGGTGTGTGCGTGCGTGTGTTTGCGTGCGTGTGTGTGTGTGTTGTGTGTGTGTGTGTGTGTGTGTGTGTGTGTGATATCTTACTGGTACCTCTGTTGCCTAGAATAGGGTGGGATTGAATGTGAACACGTTAGTCCTATTTTTTCATTTTTTTTTTTTTTTTTTTTTTTTCTTATTTAATATCACATGGATGCGTTCACATGGCTGGACTTTGATATCATATTTCCAACCACAGGACACCAGTTAAGTTTGGAGTTTGCACAGCTGGCGAGTCCGTAGGGGAAAAGTTCTTTAGCCTGGTTGTCTTTGGCAGGGATTCAGCCCAGCAGTTCCTTGGGTCACGAGGACGACGCGTTTTAACCACCGACCACACTTAGACCCCATCTCAGCATAAGCGAAACGAAAAACCCGCATTTGTTTTGGCATGATGACGGAGACGCATGCACAGAGTTTCGTTTTTGCCATGGAAACCGCGGGACTGACGAGTGGCGACGGCACTAAGACGTCACCGCAACTAAACGTCCTCCTCACCCTGTGTGTGTGTGTGTGTTGTGTGTGTGTGCGCTCTCTCTCTCTCTCCTCTCTCTCTCTCTCTCTCTCTCTCTCTCTCTCTCTCTTCCTCCTCCTCCTCCTCACCAATCTCTGTGTGTGTGTGTACGTGTGTGTGTGTGTGTGTGTGTGTAGGGGGGGGGGGGGGGGGGCTTGTGGGGGGTCCCCCAGACCTTCCCTATTATTTCTCCCATTTGCCTCCTGTTTCCCTGTCTACTTTCTCTGTCACTCTCTGTCTTGCTGTCTGTGTCTCTGTCTATGTCTCTATCTGTCTGTATCTCTGTCTGCCTGTCTCCCCCCCCCCTCTCGTCTCTCTCTCGTCTCTCTCTCTTCTCTCTCTCTCTCTCTCGCTCTGCGGCGCGCGCGCTTTTTTTGTTGTTGTGTGCGTAAATGTGTTTGTGAGTGTGTGTCCGCTCTCTACACATCTCCTTCATTCAGTTGATCACACTTAACATCTGTTGCCCCGTACCTCTAAATGTTGTGTTCTGTCCAATGTGTAATCACTGAACTATCTCACCACAATGTGAACCACATTATTTACACGTGGAGAGAAAGAGGGCTGTGGCGTGTGACAGCAGCTGCCCTCATTTTGTCACAGACATAAAGCCATTCAGACAGGTGAGATAAAATCTTCTCAGGCGATTTGTATCCTCTCTGTGACCGTATCGGGTTGGAGTCTGCGACAGAGTGTGAGAATCTCTCTCTCTCTCTCTCTCTCTCTCTCTCTCTCTCTCTCTCTCTCTCTCTCAGCGCGCGTGCTACACACACACTCTCGCGCGCGCGCACGAATTCACGCACATACCCACGCGCTCACACACACACACACACACACACACACACACACACACACACACACACACACACACAAAGTGTAACATTGATATTGAAAGTATTTCAAATGTGCCAATAGTTCCAAGCATACCTCATTGGGAGCATATCCAAGCTAAATTCGATTTAGATTACACTGACATGAAGAAGGTTGATAACATTGATATTCTGTCATGTGAAGCAAAAGAACAACCGTGCATCCATATCATCTGAAGATTTTTACAGACGGCTCGATGTTAGACTCATATGCAGGGTTTTGTGATTCCATTGCTGAAGTTTCGTAGATCCTTTTCTCTAGGGAAAGGGTTCTCCATATTTACGA
>JADBJO010002382.1:180000-182500 GCA_016801955.1 Conus betulinus
CATTCATGCCCATGCACAAACATTTCATTCTGTTCACCGCATTGTGTGTTATAAAGACGTATATATTCTGTGATCGGTTTTTTGTAATGGAACTGGTGCCAGCGAGAACAATCGCCATTTCAAAAGAAAATTAAGCTAGAGAATAAATGTGTGATTTATCAGGTTCTGTCTCTGGAAACTGATTCTGATTTGAAAATTGCTAACAGTACAGGTAGGAAAAGAAAACCGAAATGGAACACACTCCTAATCCGTCAGAATTGTGGTGTCGGTACTGCAGATAGGTTAGACGAATTATCGATCAACATTGACTGGCTCAGGGCTTCAAACCTCGAAAGTTGCTACGTGTGAGGTCGGTATACGTAAAAAAAAAAAATGCAGTATGTCGTTGTTGATCGCTCCCTTACTCCTGTGGACTGCCGCAACCAGGGGAGGTCCAAACGATCGGCGTGGGAGTCCTGCTGCTAACAGGGCACAGGAGGCTGAGAGCATCAAGATCAGCATGTACGTCCCCCGTGGGGATACGGGGGGGGGGGGGGGGGGGGGGCAGGGGGGTCTTTTTGTACAAAACAGTTTCCCCTCCTTCTGGACGTTCTGTGCTGGTGACGTCCCCTTTTCCTTTCGCTCTCAGTAACTCTGTCTCCTTCTTTTGCTGTACTGTCGTCTACTGTCTTTTCAGTCTACCATATCTTTTATCTGTCTTTTTCCACAACCTCTTCCCACAAATTTCTGCACTCAACGAAGTCGCAGTGAACTGACTATACTCTCGAGTGTAGTGTGAGTATCCCAACAGGGTAAAACGAGTTCACACGCTACCAGATACTGGAACGCTGATGATGAAGAAGAAACATGTACGTGAATCCCATATATTACAACACTACAGTTACTAAGATAATCATTGTCCTGCCTCCCACTGGAACATGTTGCCAGCTTTAGCTCCCTCCTCTCCCTGACCATCGTTCTCACGGTAGGAAAACCAACCAACCAGCCAAACAGCGGTATGAATGAACGGAAAACAGAACCAGGTACCTACAGTGGTGACTTCAAGTCGCTATCATTGTTGGTATGAAGTTCAAAGTTTGTGTTGTGACGTAAGGTAGTTGCTGACGTTTAGATTGGTGGAGCAGCAGGGTTGTGAGTGAAGGAAGCAACTGTAACACAGAAGTGTGAAGTAGTACGCTGGATGGAGAGGGTACGTAGCCTGCATAATGCGAGTCTGCTACCGACATCGTTATTGTCTCTCCCCCTCCCCCAACCCCCCCCCCACCCCTACCCTCACCTCGTAACTATGGGAAATATACATATTAACACTGCCGGCAATCAGACGAAAGACGCTGTGCTACGGTCAGGTTGACCAGTTTTATTTTTCATTCATAGCGAAAGCTGACATTCAACTGGTTTCAGGACCGAAGTATAGAATTCGGTTACACGCAAAACGAAAATGAAAACAAACCAACGAAAAAAAAGAAAAATGATGCTATATGGTGATGATGATAGGAAGGGGGATGACGATGATGACTCATTGAGTTCCTTTACTCTAGTGAGCTCAAGGCGCTTTGCATGCGTTGAAGGTTATAACAAACACGAGAATGAAACAACAACAAAAGAATTAGTTGCACGATCAAAACTGAAGCAGTCCCAGCCCATCCTCTAAGATATTAGAGGCAGCGACTTTGTACTGCTGTCACACACACACACACACACACACACACACACACACACACACAGACACACACATACACGAATACGCACAGATTCCACCTTGCCCCAATACACACACATGTGTGTAGGCAGAAGATGCATTTGCATCGTAAACTGAAGATAGGATTTTATGGGTTTAAAAGGAAAAAAAAGCTCGGCACTGTTTTGGGATAAGTGTCTTCAGAGAAGTTTTATTAGAAGAAATGTTATTAGAAAGCAATGCAATGACACATTGTTATCCTGTAAAGTTCAAAGTGAATCGTAACGAGTGTGGCCATTATATTAAAAACAAACGAGAGGTGTGTGTGTGTGTGTGTGTGTGTGTGTGTGTGTGTGTGTGTGTGTGTGTGTGTGTGTGAGAGAGAGAGAGAGAGAGAGAGAGAGAGAGAGAGAGAGAGAGAGAGAGAGAGAGAGAGAGAAACTGGTATTATGGCGATCGAAAAGACCACGATCTTAACTTTCCATTTGAAAATTAATGTCCTTTAATAATTAGCTTTGTCTTACACTTGGACTGGGTCGCTTCATCAGTCGGGGATGATCGGTAGCGGTCAATAACCAGATCAGGTCAAAGGGGATTAGGTCCCTGTCAGAGTTGCTGCCCTGAGTTATTCAAAATCACCGCGGAATTAGAATCTTGCACGCATGTCCAGGAACACGTACACGTCTCTCTCTCTCTCTCTCTCTCTCTCTCTCTCTCTCTCTCTCTCTCTCTCTCTCTCTCTCTCTCTCTCTCTCTCTCTCTCTCTCTCTCACACACACACACACACACACACACACACACCCGCTGGACGCACACACACAC
>JADBJO010002382.1:187500-197500 GCA_016801955.1 Conus betulinus
TACCACCCCCTTGAGGGGAGCTTCCTCTTAGTAATTAGAATCATCACAGCCACGGAAAAAAAAAAGGGGGAACGGGCAGGGAGGTGGGGAGATGAGGGGGGGGGTGTGGGGATGTCACTGCTTTTGGCTGAGACTACATTTCTTGCTTCTGGACTTTAGAGACTTGCTTTTCTTTCTTTTCTTCTTCTGATGTTAAAATTTCCCGTCTGCAGCACTAGTATGTTGGAAGCAGTGTGTGTTGATATGAGGAAGATATACAGACTTACACAGGCTGGTTGCGAATATGTCGGCAAATAGCAGACTGTCGTTACCTTAACAAAGGAGGTTTTGAATTCACCCGCATTGTTTGCTGGTAGGACTACAAGCAGTATCACTCAGAAATAACCGAACAAACTTTAACGAACCTTGGTGGAAAGATGGACTGTGATTCTGAAGCTAAGATGAAAACGTTAGAGTTTGGTGCCCATCCATGGCGCGGATTTGGTTCAGATTGCAAATCTAGGGTCCGCTTGACCATGGCAGAGGTTCCAGCTCTCCCGAGTGTCCTTTTCGTCACGCATGTGATTCTTTATGAGGATTATAAACTACGTTTTATTTGGTAAATGTCTCACAAGTGGCATAAATGTAGACATGTGTGTTTGTTAAAATAAAAGCGCGTATTCAAATGAAGAACCAATCATTTGAACTCAATCAATGAAAAAATATCATGGCTGCTAACATTTATGTTTCGACGCGTAAAAAAAAATGTGAATAAAGATTTCATCCTTTGCAAATAATAAAGTCAGATGATGCTGGAAATTGTTAATTGCAGATAATTATTAAACGTTTATGGCTCTTCAACACCAACATCAAAGCAGTGCTATTGTACAGAGCGGAAACCTGGAGAACTACAGTTGCCACCACCAAGAAAGTGCAGGTGTTCATCAACAACTGCCTGCGCAAGATTCTCCGCATCCGATGGCCAGACACCATTAACAACAACGAGCTCTGGGAGAGAACAAACCAGCTGCCCACAGAGAACAGGAAATCAAGAAACGACGTTGGGGCTGGATTGGGCATACGTTGCGGAAGCCTGCAAACAACATCACCAGACAAGCCCTAAGATAGAACCCTCAAGGAAAACGGGGAAAAGAGGTCGGCCAAGGAACACCTGGCGCAGGGACCTGGAAGCAGAAATCAGGAACATGGGGATGACTTGGAACCAGCTGGAGAAAAGAGCCCAGGACAGAGATGCCTGGAGGTCCTTGGTTGGCGGCCTGTACCCCAGGTGGGGTAATAGGCGATGATGATGATGATGATGATGATGATGATGATGATGATGATGGTGATGATGATGATGATGATGATGATGATTAAACGTTTATGGGATTTTTTCAGCCCAGGATCTTTCCTTCCCAAGAATTAATGTTCTACAGATTTAGTAACCAACAGAGCGAACCTGTGGCCTCTATTGACATCGGGTCGTGTGCTGTGAGGATGCGTAGAGCATAGCCTTGTGCAGACTCACTGAGACGAGAATGAAACTCCACAGCATCAGTCTGCATTTCCTTATCTTCAGCACCGAACTCCAAACATTGTGGGCGTGTTCTCTTGGAAATCCCCGTCTTTATTCCCCTTCACGACCCTTTGTGCTGAGTTCATTTCAAATTGCTCAGCGTCAGCAGGTTTCATGGCATTCCCGTCGGATGGACGTGGTGACGATCTTCTGTTGGATGGAGGCTGGGGGTGGGGTGGGGTGGTGGGGGTGGTGGTGGGTGGTGACAGGAGACTGACAGGACAGAGTAGGGCTGAACAGGTCCCTGGCAGGGCAGGCCACCACCACAGTGATCAGGCAACAGTGCAGCATCATCTGTTTTTCGAACTATCCCATGAAGCCGATCTGATGATGTGATATTGAAACCTCCCGGTGGATCACTTGCGCTGGGGCTGCAAAAGAACGGTGGTTAGGGTTAGCTGGATCGAGCAGTGTAAGGACAATGCCCGGAAGAGGGGCATGGCAGATGAGGCAGAGAGAAAATACTGTAACTTGGTGCGTGGACATGTGCCCTCGTTGTTCTGTCCCAGCCAGACCACCGCACATGGACTATTTCAGGGCTGCTGTCGCCACGTACAGGGAAAAAAAGTATTGTCGCGGAAAAAAGGAAACAAACGAACAGACAGACAAATACAATGTACAAATCTTCAAAAATAAGACAGCAGTTTATAACACTGTATTGGGCAAATCTTGGACGTGCTGAGGACATCAACCCTCCTGCTGAATTTTTCACCCTAAAATCTGCACTAAAAAGATTTAAATTAACAACAAATACACGCAGAAGTCCCGTGAGCAAATCGACGCTGCAGAATACATTTTTACCACTGATTTGCCAGGGTATAGCGAAAAGCAGGCATATCGTAAAGGACAATGAGTGAGAAAGACTGCACAGACTGTGTGGAACAGAGGTGAATGGGCCACAAGGGAAGGAAAAGGGAATTCACACACGTGCTTTGACTGTCGCGCTAGCAAGAAAGAAATTATACACACTATAATACATGTTACAGCCCTTGTATCAAATGAGAATGAGAAAACAAATAAAGTGGGGGCCGGAATAGCTCAGTTGGTAGAGCGCCGGACTCGTGATCCTGGGGTTGCGGGTTCGAATTTCGGTATAGGAGGATTTTTTCCCTCGGAGTTAACATTGGTTCTAACTCCATTCCCCACACAGTCCTTCGAATGAGACTGTAAACCGAGGTTCCGTGTGTGAACGCACGCACAACATCTTTCACACACGTAAAATCCCATCACCAACTTTCGGAAGAGAAGGCCAGTTTGGCCGTTGGTATGGTGGATGACATGTATATACATAGCATGCACCTTCCCTGAAGATGGATTATGGCTACCTTAATGGCGGGATAAAAAACGGTCATACACACAAAAATTCCACCGCCTGTCTATACAGGCAGTGTCCGCAGGAGTATCAGCCTGCGTACGCAGAAAGAAGAGAGAAAGAAAGAAACAAACAAACAAAATGCGTACGCAGAAAGAAAGAGAAAGAAAGAAAGAAACAAACAAACAAACACATAATGTAAAGAAAACTGAAAACAGGAAGTGCTGAAGCTTCACGAAAAAAGCGTAACCTTCCCCACATACAAAACTGTTAGCCCGATTCATACCTCTCTCCTGTTCCTCCCCATATCTAATAAACACATTCATTCCCTCATAATGCTCTTCCTTGTCTCATGAACTAGCCCCAGCCCATGAAAATCAGATCATCTCCTACAATAGCACGGAAGTGTTGATGGAGTTCCCTGACAATCTAGGCTAGCCCAGAACCGTTAGCTGGCAACACTCGGCTGTTTCTCCAGTTTCGGACACACGGCATTCGTGTGTCAATCCTTAGCAAAGGGAACATGTGATCCCAAGGAATGCTGAGGGCTCTTTTAAGAATCAGTTGTATATACCCCCGTCTTCTTGCTCCTGGGTGATTGGCTTGGCAGTTGAGGACAGCATCTCTTAGGGTCGGGCTGGTTCTCTTTGATCCCCGATCTTCTGTTAATTCTGTACAAGATATTTTTTCTCTTTTCTCCTTTGTTTTCATCTTGCTTTACTGTCCTCCCGTCTTCTTCTCTCTCTCTCTCTCTCTCTCTCTCTCTCTCTCTCTCTCTCTCTCTCTCTCTCTCATATCGTTTTATCCATAAACTTAACACGCCAGGAGTAGAAAGATATACTCCATTCTTATTTTCCAGGCTCAAGCCAAGCACCGTGGAACGGGCGATTGTTTCCCAGTTTGTCTGCGAGTACGCGCCAGTCAGTCAGTCTGCCTGTAGGCAAGAACACTTCAAAAGAGTTGAACGAATGTCTGTGACACGTTACAGTCGCACGAAATGCCCGTATCCATACGGTATTCAGTTTTGTTGTGACGAAGACAAGACTGCGCATAAGAGAGAGAGAGAGAGAGAGAGAGAGAGAGAGAGAGAGAGAGAGAGAGAGAGAGAGAGAGAGAGAGAGAGAGAAGAGAGAGAAACAGAGTCCAAGTAAGGTCACCAATGTTCTTTTGTACTGGGAGTAGCTGAAGCGCTGGAAGCTTGCGTCCCGTCAGATGCTGTTTTCTCTAGAACTGCATTGGCATTTTGTGCCGGACGGAACCTATTCCGACACTTTAAAGTCATAATGGCAGTTCACGTAATGTTGTTTTCCGCCTCGAAAACAGGGCTTCATGCAGATTGTCCTTTCATACAGACAAGTCCTCAACCCTCACCCCACCCTCCCTGCTATCCGTTTGGACAATAAGTGGACAGAAAACAATGACGTCACAAACTCTTACCCCCCCCCCCCCCCCCCCCACACCTTCCCACCTTCCCCGTCTGCTCCATGGGCACGTGCCAGTCCCTGGTCGAGCAGAGGGCTGTGAGAGAGGACAACTGTGTGCGTCGTTTGTCCTCCATACGTCCCCTCTTTTGTGGGGTGACAGTGTGTGTGTCATTTGTCCCCCACATGCCCCCCTTTTTTGTGGGTGACAGTGTGTGTCATTTGTCCCCCACATGCCTCCTCTTTTGTGGGGTGACAGTGTGTGTCATTGTCCCCCACATGCCCCCTCTTTTGTGGGGTGACAGTGTGTGTCATTTGTCCCCCCACATGCCCCCTCTTTTGTGGGGTGACAGTGTGTGTCATTTGTCCCCCACATGCCCCCTCTTTTGTGGGGTGACAGTGTGTGTCATTTGTCCCCCACATGCCCCCTCTTTTGTGGGGTGACAGTGTGTGTCATTTGTCCCCCCACATGCCCCCTCTTTCGTGGGGTGACAGTGTGTGTGTCATTCCCCCCCCACATGCCCCCTCTTTTGTGGGGTGACAGTGTGTGTCATTTGTCCCCCACATGCCCCCTCTTTTGTGGGGTGACAGTGTGTGTCATTTGTCCCCCACATGCCCCCTCTTTCGTGGGGTGACAGTGTGTGTCATTTGTCCCCCACATGCCCCCTCTTTCGTGGGGTGACAGTGTGTGTCATTTGTCCCCCACATGCCCCCCTCTTTTGTGGGGTGACAGTGTGTGTCATTTGTCCCCCACATGCCCCCTCTTTTGTGGGGTGACAGTGTGTGTCATTTGTCCCCCACATGCCCCCTCTTTTGTGGGGTGACAGTGTGTGTCATTTGTCCCCCACATGCCCCCCTCTTTTGTGGGGTGACAGTGTGTGTCATTTGTCCCCCACATGCCCCCTCTTTTGTGGGGTGACAGTGTGTGTCATTTGTCCCCCACATGCCCCCTCTTTTGTGGGGTGACAGTGTGTGTCATTTGTCCCCCACATGCCCCCTCTTTCGTGGGGTGACAGTGTGTGTCATTTGTCCCCCACATGCCCCCTCTTTTGTGGGGTGACAGTGTGTGTCATTTGTCCCCCACATGCCCCCTCTTTTGTGGGGTGACAGTGTGTGTGTCATTTGTGCGCGGCTCCCATCCCATTGTGGCGTGGGCGTCACTGTTTTCCGTCCTGAGAGCGGCAGAGGACGGTCGTTCACGTCAGCTCCTCACTTCCCCCCCCCCCCCCCCCCCCCCCCCATAGGTCTGTAGAACGCCCCAGCCCTCCCTCTCGGCATACTGTTTCAATTAGATCACGCCTCCTCCACCGGTCTGGACCCACTGGAGGTGTCAGGCAACATCAACTCCCCATCAAATTAGCCCCACTCCACGCGCCTGCCAGAGAAAGCTGTATTGTACTTCCGTTTGAAAAGGTGACAGATAGGACCTACTGTGACCAAGTGATTAGCCCCCCCAACTCGTTCCAGACAAGACAGGGCAGGGCTCGTCTCAGACCGGGCCCCCGACTCCCAGCCTCCTTGGGCTTGACACGTAAGGCCCCGTGGAGTCTCGGGGATGGGGGTGGCGGTGGTGGTGGTGGTGGTGGCGGGGTGTCTGGAGTGGCGGGAATGGGGGGGGAAGTGGTTGTCAGCGTGGAGAGGCCCACCGAGCACAGGCCACCCAGCTCAGCCTAATTTAGAGGGTCGCTCCGTGTCCAGTTCCTTTCTCTCCCTTTCTCCCGCTCAACGAGCTCTCCAAGCGTCTTGAGGGCGGGCCGCCCAGCCGTCCTCGTCAGGGCCCAAGAGTCGTTGATTTCCCTCCTAATGGGGCAATTGGACGCTCGCTTCAACATACCCAGAACAACACGCTGACGCAGCCGCTGTGGAGGCTTCCCACCAAATTGCCCCCCTTCAGTCCCTCGCTGGTGCGCGTCAGAGTGAGTGGAACCCAAGTTCTGGTCGTCTGCAATAACCTTTTTTTTTTCTTCTTCTCCCTCTTCCGCCTTCACTCTTCTATAGTAATAGATTTAATTAGCGTATTGGTGGTGGCATCGGCGCCGCTTGTCGGTCGTTACAAGCTTGAGGGGAGCTGTTGAAAGCGGCCCAAGAACTTCGTTTTTCCCCCTGATTGCCCCACGTTGACGTGGACGCCATCAAAATAAGGGGACAGGGCCCGGAAGCATGAGGGGAGACAAGATAAATCGACACAGGGGGAAGAAGAAAAGCGGAGGGGAGAGTAGGAGGGAATAGGGTAGAGGAGGGTAGGAGAGGGGAGTCGGGGCGGGACGGGGCTTCTCTCTCAGCTCTCTCTCCTCTCTCTCTCTCTCTCTCTCTCTCTCTCTCTCTCTCTCCTCCCTCCCTCCCTCTCTCTCTCTCTCTCTCTCTCTCTCTCTCTCTCTCTCTCTCTCGAACGCATGGAGGAAGCATGCCAAGACTGACCGACCAAGACCTGAAAGCAGACTGGGGATGAGCCGAACATGACTGAGCACAACGGACGGACTTTCCTTCAATTTTCCTGTGTATGCAACAACCATTCAGTGCCCAGGTTGTGAGCCACGCTCAGTTCAGTTCATGTTGTATACAGACGCTCCGACTGCAGGAGGCCTCATCAGTGCTGTCCCCTCCCTGGCTGAATTCGGTTCCATGCCTATTGTTCACCATACAGTACTGGTGCTGAGACGATCAACGTGCTGGCTGGCTAGGACCAGTTAGGGGAGGGTAACTGTTGGTGGGGGAGGAGGAGGGGGGGGGGGGGGGGGGGGGTGGTGTTAACGTCAGTGCCCACTTCCTGACGTACTGCCGAGGGGGACAAGTACCATAGGAGAATGGGGGAAGGGTGCGTGTCCAACACTATATCCCTTCGGAACAACTCACGTAGAGGTCGCACACAGAAGGTTACAAGTTTTTTTTTTTTTTTTGTTTTTTTCTTCCCCCCTTGTGACAGGTGTATGGCCCAGAGACCCTGACTGAACGGGAGCTTCCAAAGGTCATGTGCACACACATTCCCGAACGAATTATTCTCAAAGCCATCTGCCACATCACTCGAGGCGGATGCGGACGTTAAACCTCGATTAAGCAAACTACACCCTCTTTGTGCGCCCTCTCTCTCTCTCTCTCTCTCTCTCTCTCTCTCTTTCTCTGTGTGGTCATTGTGATGGGGAAGAGGAAAAGACTCACGACGAAGAGACGCCCGATGTTATCCCCCCCCCCCCCCCCCCCCCCCCACACACACACACACACACACACAGGGAGGGAGGGAGGGAGGGAGAGAGAGAGAGGAGAGAGAGAGAGAGAGAGAGAGAGAGAGAGAGAGAGAGAGAGAGAGAGAGAGAGAGAGAGAGAATTTTGACATTGATATTTTGTTGTCATTTCTAAAAAAAAAAAAAAAAAAAGGAAAAAAAAAAAGTCTTTTGCGAAGGGGGGGGCGGGGATGGGGGGTAAGGGTTACAGGACAATGACCTTTTTCTCTTTCTTTCGTCACGAGCAAATATCACACAGTTATTCCCTGTGTAAATCAAACCAAAGGCTTACAAAACACATAGGACCGGAACGTCTCCAGATATCCTCGCAGACACGAGTACCGTGTGGTATGTTAGAAAGAGAAACAAACAGAAATTGTAAGATTATAGACTGACTCAACCATCCTCGCAATCGAATGCTGATGCTACATCTTATTGATTTCCTCTATATGAGATGAATGGAATTATTCATTCACATATATCTTGTAATGCATTATCATGTGTGACAATCCTTCGTCTGTCTGATTTTCTGTGTTTCTGCAATAAATTTCGCAACTGATTTGATTATAAGTTCGTCATCACAAAAGCAACATCATGTCCTTTAACTACCTCTAACTGCAAAAAATGAATATTTTGTCTGCAGTTCATTGTATGCAATACAGTTGAACAGAATGTGTTCTTCGTCGTCAATTGGTATTAAAAAAGCAGGACAAGGTGATGATATGGATGTTCTACATTGGAACAAACTTTTGTTGCATTGAAAACCTTACGCTCTCAGTTTGAATCCTGCATAATTTATTCTTTGTCATTTATCTGTTATAACGTTAAGAAACTTGTTTGACTGAAACACAGTTCTAAACGAGAAGAACCAGCAATACTTGTCTTTGCTTTCCATACCTAAATGCTGATTCTGTTTGTAAGATCAAGTGTGTATATCTTTAAGTCCTGCAATGAACTGTTGCTCGTTTTCCACTCCCTGAGTCACCCACACGATTCCAAAACCCTGTTCTGAAAGTACTTTCTTTACTCTATAAGCCCAGTTTTCTTTACCTCTTTCCATTTGCTGAAAAGTGATCGTGATAGTTTCAGGATTTTCAACCAGTGCTTCATACATTTCCCAAAGGTTGTTATACACTGAAATGTATCTGCCCACCTCTCTGTATAAAATAGTGTTCGATGAATGGACAGGCTCTTGAAGGAAGCGCTCCATCGCATATGTGTGTGCTCTTTATCTGTGATTTCTCATTTAAGCCCCAAACTTCCGTTACACAGGTAAGCAGAGTTTTTTTTTTTTTTTTTCCGTGCATCAGACATTTTCCAGAATGTACCACAGTCAGTAAATTCAGCTTCCTTAAGGATTTCAGAATTTTAGTAATACCTTTTTTTTCTCTTTTCTGAAAGATTCTTCCCGTGCATAATGGAAGATTAATTTTGTTGAAAATATAAGTCCTGAATATTTGAATGAATTAACTATTTGAACATATTTATTTCCATAAACCATTCTTTTACACGTATAGATGGCCACCCATTCTTAAGACCATGATACCTGTCATATCCAAATTAACTGTTGAACACAAACGATCTGCTTCTTCTTTCAAGACATTTGATTGATTGTGTAAACCCACAACCGTTCAAGACATAAGTGTAAATCGTCAACAAATAGTTATAACAATATCTCAACTTTTGCAGGCATTATCTGGATGCTATGTCTTCCTTTGCAAGAAAACTCCACGGCTAGTTCGTTTATATTAAAAAAAAAAAATCAGCTGTGGTACTCAACGGGCATTTTTGTTTTACTCCATTTGGACAATCGAAAGAGAGAGAGAGAGAGAGAGAGAGAGAGAGAGAGAGAGAGAGAGAGAGAGAGAGAGGTGGGGGTGGGGCAGTTTGCCTTTTCGACTCAAGTACTACATGTGCCTTAGTCTGCATCACTGTTAGTAATGCCAGTTGGTGTGTGTGTGTGTGTGTGTGTGGGGGGGGGGGGGGGGGGGGGGACCAGCATTTCGCAATCTTCACTTAAATGACGTAGCTAAGTCAGGTGGTGCCAACCAAACGAGACCCGTTCTAATGAGGGAGTGGGTACATATTGAACTCCAACGTGCAACGGAAGGGAGCGTTGAGAAAGAGAGTGAGGGTGGGGATGGGTGGGTGTGGAAAGCGGAGGAAAAGCTCACTGTTGAGCCCAGGCCTACTACGAGCCGTAGTCTGAGGCGAGGCCCTCCTTCCGTCACGAGCACGTTGTAGCACCGAGTTGGTCCCAAATGGTTGACGTCATCTCCGTCTTCTGTGATGCGTATTTCAGTGCTTTCATTTCCGACCCCCCCTCGGCAGTAAAGTTGAGTTTTACGTCCTCATAGCAAACGCTTTTAGGGACAAGTTGTTCTCTGGCGGTTGTCTTGGACACCCTACATTTACCGACGCAGTTACATATGTTTTATCCGGCCGCCAAAGCAGATTCATCACGTTTTGGCATCGTTTCATAACTGTTGTTATG
>JADBJO010002382.1:202500-205000 GCA_016801955.1 Conus betulinus
CTGTCTTTTTTTTTTTTTTTTCTTTTATCATTCCATTTTGACTTCGTTGTTCCTGTGTCGTTGTTGTTGTTGTTCCTGTCGTTGTTGTTGTTGTTGTTGTTGTTGTTGTTCCTGTCGTTGTTGTTGTTCCTGTTGTTGTTGTTGTCTCACTGCCTGCTCCTGTCCAACCCATGCTATTCAGCCTGCAGGTCGTGTCAACACCAGTGGTTTTTTTTGTTGTTTGTTTGTTTGTTTGTTTTGTTTGTTTCTTTGTTTCTTTGTTTTTTGACTGACACCAGTCAGAGAACTTGACGAAATGGAGATTACGGAATAAGGAAGTTGGGAGGAAGGGCAAAGGCGGGAGATTATTATCATTATTATTATCATTATTGTTATTATTATTATCATCATTATTATTATTACTATTATTATCATTATGATTGTTTATCACGATTGTGTTTAATCTTTCCAAGGAAATGAGAAGGTACGAACGAACGAGAGAGAGAAAAGTGTTGTTGTGCACAGAAGCGGGCGGACAGACAGACAGAGCGGCAGGTGATGGAGTCATCATATAAAGCAAAAGCCCTGATCTACAGGCTGCTGGTGATTAGGTAGTAGGGTGGCACGCACACACACACACACCACACACACACACACACACACACACACACAACACACACACATAAATACACACGCGCGCGCACGCTCACGCACACACACATACGCGCACGCACACACTCGCACGCACGCACGCACGCACACACACTTGCGCACAACACACACACACACACACAACACACACACAACATACATATGGGGAGGGAGGGGTAGGAAGAGAGAAGGGGTGGGGGGAGGGTGGCAACATGCGAGAGGGAGGGGGGGGTGGGGGGGGGAAGAGAATGGGGCCGGGGGGGGTTGGGGGGGGGGGGGGGGGGGGGGGGGGGGGGGGGGGGGGGGGGGGGGGGGGGGGGGGGGGGGGGGGGGGGGGGTCAGTGGGGGGGGGGGGGTGGGGGGGGGGGGGGGCAACAGTGCGGGGGGGGCGGGGGGGGGGGGGGGGGGGGGGGGGGGTGGGGAAGAAAAGAGAATTAAAAAAAAAATAGGTTTGATTTTTTTTTTTGAAGATAAGGCTAAGGGAAGAGGAAGAGGAGAGGAACAAGGAGCGATACTTTTCCGTGTTTTCTTTTTTTTTTTTTCCGCATGAAGGGCCACGGAGCGTAAGGCTGACGGCGTACACAGAGAGAAACTAAGCAGCAGTATCAAGGGTATTGATCACATCAGCCATCTCTGGGACCAACAGCGAGGGGAGCACCCCCAAGAAAAGACGAATTTTCACACGCGAGGGAACGCCAGAGAGCAACCCTTTCCCCCACCCCACCACCACCAGCCTCCTCTCCAATGACGATATGCCCCGGCGGTTTCTGTTTTATGCGACAACGCCTGCAGAAATAGACAAATAAATAAATACATGAAGAAACAAACACATAAATAAATGAACAAATAGATAAATAAATAATAAGCGAACAAAACGGGAATCAAACAAAACACATTTTTGGCGAATAAAAATGCAACAGGAATTTGATCATGCAAAACAAAAAACAAACAAAAAAAAAAAAAACTCTCTCTCTCTCTCTCTCTCTCTCTGCCTTGTGTCTGTCTGTCTCTCTCTCTGTCTCTCCTCTCTCTCTCTCTGTCTCTGTCTCTCTGTCTCTCTCTCTCTCTCTCTCTCTCTCTCTCTCTCTCTCTATCTCTCTCTCTCTCTCTCACACACACACACACACACACACACACACACACACACACACACACACACACACACACACATACACACACCTTTTTTCACTCACTTTCTCAAACACGGGGAGCTGAAAGTGGGGGCAGGGGAGGCGTGGGGGGAGGGGGGGGGGGGGGGGGAGGGGAGGGGGCTTGCTAAAAAAATTCTGTTAGCTACATTCAGGTGCAAGGCCCCCCACCCATTAAAAGATGATATTATGGCCATTTTGTGATTGCTTCCCAGAAGGCAGTTATAGGGGACGGGGAGTGAAAGGAGGACGGGTGTGGGTGAGTAGATGACCTGTCTCACACTCCATTGTTCCCAGCAGAACGACAACAAGTTAAGACTGGCAGATATAACGTCAGTTTTTAAGCTGGATTTTAAACTCGCGACTGTGAACTCGATTCATCACCGCTGGACCAACCAGGCACCTCAGAACAACATAACAACGACAACAACAACGACAACAACAACAGCAACAACAACAACAACACACAAAAAAAAAAAAATTCTGCCTTTCGTGAAGCAGCAAGTCATTGCATCATGTGTGCATTGCAGGTGTAAGTTGGTACGCTCTTCATGAATGTTTTAAAGCGACGTGCGATTACTCTACCAGACTCCTGTGAAGGAGAGGGAGGAGTCGGGGAAGGGGAGGGGTGGGGTGGGGTGGGGTTTTGCGTGGGGTGACGAGCGGAGGGGACCCCTTTAGACTCGCATATACATTTCTTGCTTGAACCACATATATACGCG
>JADBJO010002382.1:207500-215000 GCA_016801955.1 Conus betulinus
TTTTTTTTTTTGATGATCTAACCTGTTCAAGATTTGATAGTTTGTTTTCATTCATTTACACACGCACGCACGCACGCGCACTCTCTCTCTCTCTCTCTCTCTCTCTCTCTCTCTCTCTCCTCTCTCTCTCTCTCTCTATGTGAGTTTGACGGCGGAGAAAACGTTGAGTAGTCAGATAGGTTACATACATAAGCGCTATAAACAACCTTTTTTTTTCCTTTTTTTTTGTGCAAGGGTAGTTTCTTCTTTCTTTTCTTTTCATTTCTTTTTTTTTCTTCTTCTTTTTTTCTTTTTTTTTTTTTCCTATGATCAGTCTGTTTTTCACCCTGCGCCTGGTTGCCTCCCGTGACTGCGGGTCAACGTTTCGCAGACACCGTGGAACTGACGTTGACGAAACAAGATGGAAAGACGGCAGGTGGCCAGGGACAATCCCAGTGCAGGCTGGAGCGAAGGATCAGCCGGGTGGGTCAGACAGAATCACAGAGCCGAACTGTCCTGGTCACTCGCGCCTGGGCCCTTAAAACTCACTGGACTGGAGAAAGGCTGCAAGATCGTAGTAGCTTCTCCCTGACCACCCTGACGGAATGACTCGCTTGGTTTGAGTCATTCACCTCGTGCTTGTAGCAGATTCTTCTTCCTCGTTCGCCTCCCGTTAGATGAGCAGCCCGGTGTCCTCGATGAAGGCTGCCGTCCACCGCAGCTCCTCCAGGGTGCCGTACAGCTTGGCTTCCACTGCTGTCGGTGTTGGCCAGCACTTCCTTCTGGATGCTGCATGCGTTGTACAGTCTTGAAGGATGTGCTCGGTTGTATTGGTCCCTCACCACAAGGGGCCCCTCTCTCCATTCTGTCCAATGCCAAATGTTGTGTGCATGTGGTGGAGCAGGCGATTGTGCATGTAGTAGATAATGCTTGGGAACACGGACACAAACTGAAGCTTTGCCGTGATTCCCGTGCTCAAGGAGGAGGAGGAGGAGGAGGCTGATTAGGCGGATGAAAAGTAAAGGGGTCCAGGTTTTTTTTTTTTTTTTTTTTTTTTGTGTGTGTGCAAGTAAGCGCAGAACTAGCAATTTGTATGTTCTAGCATTTTGAACGTACAAAATGCTGCTCATCATATCTATGAAATCAGGTGCTTTTATAACATTTGAAATACTCTGAAACCTTTACAGATCAATTTAGCGCCCGATTCCAGCCAGTGCCGGCAGGGTCAGTTCATGGCGCAATGGCCGATCTCAGTTAACGGTCAGCAAGAATAACCCGCTGAATCCATGAATCCATGGTCACGACACTGGCTGAAAAGACGGGACGTGGCATGAAGACGACGTCCTTTCATGGTGGTGTGGATCCATTGTGTATATCCGTGATGTGGATCTGTGGCGTAGATCCTTGCTGTGGAACCGTGGTGTGCAGATCCTTGGTGTAGACCCTTGGTGTAGATCCGTGGTTAGATCCGCGATGTAAAATCGTGGCTTGGATCCGTGGTGTAGATCCTTTGTGTGATCCCTGCTGAAGATCCGTGGTGTAGATCTATGGCGTGGGTCTGTAGTGTAGAACCGAGGTGTAGATCTGTGGTGTAAATCCAGAGTATTGATTTGTGGCGTGGATCCGTTATGTGGATCCGTAATGCAGATCCATGGTGTAGCTGCGTTATCTAGATCTGTGGTATGGATCCGTGGTGCAGATCTGTGGTGTGGATCCATGGTGTAGATCCATGGTGTAGATCCGTGGTGCAGATCCTTGGCATGGATCCGTGGCGTGGATCCATGGTGTAGATCCATGGTGCAGATCCTCGGCGTGGATCCGTGGTGTAGATACGTAGTGTAGATCCGTGGTGTGGATCCGTGGAGTGGATCCGTGGCATGGATCCGTGGTGTAGATCCATGGTGTAGATCCGTGGTGTGGATCCGTGGTGTAGATCTGTGGTGTGGATCCGTGGTGTAGATCCGTGGCGTAGATCCATGGTGTTGATCCGTGGTGTAGATACGTGGTGTAGATCCCTGGCGTAGATGCATGGTGTAGATCCCTGGCGTAGATCCATGATGTAGATCCATGGTGTGGATCTGTGGTGTAGATCCATGGTGTGGATCCGTGGCATGGATCAATGGTGTTGATCCGTGGTGTAGATCCGTGGTGTAGATCCGTGCAATACACCTTGATGTAGATCCGGGGTGTAGCTGTGGTACAGAGGACAAATCCAGGTTCGTCTTGACGTCACCTTGACGGAAGTCTGGACCATTCTACGATTTTCAATGTTATCAACAGCGAGCCGCCAGGAAAACATAAACAAAGGAATCACAAGACAAAGCACGATTATACGCTTCGACCACTCAGGTCTTCTTCAGGCAAGATATAAATCACTCAGAACAACAAAAATGAACGAGCAATCACTTTCTTCATTCACTTCAGCGCAAGACGGGCGTTGAAACTCTTGTTGGTTGTTCCCCTTGCATTTTCCTTGTTTGGACTAATAGACGGAAAATAAAGCTACACACACACACACACACACACACACACACACACACCCACACCCCATTGTCCCCCCCCCCCCCCCCCCCCCCCCCTCATACCCACCTCACCCTGGTCCCCTCCCTTACCCTTCCCCGCCCCAAAATTAAACCTGTATCAACTCCACACACAATCTTCCTTCGCGATGGGAAACGGAAAGAGCGAAGGGTCTGACGGGAAGACTGGCGCTGCAGGATATCTGGTCTGGGGGCTGGCGGGAAGGGAAAATGGCCGCTGCGTCGATTCCGTAATGAGCTCGTTAGGGGCAGGGATTTACCCGCCCCTTGCACGCGAGGCGCGTGCGGCCTCGTTCTTTGGGCACGCGCAGATTAGGCTGCACGCGATGGTTTGCTTAGCCAGGTGTTTTCGGGCTATGGTCACGGGGCTGCATAAGGCAAAATGAAACATTGCTAGCTTTGTTATTGTTATTGTTTGTTATTGAGACAGAGATGGTGGTTCTTCTTGTCACTGACGTCGGGGGGGGGGGGGGGGGGGGGGGGGGGGGGGGGGGTCGTAAAGATAACATGCACGTTTGGTTGAGCTGTTCCGCAGGTTATTTTAAAAGGAAAAACACGTGTCCATGTCTCTCACGCTGTTTAAGAAGATAGCTGGTGCTTGGTTGTTCTTATGCCGTGTTATGTTTTTTAATCCTTGTTTTAATCCCCCATCCCCCCCCCTCTCCCCCATCCCCCCCCCCCCCCCCCCCCCCCCCCCCCCCCCCCCCCCCCCCCCCCCCCCCCCCCCCCCCCCCCCCCAACAGTTATTGAAAGAATTGGTCGCTACGAAGGAACTGAGGAGTTGTTGAATGTAACTTTTTTTGTTGTGAAATGACAAATGGGGGTCGCTAGCAGTAGGAACTGTTGTCACTGCTGATTTGATCTCTATCCCTTCACCTCCAGGTGAAAGCAGTCAATGAAATGCTCTTTGTACTGCATCATATGCCTTTTCCATTGATCATATTAATATCAGTTGATACAAAACTATATTGCTCTTTCATTTTTTGTGTTTGTTTTCCTTTTTCTTTTTCTTTCTTTCTTTCCTCCCTTCTTTCTTTCTTTCTTCCTTTCTTGCTTGCTCTCTTTTTTTTTCTGTTCTATATTTTCACCCTCATGGACATTGCGCGTTCTTGTTGTCGTTCTGGTTTTCATTGTTTGAAAATGAAAAATCAGTGATCACGTGTTGGTGTTGCATTACAACATATGAGATTCATATATGAACTGGCAAATCATTGCATCCAGTGAGACTCATCTATGAACTGGCAAATCATTGCATCCAGTGAAATTCATCTATGAACTGGCAAATCATTGCATCCAGTGAGACTCATCTATAAATGGACAAAATGTTACATCTTATAAGACTCATCTGTGAATGGACAATTCATTACACCAGATGAGACTCATCTATCTTTGAAAGGACAAAACATTGCACCTTACGAGACTCATCTGTGATTGGCCAAATCATTACAACTTGTGACACTCATCTATGAATGGACATCTCATTACAACCTATGAGGCTTATCTATAAATGGACAAATCAATACAATTTATTAGGTTCATCTATGAAAGGCCAAATCAGTAAAACTCTGAGGCTTATCCATGAATTGACAAATCATTACAACTTATGAGGATATTCTATGCATGGACAAATCATTACAACTTATGAGGCTTAGCTGTAAGTGGACAACACATTACAACTTATGAGACATCTGTGAAATGACAAATCATTACAACTTGTGAGGCTTATCTGTGAATGGACAAACCATTACAGCTTATAAGGCTTTTCAATGAATGGACAAGTCATTACAGCTTTGAGGCTTATCTATGAGTGGACAAATCATTACAACTTATGAGACTCATCTGTGAATGGACAAGTCATTACAACTTTGAGACTCATCTATGAATGGACAAGTCATTACAACTTTGAGGCTTATCTATGAATGGACAATGAGCGAGCAGGTACATTGAAGCTGTCTCAGTTTTGTTTGTTGTTGTTGTTGTTTTTTGTTGTTGACTATGGGCTTGTTTGTTGGTTTTTGTCTGGTTGTTTTTGATGTTCCACTGTTTACACGTTTGTAAGCTACGACATTGTACAGCGCCGTCAGGGGTGTTTGATGCTCCTGTTCAATAACTTTTATGTTTTTTTTTTCAGTGGAGGAGAGGGGGAGGGGGGAGTAATGCGTTTGCGCGCGCACGAGCACGAGTATGAGAGAGAGAGAGAGAGAGAGAGAGAGAGAGAGAGAGAGAGAGAGAGAGAGAGAGAGAGAGAGAGAGGTGTGTGTGTGTGTGTGTGTGTCTGCGTGCGCGCGCGCGCGTGTGTGTCTGTGCATGTGTCTGTGTCTGTGTGTACTGTTTTTCTCTTCGCTTATCTCAGTATGTTTTCTTTTGTGAAAGACGAACAACAAGGACTTTTTAAAGTTCATTTTTACTGTACTACTTATGGACACTTTGATCATTATTACCCTCTTCTTAACGTATTTATAATACTCTGTATTCTTGACGCGACTTGCTTTGGACACATCTTTGGAACGGACCACTTCACGGAGTGAATGTACAATGAGCTGTAAAAACGTGTACACGGCCACACAATTACCTGAAAATGCAAAAGGGCCATACCATCTCTTTTTTCAGCATTTAAGACAAAATTAAATCTACTGGCTCGATTTAAAAAAAATCATTTTTCTAGTCGTGGGGTTCTTTTGGAGAACATCAAACAGAAATATGTTAAACATTAACATTGCTACTTGTTATTCCTGATGTTGAATCTTTTGCTGGCTATCAGTAGTCCCAGCAAAGTTTTGCCAGATGCCGGGTTTGCTGATCATGGAACTGAAGATGTAGTACAGTAGTCCGTATTGAGCCCAGAGAAGCCAGTTCCTTCAAGACAGCACTGGTCACATCCGTGAATATGATCTAGTTCTTTCCTGAGAAGGGCGGGGGGAGGGCGAGGAGATGTTTTTAGCTGAAAGAAGATCCTACCCTGGGCTAGCCATATAGATTTTAAACCGATCGTTTCTTTCGTATTCTTTAACCATTGGAATTGAAACACACTTAAAAAAAAAAAAAGACAGGACAAATACAATATGTTTAAAACATCGGATTTTGATAATGACCTTCCATGTTGTCAGTCGGTCTTCCAACCACTGTTTTCGTTCGGTCTTCAATTCTCTGCCTTCACTGAACCATTTTCAGCTGTCTACCTTAGACGGTTTCGACAGTTCTGTAATATCATGCACTTCTTCTGACTTCTTTCAATTTTTTTTTCAGCCATCATGACATTAAAAGACTCTTTCACGATCTTTAAATCTGCTATGAATGGAGATGGATGGCAGAGCTCATGCAGGTTGACAGTGCCATCAGGCAGACCAGGGCTGTCATTCATTCCCTTCACACGACGCTGCCACCGCAGCAGATCGGTCGTGGTCCCGGGATTCTGTGACAGTCTCTCCCAGGGGGTTCTTTACTTTTCGTTTTCTTCTTTTCTTTTCGGTTTTTTTTTTCTCCTCGTGATAAAAATTTAGCTTTTAGTGGTACATTTAAGAAAGTTATATATATATATATATATATATATATATATATAAGAAAATCACACACCCACACACCCACACACGCGCGCGCGCGCGCGCGTGCGCGCGCGCGCACACACACACACACACACACACACACACACACACACACACACACACACACACACACACACTCACACATCTGGAGATGAGGTTACTTCTGCTGGCATTTGCTCAGTAGCTTCCCCTCAGAGATGACCCAAGCACATTCCCTTAGACAGCTCCATCTACATCCCCGAGCTCATAGCTGTTGGTCTTGGCGCTTCAGAGAATCGATGAGTCAAAACATGAAGACTTCCTCATTTTTCTCGGGCTCTCTTCTGCTTTGGTGGTTGTTGCTGGCCGTAAGTTCAAGCACCCTCAACAGTTGAATTTGAACTGTACGCCCCATTGAAATATGATGGGTTAGACCCTTGGTTTTATTTAGCTTCCTGGTCATGTCGGTATTCGATTCAATGAAGTGGTTGATCAACTGGCCAAGAAGACCAACGAAAAAAAAAAAAAAAAAAAAAAAAAAAGTTGAGGCGAGTGTCTATCCCTCACGTCGAAAACCAAAGCTCAAATTTATGTCGAAGACCTCTGGTAAGAGGAGTGGAATTCGCAGACGGATAACAAACTCTTCTTAATGAACCTACCAGCCACATGCAAAACACACTGTTGGGACATTTGCACGCCTGACCTTTCACTTTGCTTTATGTACGAGCATTATGCACGAATGCCACTGTTCAAACGAACAAACTGCCGTCAGACGTCAGCCATGAGACAACAATGCATTAATACTTAAGCACCTGTCCATAACCTTGAGTATTTAACCCAGCTTACGTGTGTGTGCCGTTATCGATCGTGGCTTTGGGACTGAAGTCTGCTCGTAAGTCTTTTCACACAGGCTCACATTCCACATGTTTTTACACATTGAGCCCATTTTAAGCAGTCGGTTTTCTGCATGTTTGAAACCAATGACTACTCTGTGTGATCGAATTGATCACTGAATCGATGTCAGTGATCCAATCGCCATTTTGGAAGGGAAATAAGCCTTGCACGAGTTACCAACGCCTGAACCGGGATAGCGATTTGATTGGACAGTTGCAAGCGATCTAGGACAGGAAGACCACCCAAATAAAACATTGTTCTGATCCGCAAACTAACCGCTCCTAATATTGCGGACAGGTAAGGACAATGTTTGAAACCGCTTCGCTTGGCCCGTCAAGCCCCGAAACCTTCTGAGTCTGCGGGGCTTCATTAATGATCATTTGAACAGGTATAGTTTAAGATTGGTTCTGAAGGATGACTGTAATGGACTGTGCAGGACAAGGAGTTCCGTGGTTATAGATAGACTGGAGGAGCTGAAACTTTCTGCACTGTGTTTTTCTCTCATGTATTTTGGAGGGATAAAATTCCGTTGTGCTGTACTGGGAAAGTTGTGCTGTGTTCAATGA
>JADBJO010002382.1:222500-230000 GCA_016801955.1 Conus betulinus
GAGTATAACCAATCGCGTGTTCTGGTCTAGTGTGAAACTCGAGGCCGTTCTTTACTTACTGCATTCCAGTGCCAAGCCGTCATCCACTGCCGGGCGTGTTCCAGAAATCAAGGCGAATAGTTAAAGGAGAGACGGGCTGAGATGGCGGAGCGATCGCGCATGTGCGTGATGAGTGGATGGATGCTGGGGAGGTGGAGGTGGGCGGGCAGGGGGATAGAAGAGTGCGTGGGGGAGTGGGCGTGTGTGAACAATATACTGTGTGAATTTCAACACGTTCTGTAAAGGCCGGTGCTTTAGCACACTGTCGTTAACTGTCTGATAACTATCAGAGCTGCGGCTGAGGCGACGGCCAAAACCGCTTGTGTCACACACACACACACACACACACACACACACAGGGCGCGCACGCAAGAAAGGAAACGAGGAGAGAGTAATTCTCTCTCTCTCTCTCTCTCTCTCTCTCTCTCTCTCTGATCTGATCTTTTGTCTTGCGCCCGTGAAAGATGTAGATCTGGAAGCGAAGTGGCAAGGTTTCGTCTTCCTTCAAGGCTGTTTTCAATCCTTATTAGCACATTGACCTTTGCTCTCCCGCCGTTTCGCGCCCCTGCCGCCCCCCTCCCCCTCCCCTGCCGCCCCCCTTCTTATTTCATAATACCCCGCCCCTTTTCCCTTCTGTTCTCCTACAGCTCCTCCGCGCGCCCCTCCTCTCTCCCCCCCCCCCCCCCCCATCCCCCCCTTCCACTACCACTACTACACCCCTACCCGTGCCCACACTCCTAACTCTCCCTCCCTGCATCCCTACCCCCCACCCGTGCCACCAGAACACTCCACCCCCCAGTACCCCGTTCCCTCTCTCCCTTTCTCGTCCCCACACCTGATTTCCTCCTATCTCAACGATGCAATCTCAGTCATCTCCACTATACCTCCTTCCCCCTTTCCTCACTCTCTCTCTCTCTCTCTCTCTCTCTCTCTCTCTCTCTCTCTCTCTCTCTCTCTCTCTCTGTTGAGGAAAATGGCATACATTTCGTGTTTTGTTGTCCAGGTCTTGAAGGTATTCTGGTAAATCGTGTTCTGCAGGAACGTTTTGGATTTACCATGTATTCAGATCATGTCCACTTCTTGGTTCCAACAGATGTGAAATATCATCTGCGGAATTGAGGCCTATTTTTGTGTGTGGCATTTGAAATCAAAGGTTTTCTGGCATTTGAAATCAAAGATGTTTACTGATGTATATTTTTTTCTTTCAACCATTGTTAATGAAGTAGTATAATCGTTATATTTCATTGACTTGATTATGTTAATGTAAATGAAGAGATGGGTGGATTGGGCATCGTCACAAAGCCGTGCAGTGTGACGCATGCTTAATTCTCGTGTGACACCCATTGAGTTGTCGTCGGGGAGAGGGTGCGAGACAATGTCAATACCACAGTTCGAGGTGATTTGTTTCTCTCTCGTCACAATCCCGACAAAGCTGAGAGGATTATCGATCAACACACAATGGGCATAGACAGTATTGACCGATCGCCAAAGACTGTACTCTGCCGCCCACCTTGCCCCGGCTGCCAGGGCTGTCCTGGAGTTCAGGACCCCCCCCGCCCACCCCCCACCCCGCCCTCACCCCTTTTCATCTGGGTATTGTTGTGCCCTTTTTTTCTGGCGACGCTCTCCGTCTAGTCTTTGTGAGACTTAATATTGAGAAAGCCCTTACAATGTCGAAAGAACGCACAGGGCCGCCACGCAGATTACCAATGAATCGATTTAGTATTTGCCGGAAAGGTGTCGTCTTGTCTGTCCTACTCCTCTGATTGGTAAACAGTTGGAACGCCGTTTTCATGTTCCTGTGCAAGCCGCAACAGAGAGGACACATACAGGGATCAAGTTCGAGTGTTAATCATTATGGTCCAGCCGACCCACACAGAACCCTTTCAAAGTTTTGAAACTGTCACTGAATATGTCACATAGGAACAAAAAAAAAAAAAAAAAAAAAAAAAAAGAAAAAAAAAGAAAAAGAAAAAGGCACACCATCGAAAACACAAAACTCCGGTTACAACCTTACGACATATGAAATCAGGCTGTACACAGAGACCGCCAGCATTTCCCGTGATTTACCGCTTCCAGATTTTTGTTTAAAAAAAAAAAAAAAAAAAAAAAAAAAAAACAACGTTTAAGAAATCAATGAAAAATATGTAAATGCCAAAATACAACTCGTTTCGACCTGTTGGACTTCTTCAGGCGGGACAGATACTTCCCAAACACTGAAAACAAAGGGCAAACCGTCAATTAACTGTTCGGTCTTAGTGCAAACTGTTGTAAAAATCTTAAAATGCAAAATGGAACTAAAGGAAAGAGGGAGGAGGTTATAGGGGAGAAAATGATAATATTAATGATAAAAATGATAATGACAAAAATGATAACAACATTAATGATAATTACATTAATAATCGTAATAATGGTAATATCAATAAAGATAATAACAGTGGCAATGATAATTGTTATAATAATACTAATGATGACAGTGATAATAATGATAATGTTAATGTTAGGGACAACCATCATAATAGTAATGATATGATAATGATGATAATAACAGTACGGATGATAATGATGATGACATAGACATAACAAGAACAACCATAGCACTGCTACTATTAATAATAACGAGTGATACATGTAATAACAATTGCAATAATGATGACAATAGAGGAAGAAAAAGTGGAAGTGTAAGATGGAGAAGAGAGTTTCAACAATAGTTATAAGTATGATGATAATGACAGTAATATAATTGAGTATTATGATTACATGATAATGATAAAAGTCGTGATAGCAGCAGCAGCAAGTCGTCGTAGTAGTACATAGTAGTAGAGTAGAAGTAGAGTAGTAGTAGTAGTAGTAGTGTAGTAGTAGTAAAAGAAGCAGCAGCAGTAGCAGTAGCGGTAGAAGCAACAATATATTAAACCAGAAGCAGAACAGCAACAACAACAGCAACGACAATGGTGGATGAATGGGAAAGTTAATCAGATGAAATCTATAAAAAAAAATATATAAACGCATAGAAAGTTTGGAAAATGCAAAAGGAATAAAGTCCGTTATAAAGTATGACCAGTGAAGATGAGGACAGTGATGATGACAAAATCAACAACAATAAAAATCATAATAATAATATAATAGTGGTGAAATTGAAAAAAAAATGATAACCATAATAATAATAGTAACAATTATTATAATTATTACTTTTATTGTTCATCATCATTATCATTATTATTGTTAGAATTAGTGGTAGTGTTAGTATTGTTGTTATGAGATATAATGAAAACATGACAATAGTAATAATGATTATACTAAGTAAGTGGAAAAGAATGAAACTGATCAATAGGTGAAAAGCTTATAGTACAACTGAAAGAAGATGGAAAAGAAAAAGGAAAGAAAGAAAAAAAAACATATGTTTAATAAGGAGAACATGCAGTTGTGGAGAAAATAAAGGTAGGGGAAAAGGTTGTGAATAGAAAAGTAGGTAAAAAAAAGAAATATTAATTTAATAAAAAAAAAACTGTTGACAGTACAAGACTGAGGAGCGAGGAGATATATAGCTGTTACACATACATGAGATAAATAATGAGCAATGTGGTGGTGTGTCCGGCGAGAGTATTGCGGGCCGGTGCTGTGAAGATGGAAAGGCCCGTGCTGTTTTTCTGGATGTTGAAGCAAAGTGGACGGAGGATCCCCAGTCTGCCAGTGAGATGGGATTCATGCATGGCGCGCTCAGAATCGTCACTGCGATTGCCAGAGTGCCGGGACTAACATGACTGATGTTGTTTGGGGGATGATTGAGGTGCAGAATGATTGGTTTGGTTCGGTGATGGAGAATATTGGCCAATGTTCAGAAATCCGCGCGTTAACCGTGCGTTATGTATCACCTACATAGATCGCAGTGGATGGTGTACACAGTATTGCCGTTCTGACACGAGAGAATGTGTGCTACATTTTGAACGAGCCTTTGGGGTCATGTAGGATGGTGTTTGGTTTGGTAAGAGGACAGACTTTGCAGTTGGGTTTTTGAAGAATGAAAGATGCTGGGTGATTTAAGTGTGGTAACTGTGTTCAGTTTGGAGCGCACAAATAGGTACGTCTCTGAAGTGTTCGTCACACCTGAAAGTAACCATGGCTTTGATCTCAAAAGCAGGTTTACGATTTTCTACTCTGTACCAGTTGGGCTTGAGGATCCTGCTGATGAGAAATGTGTGAGGATGGAAGAAGAGGCAGACAGTGGGTCTGTCTGTGTCCATCGGAGGTTGGGCTTCCAAGGCAATTGTTCTGAACACAACCGTGGTGTGGCTGAGAGCATCATTAATGATGGTACAAGGGTATCCATGGTTGGTGAAATGCTCAAACTTTTTGGCTGCTTGCAATGTGAAACCCTCTGTGTTGTGAAGGTGGAGGAATTCAGAGTATGGAATGGTGTTTTTTTTTTTTTTTTGTTTGTTTGTTTGTCTGTCTTTTTTTTTTGTTTGTGTGTTTTTGTTTGTTGGGGTTTTTTTTTGTTTTTTTTTTGTGGATGGTCGTGGGAAGGTGTGTAGTCCAGATATGAACGTGAATTGGTGGGTATGTTGAAAAACTGAGGTTCTGGGTAGTCCATCTTTGAGTGAGACGGGGGATGTCAAGGAAGCTGACTGACTGAGAAACTGTGTATATAGATTTGACGGATGGAAGAAAGGTCTGAACAGAGTTGAGGAAGGAGGTCTGATCTGGCATGAATGTGGCGCCCGGTCTGTCGTCAATGTACCTTTTGTAGACAGAAATAGGCGGTGTTCCAGGTATAGGATGGTCCCATTTTGGTGCCCATGGCGACACCACTGACCCGCAAGGAAGTGTGGTTGTTGAATTCAAAGGTGTTGAAGGTGAGAGGACGAAGTATGCAAGTCCTACCAGTGTAGCCGTGGATGGGTGTGCTGGTTAGACGATTCTTTCGCTGAGAAAGAAAAAATCGGGGCTTTCAGTCCATGAGCGTGAGGAACAGAAGTTTAAAGAGAGACAGCATCTAGTGTAGAGAAGAGGTTGCGTTGGATTGGAAAGTGGGTCTGTAGTGAATGAGTTTGACCCTGTTGAGTGTATGGTTTATGTCTTTGATGAATGGGGAGGTGGGGGGCGGGGGGGGGGGGAAGCATTGCTCTTTGGGTTGGAGGAGTGAGAAGAGGTGCACAGTGAGATGCGTTCTATAGGGCGGCTGCTACAAGCAAAGACAATGGGTCTGCAGGGCGTGTCAGATTCGTGTATTTTAGACTTGTTTTGTGTTGAAATTATGAAGAGTTTATCTGTCTTTTGTGTGTGTGTGTGTGTGTGTGTGTGTGTGTGTGTGTGTGTGTGTGTGGCATCAGTTATCGGATCAATGGAGCACCTAAGGCGGAGATCCCCCCCCCCCCCTTTTTTTTTTTTTGTTTGTTTTGTGTATTGTTCTTTTCTTTGTTTCCCCTTGGGCCAAAATCCTCCTCACACTGTCCTCTTCTTTTTTCAGCTTTTTGTTTTGCTTTGTTTTGTTTTGTTTTGTTTTGTTTTGCTTTGTTTTGCTTTGCTTTGCTTTATTTTGTTTTGTTTTGCTTTGTTTTGCTTTTTTTGCTTTGCTTTGTTTTGCTTTGTTTTGTTTGTTTTGTTTTGCTTTGCTTTGTTTGCTTTGCTTTGTTTGTTTTTTTGCTTTTTTTTTGCTTTGTTTTGTTTTGTTTTTTGCTGCTGCTTTGTTTTGTTTTGTTTTTGGCAGCTTTGCTTTTTATCTGCCTTTGGTTGCTTATTTTGTTTGATTTCCTGGTTGACTGTGGTCGAAATGAGGTGTGGGTGTTGAAGGAGGGGCGAGGTGGTGAGTGCCGTGTAGAACTGTTGTCAGACAGTCGACACAGTGTGTCGTGGGGCTTCCCGTATGCGGATCTGTTTGTCCCCAGCCACAACACAGCCACCTTGCCTGCTGGGTCATGACCATCCTCACATTTTGGTTCAGTGTGTACTTTCAGCATTTCACACTTTGGTCACTTTCATTCTTTTCCACCTACTAGATACTATTATTATCACTATGTATTATACTACTGCTACTATACTTATTATACTACTACTACTACTACTACTACTACTACTACTACTACAGCAGCAGCAGCAGCTGCTGCTGCTGCTGCTGCTGCTGCTGCTGCTGCTACAGTTAATGATAACAATAATAATAGCAGTAACGATGATAAGAAAAAATGAGAATAGTTTATGATAATAATAACGATGATTATCATTATTACTGTTGTCATTATTTGTTTTCCTTCTTCTCTCTTCTTCTTCCTCCTCTTCTTCTTCTTCTTCTTTCTTCTTCTTCTTCTTCTTCTTCTTCTTCTTCTTCTTGTCTTCTTCCTTTATAATGAATTTTGTTCCTTTCGTACTTTCAAAAACGTCTATACATTTACATATATATCTTAGATTTTATCATTTGCTAACCTTTCCATTTTTTATATCATATTTTCTTACGACTGCTACACACCACCACCACCACCACCACCACCACCACACACGACTACTACTACTACTACTACTACTACTACTACTACTGCTGCTGCTGCTGCTGCTGCTGATGCTGCTTCTGCTGCTTTTGATTCTTCTTCTTCTTCTTCTTCTTCTTCTTCTTCTTCTTCTTCTTATTATTATTATTATTATTATTATTATCATTATTATTATCATTAGTGTTGTTGTTGTGTCTACTCTTCTCCCTCTCCTTTCTCTTCTCTCGCTTCCTGTATTATAATGATCCCATTACTCCTGTTATTATCAGGATGATGGTGATCATGTTATTGTGACGGTAATATGAGTATCCTTATTCTAATCCGTATCTCCACGCTTCCGCCTCTCCCTCTTTCTTGAGTTTTATTCCGCCTTCGTAGTTCTTCACCAAAGACAACACTCTGCATTGAGATTGAACAGACAAGTGTTCGTCCATTGTTTTCAAAGTTCTGAATGTTATTTGTCCTCGCCTGAAGAGGACCAAGAAGTCTGTGTTGTGTTTGTCTTTTATCTACACTTCGTTTGTTTCATTAGTTAGGCAGCCCAGTTCTCTTTTTCTTTCTTTTTTTTTTTTAAACTTTTGCTCTTATAGTTCAATTTCCGTCGGCTGTCACCCGATTTAATACTAAATTTAAAAAAGAAAAAACAACCAGAGTCAAGGGTATTAAAGTAAAGAGGAATTCACTGGCACAGAACTTCAAGGGGGTGGGGGAGGGGGGTGCTATTTGTACAGGAGGGGCCCGATAGGCATTGGGTAAGTCGTTTTTTGGTTTATTTATTTATTTATTTATCTATCTATTTTTCAACATTATGGGCTACAAGGGAAAAGGCAGTGAAATGCCGGGATCCCTTTCAGAGGACGTGACTGTATTCTGACACTCTGGGGACGTAAGACAAAAGCGGTACATCATAAATCATGTTCCGCCAGAGAGGTAGTTTTCACCCATGGCAGTTTGTTTAGTTTGTGGCTGGATGACGCAA
>JADBJO010002382.1:240000-255000 GCA_016801955.1 Conus betulinus
GAAGAGGAGCCAAAGAGAGGCACTTCACGCGGGCAGGGTCTCACGGTCTCACACTCTATGTGTCGCACGGATCGAGTGCTGTTGAACGCCCGTGACTTCCTGGGAGAGTATGGACAATGGTAGCACCATTCAGTCACAGACATTCAGCCTGTGGCGGAAGGAGATTCCCAAGACAGGGCCGTTCGTTGATTCCAACGCCACGATGAAACTGTGGATTTGAATGCCCCAGGATGTGGAGAGGAATTTCTGACAAAAATTCATGAGCATAAATGCAGCACACCAGTGCAACCCCCTAAATGTAAAGTAAACACACACACACACACACACACACACACACACACACACACACACACACACACACACACACACACACCAGTGCTTGCATCCGTGAAAACCGAATAGAGATTTCTGTGTTCGCACGCAGGAAACTGTCAGGCACATGTTCCACATATTGTTAAAGTGGGGACACACACACACATACGCACACACACACAGTAGGGGCAGCGCACACACACACACACACACACACACACACACACACACACACACACACAGACACAGAGAGAGAGAGAGAGAGAGAGAGAGAGAGAGAGAGAGAGAGAGAGAGAGGTTACATCAATGCGCATGCATAAAACGCTACGAAACGCAGAAGTGTTCATATTTGACAAAAAAAAAAGTATAGACAAACAAAAAAAAAATCAAACAAACAGAACGAAAACACTAGAACATTATATGTGTGTATGCGACACGTGCGCGTGCGTGAGAGAGAGAGAGGGGGAGGGAGAGAGGGGAGAGGGGGGAGAGAGAGAGAGAGAGAGAGAGAGAGAGAGAGAGAGAGAGAGAGAGAGAGAGGAGTATGTTCTAAAGTCAAATCCGCTTCCCGTTCCAGTGACTTAGACAAGTGTTTTTTAAAGTCCAGCCTGTTCTAGTCCGGCGGTAATAGTTCACCGAGTCGGGTTCCAGCTGAAGTGGCCATTGTGGTCGGCTGCCATTGTCCCCCTGCCATGGTCAAGGGCCTATCGTGGACTACTGTTTGTCAACAATGAGTTACCGCCCCTAGCAGCGCCACTGATCCAGGTGGCGGTCACGCGTATCCGTTCTGGTCGCAGAGTGTAACAATGCCACGAAGAATGCCTACCAATCGGATGTTTCTGTTCACGTGTGCTGGTGGGTGGGAAGAGCAAGGGCTGAGAGCGAGGGGACAGGGGGAAGGGCGAGGGGTTGAGGAGAGCGTTATACTTAGAACAGATTTTCTCTCTGGCCCTTTGCCCTAAGGCACTATTTGTCTTTTTATCTGCGTTTGTTGTTTAATGGATTATAAACGAAAAAGAACTGAATCAGACTGGGTTGCATTAATCTCTCTCTCTCTCTCTCTCTCTCTCTCTCTCTCTCTCTCTCTCTCTCTCTCTCTGACGGCGTTCTACCCATTGTTTGTCCTGTGCTGAGTGGACAGCGAGTTGAAGGAGTATAGCAATTTACTAGCTTCAAAAGCCCCCCCCCTTTTTTGTCAAAATAAGATTTTCTTTTAAAACAGTTACAATTATTGTTTTTAGGTAAACTATAGTTATCACATATGTGATTAATTGCTACGGAAGTTACACATTTTCTTTATTTTTTGACGTTAAAACAGTGGTGACTCATGAAACTAGATAATTATGATACAAGACACAAAGTTAACATCACTCGTTTGTATATGCCCTAGAATCATTGGTATGATTGTGCAGATGGTCGGCCTTCAAAAGACTGCTTTAGCATGACATGACATAATCAGTTCTTTTTGCTGCCTACTGTTTACTTCATTCACGAGGTTGTTTCTTTCTTATGACCTAATTAATTAATGTCAAGTTTCAAAACGGAGTGACTGAGGGCGGAAAATGCAGCAAAATCTGAAAAGAAATGGGGTTAGTTACCGCCAAAGGACACAGACAAACAGAGTACAGGACAAGACACCTGTTTAATTAATGTCATAGAAGCCACAAAACCAGTGAAAAGTACTTTTTTTTTTTACATCATAACTACTATTCTATAATAATTGCTGCTTTCACGTCTTGATTACTTTGTCATACTATGCAAATTACTGTTTCGATGTGATAACAGTAATTATCAGGGTTTTCTTGGCGATAGTACTATGTTCTTCATTAAAACAGAAGTTTTGAGACTAGCAAAGGGAAGTGCTCACTTCATACACAGCTGGAGGCCTGTTTAAATTAACCCATTGATGACCACGTACTGCACCAAAGACTACAGCACAGTCCTGCCTTCCGAAGAAGGATTAACCTTCCAGGCCCGGGACCAGCGCTTCACGCCACAGATCTGCGACAGCCGGCTCGTGTGACATGATCATTCACTCTAGCGTTTAACGGACTGAATGCTGCTGGGATAGCTCTGGCCATCGTGGTCAGCTGGACTGTAAATAACATGACTTGAATCGAATGCTTCTGAACTGGCTCGACTTTCGTTGCGAATGGATGATGCTGACAGCACCAAAGAGTCAATGACGGTTAAGTTGTGGCAGTTTGTAAATCCCAATCGTGATTTTGTACGTTCTCGTACGATGTGTGTTTTGAAGTCAAAAATGAACTGACATTTTTTTTTTTTGCAAAGTTCCGTGCGTACATTAGTGAAATGTAAATATCAAACACCAAAACTTAGATTCTTGTTGTTCAGAGCCCAGTCGACTAAAAGAGCCATGTTAGAGGGGTGAAAGAAACAATAGTGCATCATAATGTTATTCACGAATATAAATACATCACAGCACATTTATGTCTGGAGGTAAATACAGATGAATATTTGTGACAAGCGCATAGAGAAAGCAAATAAAATGGGCAAATAGGGGTCGCGCGTGTATGTTTATTTGCATATGATGTAGTATTATGTCCTGTTGCTCTAATGCCAAGGCCGATAAATGCTTAAGGAACCCGAGTTATTACAGAGGATTATTTTAGAAGTTTTTCCTTTTTCCCTTCATGACCTGCAACAGAACTGAGCATGTCAGGTCTAGACTCGGTTTGCCCAAATTAAGTCTGTCACACAACACTCTACATACCTTGACAGTCGGCACTATCATCTTCCCCGCACAGAGAAAACCGAGCAAGTCGCTTACACGCTTCATTTAAAATCCGCGAGTCGTTTGTTCTATGTATCCATTCCTCATTACAAAAATCAACTCAGCCAGTCACTTGTTGCATCCATCCTTCATTTAAAACTCTGGAAGTCACTTGTCATATCCATCCTTCATTTAAAACACTGGAAGTCACTTGTCATATCCACCTTCATTTCAAAACACTGGAAGTCACTTGTCACATTCATCCTTCATTTAAAACTCAGCTAGTCGTTTGTTGCATGCATCCACCCTTCATTTAAAAGTCAAATTCACTTGTCATATGTATCCACCTTCATTTAAAAGTCAGAAAGTCACTTGTCATATATATCCACCCTTCATTTAAAAGTCAAATTCACTTGTCATATATAGCCACCCTTCATTTAAAAGTCAAATTCACTTGTCATATGTATCCACCCTTCATTTAAAAGCCAGAAAGTCGCTTGTCATATATATATCCACCCTTCATTTAAAAGTAAAATTCACTTGTCATATATAGCCACCCTTCATTTAAAGGTCAGAAAGTCACTTGTCATATATATCCACCCTTCATTTAAAGGTCAGAAAGTCATTTGTCATATATATCCACCCTTCATTTCAAAGTCAGAAAGTCACTTGTCATATATATCCACCCTTCATTTGAAAGTCAGAAAGTCACTTGTCATATATATCCACCCTCCATTTAAAAGTCAGAAAGTCACTTGTCTTATGTATCCACCCTTCATTTAAAAGCCAGAAAGTCACTTGTCGTATGCATCCATCCTTAATTAAAAACTCAGCACGTCGCTTGTTATACACATCCAACTTTTATACGGGGGTGTGAGATCTGGACACTGACAGTAAGTAGATCTCAAGTAACGAACTCTCAGGCGTTCTAGAATATGTTTCAGACGGATTCAACGGGGTTCGTGTAAAGAACGAGAAGGAGAACGAGGTGAGGCAGCAAAGGCCATCACATAGATTAACTGACCAGAACCTCGTGGTTATCCAATAAGGTCAGCAGGCCCGATACCAGCATGTGTCTCACCACGACTCCCTGTCCACGACCAGTCCAGGGGGTCAAGTGGAAGGTGGACGTCCTGGAGGCAGAGCGGAGAAATGGCGGATGGAGAAAGGGGAAGGAGTGGACTGACTGGTTGCAGCACCGCTGCCCTGTTCACCCTGAGTGAGAGCAGAGGGTGGTGGAGTTCTGTGAGGGTCCAGATGCCAGCCACGGCACCGCTACTGCTACAGTGCAGTGACATCGTCATAGTAGGCTGCCGATGGTTTTCTTGTTTCCCACAGATCTTTTCTTTCCCTGGGTAAGCTTACAACGCATAGATATGCACAAGAAAATAACAAAACATGTGAAAGATTAAGAAAATAATGTCCGGTATCAATTTATAGCTTTACTTGTAGAATTCGTACAAAAGTACGTTATTTATACATTTCCTGGAATCAAATCAATGGCCGGTTAACTAATTAATGCAGAAGTTTCTGTTCCAGCCGGGCAAGGAAAACAACAACAGAGCAAAACAGGAAAAGAAAACCAATACAAACAATCAAACCGTTAAACTAGTCATTTCTTTGTCAGTTATTTCAATAATTGCCTAGTGGAGAACGTTAAAACGTTCCATGGAATTTAAGGAGGGTGTGACTGGCGAAAACCTGTAGGAACCCCCCCCCCCCCCTCCCCCTCGATGGGTAAATAAACAGACAAAAGAGCATAATTACACAGAGGGGGGGAAAAATGGAAGGCCGCATCCTACCATGCGACGCGTTCTTCCCGGGAAAATTAGCCGGAATTTCACATAAACAAATCTGTTGTGACAATGAAGTTATACAGTACAAAGCAAGACAACAATGCAACAGTACAATACAGAACAATACAACACGTGGTAGAGGACTGAGACGACGACTGTGGAAACTGTTAATCCATTACGGGCCCGTTGACGACCTTCTTGGCGTGAACGTCATGTACCATCGTTGCCTCTCCCACAGAACCATTTACACAGTATCAGCACGATCTGCCCCCGCCGCCTCTATCTGCTGTCGATCTGCCGGCAAACCCGCGTCCCCTAACGCCAAATGACCGCCCACAGTTCCTAACTAGCACGCACAGTCCGAACGTTCTCTCCTCGTTAAGCTTTCATAGCTTACGTTCAAGTTTAACGTCGGTTCTCCTCCTCGCCTTACCCATCACCCACCCCCAAAAGAAAAAAGAAAGTAATATGACAGGCGGGGATAACGCTCCCGGAAAGGTAGGGAGGAATAAAGGGAGGGGGCTGCTGTTGTACACAGTCCCTACATCCCCCTTCCATACTCTCGTGGGCCAGAGTTCCGCATACGCGAAGGAGAGTAGTTAGTGCCAGCATTTCCGCGCGGACCCCTCCTTGCCTTGCGTCCCGGTCCTGGTGTTTCGGTGGAGTACCATCATCTTCGTCATTATCATCACCATCATCATCTGTCATGTTTTTAAAATCTGGGAAGGTGCCAGGCGTTGGTGATGATGGCGTTGATGATTGACGTCACGCTGTTGTTTTCACACGCATGTGCTGTGGATGACCCTCACTGGCTTTCACACCGATGTTGTCGGAGGTGTCGCCCCGGGGTGCTGACAAGAGCTGATCTGTACTGCTGCTGTGGCTGACAGGCAGAGAGACCAGCAGGGTGGAGAGGCCCGTGGGAGAGGGGAGGAGGCTTGGTGGGTGGGTGGGGTGGATAAGGATGGGGGAAGTTCCGAGGCCAAACCATGGAAAATCACATCTCTGCTTGTTTAATTAAAGATGCTTGAGTGACCTGACGTTGTGGTGTGTGTGTGTGTGTGTGTGTGTGTGTGTGTGTGTGTGTGTGTGTGTGAGAGAGAGAGAGAGAGAGGAGAGTGTGTGAGTGTGTGTGTGTGTGTGTGTGTGTGTGTGTGTGTGTGTGTGTGTGTGAGAGAGAGTGTGTGTGTGTGTGTGTGTGTGTGTGTGTGTGTGTGTGTGTGTGAGAGAGAGAGAGAGAGAGAGAGAGAGAGAGAGAGAGAGAGTTGTTTACTATCTTTGTTTTTTGTTTACTATCCTTTGTTTTTCTGTTCATGCCTTTGCCACAAACCAGTTCCAATAAAGTGCGTTTTGGTTTTAAAATCTCTCTCTCTCTCTCTCTCTCTCTCTCTCTCTCTCTCTCTCTCTCTCTCTCTCTCTCTCTCTCTCGTGATACACAAAGACATTTGTGTGTAAAGTTTTCTGAGACTGTCTTTTGCACTCCCTTTTCCTTTTGAAATGGAGTTGATCCAAGGTGTTTTCTGTCTTACTGCAGTTTTGTCTTTGGTTGATTTGTTTATTTGCTAAAGTTATTAATCTTTGCTGTCTACGGATGCTTCCTTTGTAATAGGTCAAGGTTAATCATGCAACATAATCAAGCAGATTGACAAATAATCTCTGTACCAATAAAGGTTTAATCAGATTTGGATTCAGAGCGAGTAATATAAGCGCATGCCATCTCTTGAACAAAGCGTCAGACAAATCCTCCCCTCTGTCAACCTTCAGCAGGCCTGACTGTTTTCCTTGTGTTGTTGGTCTTCAGAATCGCGATTTTTGGGGGTCTCTCTGGTGATTTGGGGAAACTGAAACAAACTGCGGCTTTACTGAAAACGACGCAAAATGCAACTAAACACGCACAACAAGGTGTGAAGTGACGCGTATATGATGCACAGTACGAAACAGACCGGTGAATTGTCGATAGTAGGCCTATGTCTTCTTCAGACTTCGCAAATAAACACATGAAAGCTACACAAAGGCTATGTTGCTGCTGTCTGCCATAGGGGAGTGTACTGGTCTGTGCACTTTCATGTGTATTATCTCTGGGTCCGGAATAGCTCAGCTGGTAGAGCGTCGCACCCGTGATCCCGGCGGCCAGATCCTGGGTTGCGGGTTCGAATTTCCGCCGGGCTGTTTTGGTACAGGAGAACTTTTCTCTCGGAGTTAACATTGGTTCTGACTCCATTTCCTGAAAAGTTCTCAACAGAGACTGCAAGCACAGGTTCCGTCGATGAACGCGCGGATGACGTCTTGCACAGACGTAAAATCCCATCACCAACTTTCGAAAGAGAGGGCCAGTTTGGCCATTGATTTCGATGACACTTATACGCATAAAAAGCATCTTCCACGAGAAAAAAAAAAAAGAAATGAAATCATTACCGAAACACTGACTGACTGCAACATCGAATGAAACGGGAAACGACTGAATGTAGCGCTTCAACAGGCAGCTCTGCAGTCGGCTCTACCCGGGTAGGCAGCTAGCTGTAAACGAGAGCGTTGATTGTAAAGCGCTTATAGGACTTGGTCTCTGACAGAGGAGCTATATGAATACTCTAATGATAGTGTCAATAATATAGTGATAATCATGATAATGATAGTGATAATATCTGAAGAAGACATGCCTGTGGAAAATTCACTTGTCTGTTTCGTAAGATGCTTTACATAAGTGCTTCTTTGAGCCAGTTGAGCCATGTCTGGCATGTCTACTCGTATTTTGCCTTCTTGAGATTACTTATTGGTTCTGTGCAACAGTCTAATAGGAAAAGCTAAGTGAAAATTAGATACAGCTATGGTGGCAACAAATTAATCATTTGATTTCAAACAGGTCCAAACTCTTGATGAACATTAAAGTGAAAGCATCCGGATTTTAGGTGTTTTCAAGGGACAGAACAAATGTTAATGGGCTTTTTATACAGAAACTGCGGACTAAGTAGGATTGAGTACTGTATTTACCATTTTGAGTTAGGCCCTACTAAAGAAAACTGTTCCTAGACTTTCGACAGATATTTTGCAAGGAGATTTCAACACTAGCTCCCTCAAATCCCAAGTTCAACATGAAATCATGTTTTGAATTCTAAAACCTAAATCAGTTATTGAATAACTCCACCACGGAAAACTTATTGACTGTGTTTATGCAGGCTAGCGAACAGGGATAATGTTACAGCAATCTCCAATGCTCGTGTTTGGTCTTAGTGATCACATTTTGTGTGTTTAGCATGGTAGGAAAAAAACATTTTCCGATGCAGTGTGCAAAGTTAATTCTGATGAACTTGCATCCCATTCACAGATGGTCATTTTTATGGATGGTGACATTGTTTGGTACCGGTATAATGATTTGCATAAGGTCTGATACATCACATTTCTCCATCTGATAAAACGTCCAGTCCAGAATCAAACGTATTAAACTTAATTGCAAACTTTTATGGTAAAGTAATTAAATCATAGAGGTTGGCCATATTCGCAAAAGTTGATTACAATTAACAGGAAATTACAGCAAATTTATGAAACATGGAACCATAATTCTGCAATGAAATCTTGTTAAAAAGGGAAACAAAAACAAACAAACAAAAAAGATGATGCAACGAACAGTAGACGTCTGATGACATTTTTATCATTTGTCACGAAAAAAAGAAACACAAAAAGTTAGTACATGTAATTTTTAAGTATTTGATTTATTTCCAGGAAATTATTATTTAAAAACAACATGAAACACACACACACACACACACACACACACACACACACACACACACACACACACACACACACACACACACACAAGCAACAGAAAAGGAAAATATGGAAGCAAACGTATGATTATAATGATTTATTGTTGATAAAATGTCTTTATTTTTAAGTCTAAACAAATGGGACCCATACTTCAACTTATCAGTGTATATCGTGTTCATGAAACATTGTTTTAATCACAAGTATCTAACCCTCAGGATGGGAGCATCGGTGTGTGTGTGTGTGTGTGTGTGTGTGTGTTGTGTGTGTGTGTGTAAGCGTGAAAGTGTGTTGGTATCTATCTGGTCGTTTTGTAAAATATTCAACACTTAATAAAACTAGTACCTAGCTAAATTATTTGTCTCTGTTCGTTACTGTTATTTGTAATATGCTTTTTCTCTCTCTCGTTAATTCATTCATCTGCCCATTGGTAAAGAACAAATAACGATAGTCAGAAAAAAGATTGTGAAGTTTAAGGGGAAAATTGAACAAAGCATTTATACTTTCGGCAAATCAATGGAGCTCGCAGCATGCGCGCGCCCCTGCTTGTGTGTGTGTGTGTGTGTGTGTGTGTGTGTGTGTGTGTGTGTGTGTGTGTGTGTGTGTGTGTGTATGTGTGTGTGCGCGCGCGCGCGCGCGCGCTCTATACATGTCTTTACCGCTATCTGTATCTGCAGCTGTCTTTCTCGCTCTTTCTGCAAGCCAGCTCTGCTGGCCATTTGTCAGTGCCATACGTGCTGTTCGTTTTTTGTTGGGACAGTTATTGATCTGTATCGGTCGTCCTGGCTCCCCGTGCAAACAAACGGTGATAGCCATTTTTCAATGTCATGATTTCTGTCAGATCTGTTCCTGTTCAACGTGCAACACGAGTAGGTTCCAGAATATACTCTGGCGATCTAGCGTTGGCATTTATTTTTTTTACACCACCCTTGAGACTGTTTTGTGATGTGATGTTGTGTGTGTGATGTGTGTGTGTGTGTGTGTGTGTGTGTGTGTGTGTGTGAGGGAGCTGTAATGGAGGGGAGGGGGATGTCATAAACAGTCCTAAGCTACCGTGTGTGTGTGTGTGTGTGTGTGTGTGTGTGTGTGTGTGTGTGTGTGTGTGTGAGGGAGCTGTAATGGAGGGGAGGGGGATGTCATAAAACAGTCCTAAGCTACCGATCACACTAGGGGACAGTGCATTGCTATTTCGCCTAACACCTGGGGTGGTTGATCCCAGAGCGATATGGTGACGTCACGCGGGGCTGCCGCCGCCATTATCTCCCCTTCACTGAAGACAAACTTTTGGACGACACGGCGGTGATGGCGATCGATCATGTTCAGTGAAGGGTGCCGTTTGATCAGAGGTATTATTTAACACCATCACCTGATGATTCGGAATTAGATGGACAGAATTTCATAAATCCTAATTCTTTTGGTATGCAAGCGTTATGTCTTTATGGTGAACAATTCAGGTGCATAAACATTACATATTTAGCGTAAATTAAGTATACGAACACTTTTCATTATGCTGCGTGTATTTCTGTATATCGTACATATTTACATGTCGTAATTTACTGTGAAAAAAAAAAATATTTACAGTTAATTGTCCACTCTTTTATAGATATAATACACATTCAATTGTGAATCATGGCATGCAAAGTATTATCTCAAATGAGTGTTGAACCGACGGGACACCATAGTTTAGATCCGATGTCATTTCCCTCCAAATTTCTGTGCACAAACGTTTCCACCCGTTTTATTCTAAAATGTACATGCATTCACTTCATATCTGGCACACACACACACACACACACACACACACACACACACGTATCGAATACACATTCCTCCCTTCTCTGTAGTGACTGTATGCATGTAACTGAGCTTCAGGAAAAAAATCAACACAGTGTGGTGGCCTATGTGAGCTTTCCATCTTAAGTTGGTCGTTTGAGTGTAATCTGTCCAAAGAGGAAGAGCCTGACACACACCGTGCGTCAGTGTGCCATCTTCATCTCGGTGAACTGACCTCGAGAACGTGTTGCCGTTCTGCAAGATCAGGGCCATCAACATCTTCGTCTTTATTATGTAAACACCATGCATTAATGCTTTCTCAGTAGGCCCATTTTAAACACAAAGTTTGTTTTCTTTTAGTTGCAAAGAGTAGTACGCCTCAGCAAGACGATCAGTCCACTCCGTTCCACGAACTTCATGACCGGAGGCATTTTCCTCTGACGCCTGTCGAAAGGGTCCTGTCGGCAAGTTCACCAAAGGCCCAGCGAAGCGCGCTTGCCGCAGTTGCTTATCCTCCGCTGCAACGGTCCCTGGCCGGCAGCCGTCCACTGTCCCGCTGTCCGTACCGCACTGCTTGCCCTCGCTCACTGTCCATCCGTGTCATAGAGCGTACTCCTTCCGCCTTTCATCGAGGGATGCCTGGTCTTAAAGAATCGTATCTATTATTTCAATCTTATTAAACTGAGTATATTTAAACAGAGTATGGTGCTTGCTTTTAATGATGATGATGATGCTCACTTTTGTTATTTTAGGTTCCATGTTTTAAAGAGAGTGGATGTGTACTGTACCTGCGCATGCATATGTGTTTGTAGTGTGGGGGGGGGGGGGGGGGGGGGGGGGGGGAGTGTTTGTGCTTGCATGAAGGTATTTTACTGATGAGATTGATTTACTATGTATTCTTACTCAGGCAGTTTACGCCTTGTGTGTGTGTGTGTGTGTGTGTGTGTGTGTGTGTGTGTGTGTGTGTGTGTGTGTGTGTGTGTGTGTGTGTGTGTGTGTGTGTGTGTGTGTGTGTGTGTGTGTGTTGTCCTGGTATATGGTTTGCTGTGCTGTCGAAAATGAATTTTCCATCTTTTGGACAAATAAAAATTTGTTATCCTGTTATCCTTTGGATCGCACGCGACACCGAGTGTGAGCGTTCTGGGCGAAGTGCATGTACCAAACAGGTTCTTAGTGTTAATGGTGCACTAGAAGGGGGAGGGAACTTAACATAAAACTGTTTCAAATTCATAGAGCTTAAAAAGCAAGATCTGTTTTTGTTAGCCTTGAAAGTGATAATAATAATCAGGTATTGCTCTCTCTCTCTGATTCAAATATATCAGAGTATGTATGAGGCTTTGCGGCTCGATCTGTGTACTATAAGCTTGATGCCGCAACGTGCAAATCGGAACCACTGGGAATACCATTAGTCCCGAGGCAAAAGTTCGGTTCTTCACTTATTTTTTTTTTTTTTTTTCTCTTTTTCTGTTTCATTTATTTATTAATTTCTTTTTTCATTTGGTTGTGTTTTGAAAATAAATTGCATACTAGGATCAATTATCGGACAAAGAGTTTTCGGGTGTATACGTTAGGTTTTGTAATTTTGTTCCAACAGTCAGATTTTTTTTTTAAATGTCGTGTTTTTGTTTCATTTTTGGAAAAATACATACCGGTCTCTCCCCCCCCCCCCCCCTCCCTCCTTAGTCCCTATCCGAACCCCCCCACCCACCCACCCACCCACACACACACACACACACACACACACACACACACACACACACACCTTTTTTTTTGTTTTGTTTTGTTTTCTTCCAAGTGAAACAACTATTATGTACTGCTGGTTGAATGCACCAAAATGTGACAAACAGGGGTAATGGAGGGTGGTGAAGAGAGGCTGGTTCACTTGAAGTCATTAAGAACGAAGAGGATGGGTACACAAGAGGTGGTTAACAGGAAGAATCAGATGACGTGGTTGACAAGGACGGATCAAAATAGCTGCACATGAACCGATTGACCGCAAAGGTCAGGGTGGGCCCGAGTGAAGCCATTGATAGGAAGCATCAGGATATGTACACCAAAAAGTCATCAACCGGAAGGATTAGGATGGGCAAGAACGAAGTGATTGACAGGAAGAAACAGGGGACGTGCGCATGAACGATTAGCAAGAAGGATCAGGATTGGCAGACATTGTGTAGTCAACAGGCAGATATTGTGTGGTCAACAGGCAGAGATTGTGTGGTCAACACGCAGATATTGTGTGGTCAACAGGCACATATTGTATGGTCAACAGGAAGGATCATGATAGGCAGATATTGTGTGGTCAACAGCAGATATTGTGTGGTCAACAGGCAGATATTGTGTGGTCAGCAGGCAGATATTGTGTGATCAACAGGCAGATATTGTGTGGTCAACAGGAAGGATCATGATAGGCAGATATTGTGTGGTCAACAGGCAGATATTGTGTGGTCAACAGGCACATATTGTATGGTCAACAGGCAGATATTGTGTGGTCAACAGGCAGATATTTTGTGGTCAACAGGAAGCATCGGGATAGGCAGGTACTTTGTGGTCAACAGGGAGAGATTGCGTGGTCAACAGGTAGATATTGCGTGGTCAACAGGGAGAGATTGCGTGGTCAACAGGTAGATATTGCGTGGTCAACAGGCAGATATTGTGTGGTCAACCGGCAGATATTGTGTGGTCAACAGGAAGGATCGAGATAGGGAGATATTGTGTGGTCAGCAGGGAAATATTGTGTGGTCAACAGGCAGAGATTGTGTGGTCAACAGGAAGGATCGGGATAGGCAGATATTCTGTGGTCAACAGGCAGATATTGTGTGGTCAACAGATAGATATTGTGTGGTCAACAGGAAGGATCAAGATAGGCAGATATTGTGTGGTCAACAGGTAGATATTGCGTGGTCAACAGGGAGATATTGCGTGGTCAACAGGCAGAATTTCTGTGGCCAACAGGCAGATATTGTGTGGTCAACAGGCAGATATTGTGTGGTCAACAGGTAGAGATATTGCGTGGTCAACAGGTAGATATTGCGTGGTCAACAGGGAGATATTGCGTGGTCAACAGGCAGATATTGTGTGGTCAACACGCAGATATTGTGTGGTCAACAGGAAGGATCAAGATAGGCAGATATTGTGTGGTCAACAGGCAGATATTGTGTGGTCAACAGGCAGATACTGTGTGGTCAGCAGGAAGGATCGGGATAGGCAGATATTGTGTTGTCAGCAGGAAGATATTGTGTGGTTAACAGGCAGATATTGTGTGGTCAACAGGCAGATATCGTGTGGTCAACAGGAGGATCAGGATAGGCAGATATTGTGTGGTCAACAGGCAGATATTGTGTGGTCACAGGAAGGATCAGGATAGGCAGATATTCTGTGGTCAACAGGCAGACATTGTGTGGTCAGCAGGGAAGATATTGTGTGGTCAACAGGCAGATATTGTGTGGTCAGCAGGGAAATATTGTGTGGTCAACAGGCAGATATTGTGTTGTCAACAGGCAGATATTCTGTGGTCAACAGGCAGATATTGTGTGGTTAACAGGCAGATATTGTGTGGTCAACAGGCAGATATTGTGTGGTCAACAGGCAGATATTGTGTGGTCAACAGGCAGATATTGTGTGGTCAACAGGCAGATATTGCGTGGTCAACAGGCAGATATTGTGTGGTCAACATGCAGATATTGCGTGGTGGGTCAACAGGCAGATATTGTGTGGTCAGCAGGGAAATATTGTGTGGTCAACAGGCAGATATTGTGTGGTCAGCAGGGAAAATGGGTGGTCAACAGGCAGATATTGTGTGGTCAACAGGTAGATATTCTGTGGTCAACAGGCAGATATTGTGTGGTCAACAGGCGGATATTGTGTGGTCAACATGCACAGATTGTGTGGTCAACAGGAAGGATTAGGATAGGCAGATATTGTGTGTGGTCAGCAGGGAAATATTGTGTGGTCAACAGGAAGATATTGTGTGGTCAACAGGCAGATATTGTGTGGTCAGTCAGGAAGGATTAGGACAGGCATATTGTGTGGTCAACAAATAGGATCGGGATAGGCAGATATTGTGTGGTCAACAGGAAGATATTGTGTGGTCAACAAATAGGATCGGGATAGGCAGATATTGTGTGGTCAACAGGCAGATATTGTGTGGTCACAGGCAGATATTGTGTGGTCAACAGGCAGCTATTGTGTGTGGTCAGGAAGGATCGGGATAGGGAGGTATTGTGTTGTCAACAGGAAGATATTGTGTGGTTAACAGCAGATATTGTGTGGGTCGACAGGCAGATATTGTGTGGTCAACAGGCAGATATTGTGTGGTCACAGGCAGATATTGTGTGTGGTCGATAGGCAGATATTGTGTGGTCAACAGGCAGATATTGTGTGGTCAACATGCAGAGATTGTGTGGTCAACCGGCAGATATTGTGTGGTCAACAGGAAGGATCGAGATAGGGAGATATTGTGTGGTCAGCAGGGAAATATTGTGTGGTCAACAGGCAGATATTGTGTGGTCAACAGGAAGGATCGGGACAGGCAGATATTGTGTGGTCAACAGGCAGATATTGTGTGGTCAACAGATAGATATTAAGTGGTCACAGGAAGAATCAAGATAGGCGGATATTGTGTGG
>JADBJO010002382.1:260000-275000 GCA_016801955.1 Conus betulinus
CTGTTAATATCCGGACTTTGAGGGTGTTTTTTGTTTTTTTTTTTTTTTTTTTTTTTCTAAAGCATTTTTTGATTGAACACATGTGTACATAAACAAATTATTGAACTGAAGCAACAAAAAGCAAATGCTTACAATGTGATGTGGGTTTGAACCGGAAGATAACTAACGTATACGTCAGGGTGTCTTTCATAGGTCTGAGATATTTCCCTACGGTCAGCACCTCTGTCTGATGTGTTTCATGGCACCTTACTATCCTCGAGATTCCATAACAACCGCTTTCTTTGGAAAAAAAAATGGTTTATTAAGTTCCTCAACAAACAGTAAAAAGTAATATTTCCGGTGTAAAACAGAATATCTTACTGCCGATGCTGAAATCAGTTATCATTTGCTGTGAAAAGCAGTAACTCTCAATGATGCCGTTGAAAACAGTACTTGTCACGAATGTTGTTGAAAATAGTAATTACAGTTTTTTTTTTTTTTTGTTTGTTTTGTTTTTTGTTTGTTTGATTTTTTGAAAACAGTAATTATCAATGATTTTTTTACCAATGATTTTGAAAACAGTAATTATCAGGAATGTTTGTAAAGAAGTAGTCGTCAATAATATTGTTGAAATAGTAAGCGTCAATAATGTTGTTAAACGCTAGTTATCACTCTTGTTATTGAAAACAATGATTATTAATTTTTGCGTTAATTGTCAATTAATCAGTGTTGAACAAATTAACACTGATTGTGTTGAAAACTAGTTATCAGCGTTGTTGAAAACTAAAAATTAAAAAAAAATTCAAAAAAAAAAAAAAAAAAAAAACATTCATCGATGGAGTTGAAAAAAAAGTAAGTACACTGATTGTGTTGAAAACTATTATCAGTTTTCACTGGTGTTGTTGAAAAGCAGTCATCAAATGTGATAGAAAACAGGAATTATCCTTGACGGAGCTGAAAACTAATCGTCTGTATTGCTGAAAACAATCATCTCTGATCGTGTCGAAAACTAGTATCGTTTTTTTTTCTTTTGAGAGAGAGAGAGAGAGAGAGAGAGAGAGAGAGAGAGAGAGAGAGAGAGAGGAGAGAGAGAGAGAGAGAGAGAGAGAGAGAGAGAGAGATCATGTCTGATGGTGGTTATTACGGTGGTTATTACTGTCATCTTTGTTGTTGAAAGCAGCAATATTGACTGATGTGTTGAAAAAAAAAAAACTACTCGTAATTGTCACCGATTTTTAGTGAAAACAGCAGTTATTACGAATATTTTGAAAAAAGTAATTCTCATTGATGATGAGGAAAACAGTAACTCTCAGTGGCATAGTTTCAGAGCGAAGTGACTTGAAGGCGGAAACTGAAGCAAATTTTAAAAAGAAATGTTATTAGTTCTGCAAGACAGTCCAGACAAACAGAGTGTTTTGCCCTGTAATCTGTTTTGTCTGGATGGTCTTGCGGCACTAATAACCACTTTTCTTAAAATATCAGTGGTATGTTGGAAATAACCTACAAGTGATATAGTTGTGATCAAACTACTTGCATTCAAAACAGTAATTATCACTGCTGTTCAAAGTAGTAACTGTGACTAGTATTGAAAACAAGAATCAAGTTAATGGTGGTGTTCAAATCAGTCATTATTTGTGGTATTGTTGAAAACAGTTGTTGCTGAAAACAGTAAACATCGCTTGTGTTCAAAACAGCAAGCATAAATGATGTCATTGAAAACTATAATTATCAACGTTATTCTTGCAAAGTGAATATAAATGATGTTGTTGGGGAAAAAAAAGTATTTATCACTAGTGTTCAAAACAGTAATTATCACTAGTGTTCAAAGCTGTGGTTATCACTGATGTTGTTGAAAAGAGTGGTAATTAATGTTGTCGTTGAACACAGTAATTACTAAAAGGGTTGAAGAGAGAATTTGTTGCCCATGCTAATGCGTCACGATTACCAGTTACATTTGGCCTGATACACAGTCAGACGTGACCCTATTGACAACGTGACAGTGATTCCTGAAAACCAAGAACTGGGACTCTCGCGTGCACGCGCACATTTGTATTCCTGTAGAAGACTGCTTTGCAGAGGCATGCGCAGATTGCCGGAAACGACACCGACTTGTCATTATAAACTTTTTCATTGCTAACGGCCTGCCTGATACTTAATGAGTCCCCCCCCCTCCTCCTCCCCTCCCCCCACCCCCTATCCCCTCCCCCTCCCCCCCCTCCCCCCCCCCCCCCCCCCCTACCCCCCCGCCCCCCGCGTTTTTTTCTGGTTTTTTTTTTTTTGTTTGTTTGTTTTCTCTTCGACTAATTGATATTTTTAACAGCGTCAAAACAGATGAAAATAATCGTTTTCGAATTACAATCATCGTTTTTGCTTCGTAGTTTTTTTCTCTTTTTTTTTTTTTTTTTTTTTTTTGTTTCCACTGATCATCAGCATTTCCCGCTGAACTAGCTATTGCTGTTTTTTATGGCAATTTTTGCTTTAATTGCGAAAATTGTAATTATGACTTTGAAGTCTGTATGGTAGTAATTTTCCTTTGTTCATCATCGCTTGTTGATGACAAGTGGGTTGGGTTGCCGACTCGTGTGTGTGTGTGTGTGTGTGTGTGTGTGTGTGTGGTAAGGCGCGGAAGCAAGAGGAAAGGTAAGGGTAAGGGATTTCTGCACGCCCTCCCCCCCCCCCCCCCCCCCCCCCCCCCCCCCCCCCCCCCCCGCCACCGCACCTCTCTCTCCTCTCCCTGACAGACATTTTACTTCCCTTTGAACCCCCTTCCCTCTCATTATTAAAACCGATCTGCTCCCTTCCCCACACTCCGTGTGTGTGTGTGGGGGGGGGGGGGGGGGGGGGTTCATGGGGAAACACCCTGGGTTATGAGCTCCGTTATCGTTGTTTCCCATCTCGGTTTAATCATAAAAGAGGAATTGTCGTGTTGCCGCTCTGTCAAATTTCTGTAACTTCAGCGTTTGAAAAAAAAAATCAAGATCATGACTTTCGACATATTTTCTTCTTCTGTATGTTAAATGAAGTGTATAAAATGAACGCCCGAGTTTTCTCACGCTTATGTATAAAATGTGTTGTGGCCATTTAGGGCATTAGAAATTATATTAATGGTTTCGTGGTGCATGCGCAAACTATCTTAGTGTGTGTGTGTGTGTGTGTGTGTGTGTGTGTGTGTGTGGTGTGTGTGGGTGATGGCTTTTTTCATTTTAATTTTTATGACAGATCATCAAATGATACACTCAAGAGAATCTTTTTTTTTTTTCAAATGTTGCCCCCCCCCCCCCCCCCCCCTTCACACACACACACACACACACACACACACACACACACACGAATGGTGTCTGTGAAAGCCTGTGTGTGTGTGTGTGTGTGTGTGTGTGTGTGTGTGAATATGCGCACGCGCGCAAGCGCTTGTTCGCAGGAAAGAGACTTGCAGTGTCAAGTTCTTCAGATTATATTGTCTCCCAAGCGATTTTCAGCGACGTCAATTGTCCAATAAAAAGGGACATCCGATCTTCTCAGGACGGGGGAAATGCAGAGAGAGACCGAAGGGAAGGAAGGGGTGAGGTTAAAGGTTAAATCTGAACGGCAGTAATAGCCGGAATTGTATCCTCCGTTTAAATTAGGAATAATGAGCTCCACAGGTCGTTTGCTCGTTACAAATATTAGGTAGATTATAGCGGGTGCTTCTTCTTGCGCTCAAACGAATCTGCACGCTGTACATGCGTCCGTATTCTCGCCTGAAGTGTTGTTTAAAACGGTGCGAGTTCTTAGCTGAATGATGGCCACAACCGTCAAAGTCGGGGGGGGAGGCGGGGGGGGGGGGGGGGGGGGGGGGGAGAGGTGTGTGTGTGTGTGTGTGTGGGGGGGGGGGGGGGGACTGTCGTCAACTCTGACACTGAAGGTGGTGACAGGGAAAGGGTTGCAACTGGGAAATCCCTGGCCTGTGTAAGGCGACGGCTTGGAAGCACTATGACACTTAGAGGGGTGACACCTATCAGCCACAATTGGCGGCCTGCAGCGGGCGACAAAGAGCAGGAAAGAGATGACGGGAAGAAAATGGACAATGAGAAAATAGGGATTGTACCGGCAACCTGCTTAGCACTGGCCTAGACTGGCGCCTGCCCGGGGTTGTGTTGAGAGAGAGAGAGAGAGAGAGAGAGAGAGAGAGAGAGAGAGGCGCCGCCAGAGGGGGTGGGGGGCCATGGGGTGGGTAAAGGGGTGGGGGATATGGGCAGACGTGAAGAAGAGAAGAAAGTGTTGCACAGGAAAGATGTGTCAAAGGTGTTAGGAGGAGGGGGTATATTCATTCATTTGATATGACATTTTCATTGGTTGCCTCCTCCAGTCTTTCCTTCCGTCCCCCACCTCACCCTTTCTTTCTTTTTCTTTCTTTTTATTTTTTAAAGTTAGTGTTACACTTTGTCAAGTGAAAACTATGTTCACACTGTCTTGTCTGCAGCCCCCCCCCCCCCCCCCCCCCCCCCCCCACCCGTTTCTTTTTTCCTATCTTATTTCTCTTTTTTTTTTTCTCCCCGGGTAGAATTCCCTCCCCTTTCCATCGCTGTGAACATCTGTAGTGTTCAAGAGATCATTACAAAGCGAATCAAGCCATGGTTTTGTTTACATATAAACAACGGGAATAACCTTATTTTGAATGAAGCTTATTTTTCAATTTAGATGTGTAAGATGGGGATGGTGGGGAAGGGGATCTCTCTCTCTCTCTCTCTCTCTCTCTCTCTCTCTCTCTCTGTATTTTTTTTTTCTCTCAATCAATCACCCCCCCCCCCACCCCCCACCCTGCAAAGAACGCTGGGGCTTGGAAACAGGAGGAATCTAAACCCATTTTTACCATGGATCGATCAAAGCGTTTTTTTATATCCGATTTACTTTCGGGTATAGACTGCTTTCTTCAGATGAGTTCCCAATTCTTTTTTTTTTTCTTTGTCACTTTTTGGTTGTGATCCCTGTTGCCCCCGCAGACGTTCAGTGTCTACGGCTGAGGTGATCGCGTTCTTGGGTCCATTGAAACCCATTGGGTCCATCACAGACCCACCGGTTCCTGGTTCTGATATCCGCCTTCTTAGAGTTGCAGTGTATACTGGGTTTTTGTTGCTTCGTGTTGAGTTTGCCCTTTGTGTGTGGGTGTGGGTGGGTGGGTGGGTGTGGGTGCTCCCTTCTGCATGTTTTAAATTGTACCCCGTGCAGTGTTCACGAAATTGGAGGCGGGTGGGCGGGTGGATGGGTGTGGGGGTGGAGATGGGGGTTGTTTCTTTTCTTCTATTCCCAAATTCTTGTCGAGTGTTGTTCATAAAATGTCATGTGTGTAGTGTGTGTGTGTGGGGGGTGGCAGTGGCAGGGGGGGGGGGGGGGTGGGGGTGGGAAGAAGATGGAGATGGAGTTGGGGGGGGGGGGGGGGGTGTGCTTGTGCATCTGTTTAGTGCTTGCTTTTGTGACCTACTATTTTGATGCCGTTTTCTCAATATTGTGCAATGTTTATGGAAAGTTTTATTTTTTCTGTATTGTGAAGCGCTCTGAGGATGAGTCTTTTCCTCTCGTCGAAGAGCGCTATATAAGCTCGATTTATTATTATTATTATTATTATTATTAACCTGCAGAGATGATCGCGTTCTTTTCGCGCATATTGAATCTATCACAGACTGACCGGTCCGCCTGAATCAAGCGTGTTCGGTGTCCAGAGAGAACAGGAACAGATGGGGAACGACAAACGTTGCGTGACCAACCATCCCCGGGTTCCCCCCCCCCCCCCCCCCCCCCTCTTCTCGTTCTTTGTTCTGCTGTGTGACACGTCCTTTCGGAGGAACGACCCAGAGCATCTCCCCTTTCCTGTCCGGGCTCCTTCGGGTCCCTTTGATGAGTGTATTGTTGTGGCGTACAGTCAGTCAGTCTGTCTGTCTGTCTGGTCCATCTCATCGTCATGGACGAGGAGGAGGCGGTGACACGTCCTTGACTGTCCACTTGTTGTCTTCCACGCGACACAGATTTCCGTGCCTTTGCCACCTCACCTGTACTGGGGCCGGGGGGGGGGGGGGGGGGGGGGGGGGGGAGGGGGAGGGTCTCCCCTTTTAAGAAAACACTTGAACAGCTTTGTAGTAAAGTATTCCGGATGGCACTGGTTTTGATTTGAATGAATCTTGTGGTGTGTTCCAACGTACTATGACACTGCCTGCCTCATTATGTCTGTCTGTCTGTACCTGTCTGTCAGTATCTCTTGTCTGTTCGTGTATTTTCTATCAATCTATTTTCCTGCCTAGCTTTACAGTGATGTATGCTATACATTCCTACATATTTTCCAGTCTGTTGGTCAATCTGCTTATCTTTCTATCCATCCATTTATCTATCTGTCTGTGTGTTTATCTCTCTCTCTCTCTCTCTCTATCTATATCTATCTATATATATATATATATATATATATATATATATATATATATATATATATATGCCTGTCTATCCATCTAACTGTATATCTATCTATATGCTTGCCTGTGTATCTGTCTATCTATCGATCGATCGGTCTGTCTGCCGATCTGTCTAGGCTGCCCGTCACAGCCCTAAAAGGGCCTCCGTGGTCGGCTGGGCTGACTTAATGTGATCTAAGCGTCTGTCTGTCTGTCCATACATCTATCTGTCTGTCCACTGTGTTCACCATGTACACCCACAGCGAACAGGAGAGGGCTCAGAAATACATGGCGTTTTGTACGCCATGCAGGGATTCGGAGCTCTGCCACCGGCACACAGTCCAGAGGCAGAAAATTAATGTGTACCATCGAGCAGTCAACGTCATTGTCTCTCAAAGGATAACTCGATCGATCGATCCCCCCCCCCCTCTCTCTCTCTCTCTCTCTCTCTCTCTCTCTCTCTCTCTCTCTCTCTCTCTCTCTCTTTTCTCTCTGTCTGTCTGTCTGTCCATCTCTTTTTCCCTCTCTCTGTCTGTCTGTCTGTCTGTCGTCTGTCTGTCTGTCTGTCTGTCTGTCTGTCTGTCTGTCTCTTCTCTCTCTCTCTCTCTCTCTCTCTGTGCGTGCGTGCGCGCGCGCGCGCGCGCGCGCGCGCGCGCGCGTGTGTGTGTGTGTGTGTGTGTGTGTATGTGTGTGTGTGTGCGAAGCTTTGTTGTTTTTTTTTTCTTTTTACGTTACCCTTTCTTTCTCAGTCAACACCAACTAACGAGGAAAACGAAAATGAAATAACGATCTCTTCGTGTTGTTACCCCATCATCTTATCAGTCTGCGCCCATTGTCGTCGTGGTTCGTCGCCCCTAAAAGCGGTAATGACAAAGTTTTGTGTATATATGGCAATCTACTCAAAGAGGGCATTAGCCAGAGAGAAAGGAGACGACGGGCGCGCAGGGGGAGCCGTTGACACGTCCCGGTGTATGGGCAGGAGGAGGAGACAGAGGATGACCACCCTGCTGTCTGTCGCCCCTTCTTTCAGCGGGGCCGGCCCAGCCTCGGCCCCCGTGGAGTGCGGGTGTTCACGGGTGGCGTTGGCTGACACCTCTGACCTTGCTCCTCAGCCCACCCGGCTAATTGAGCCCGGCCCGCCGTGAAATACTCCCGTCTCTCGCTGACACGCTTGGACAGAGAGAGCCGGGGGGGGGGGGGGGGGGGGGGGGGGGGGGGAGCCCCTCTGGGCTCCTTGGTTCAGCTCTCCACTCGGCACGACTGAGCTGAGGAAGCATAGCAGGGTAGAGTCTGGAGAGGCTGAAGGTAGTGGGGGGGGCGGAGAGGGGTGAGGAAGAGGGAAGGGAGCAGGGCAGGGTCTAAAGTGGGAAGAGCACCTCCTTCATGGGCCGTGACGCGCGGTGGTCACGGGGGACGTGGCAGACGGTAAGACACACGACGAGGGGGGCGTCGGACGATGACGATGATGGTGACGATGATACGCGCGAGGGCAGTCAGGTTCCAGGTTCTGGCTGGTGACCGGCAAGCCAAGATAACGGCTGCACGCCTGGATTGTTGAGTTGGGAAGCGGGTAAAGGCGTGGGGTGTGGGGGGGGGGGGGGGGGGGGGGGGGGGGTTTGGGAGGGCCTTGTTGGGGATGGTGTTCGTTTCTGCGCTTGCCTCCTCCCCCCTCCCCCCCCCCCCCCCCATCCAGCTCCCAGCATCTCCACTATTGTTGGCCGGGTGGGGGTCTGGTGGTCCAGCTGGTTTTGTTGTGGGGGGCAGGCGATCGGGGAGGAGATGAAGTTGTCACGGTCAGTTTAAAGGGCCTAGTCATCGTCGGGAGAGGGGGACGGGGGAGTGAGGTGGGGAAGGGGGGGGGGGAGGTTATCGGCAAGTTGAGTGGGTAATAGGAGCTTTGATGAGATTATGTGCGGTAGGAACTCGGGCTGTCACTGTGGTCATCACGACAGGTGACTTGCCTCGTACTAAATAAAGGTCGAGCGTGGGTGTCTATCTGTGGGAGGTGGATGAGAAGAGAAGAGGGGTATAGGGATGGAGGATTTGAATGGGGGACGAGAGGGGGAGGGAACAGGGGGCCACAGCGTTTCGCTCAGTCTTTCTGTGTGTTGCATTCGTTTGTGTTTCTTCTGTGTACATGTGGTAAATAAAGTAAAGAAGTTGTACAAACTCTCATCCAAAACTTACATATATCTGAAAAAAAGGTAGCAATCAAAAACAAACAAGAAACCCGAGAAAACACACACACACACACACACACACACACACACACACACACACACACACACACACTTCACTCACTCACACTCCCACTGCATCCTTATATGTTTTACATTGGTATTAAGTTTTGCTTTTGCCGTAATACATTTTTATTGTTCTTATGGTGTTTCGAGCATAAGCGTGGATTTTCCCGTCTTTTTTTTTCTTTCATTTCTTTTCTTTTTTTTTTAATTGAACCAAGTTATATCCTACACAATTCCTCAACCAATTGAAAATACGTTTTCCATGCATTGGGGAAAAAATCCATAATTATCATAGATTTATGTGCGTTGAGTTCATAACAGTAAAAGAACTCGTTTATATCTAATATATTGTGTGTGGTGGTGTGTGTGTGTGTGTGTGTGTGTGTGTGTGTGTGTGGTGTGTGTGTTTTAATCGAGAACCCCATTAGTTCTTTCCTTGTGCTTTGCCTTCTCATGACTTCATTAGAATTGCTCCATGAGGACTGTCGCTTTTGAGGCGGTGACATAGGACAAGCCTGAGTGTGGCTGTTGACGGAGACCCGGAATAAGCGGTGTGGGAATGGTGAGGAGACGGAAGGGGGTGGGGGGGTGGGGGGGGGGGGCGGCTGGAGGAGGGCCATAGAAGATGAAAGAAAAAAAAAAAATTAACACGTTTACGCCGCTGTATACATATTGCACTTTTACCTTGTGTATGGTTATAGTGTGTGTCATGCCTTATATACAAAAAGTTTTTCAAAATATTTATCGCTGTAAGCTGCGCCAGAGCTTGGGATGGCGTAAGTAATGGCGTAAGTAACTCACCTGAAGACCTGGTGTCATGCAGGTCTCAGCAATCGCTTGCAGTTGTGGCCCCTGTGTGAAAGGGAAGTCAGTGTTGATGGATTTTGGTTTGGCCCTCCCCCCCAAAAGTGAATGCGTTGCTTTGTTGCCTTATCATAAAAAGTTGCTCAGATTGGTTTGTTGCCTTGGTTATTTATTGCCTTTTCCACGGTTTCCTGGACGGAGAGTTATTGCTTTCGTTGCTACTTCTGAGAGTCTGCTTGTTTGGTTTGTGGGCTTCCTCCGAAGTTGCCCAAGGAGGGTGATTTTTTTGTTTGTTTGTTTTGTTTGTATTGTTTTTGTGGAGGTTTCTCCTAGGGTTGCCCACGGGGAGTTAATTGTTTTGTGTGTTACTTTCTTCTAAAGGCGTTTAAAAGTAGGTTTATATCGGGTGTGTGTGTGTGTGTGTGTGTGTGTTGTGTTGTGTTGTGTTGTGTTGGGTGGTGTTGTTGTCGTTGTTGTAGTTTGGGGTTTTTTTTTTTGTTTGTTTCGAAATTGCCAAGAATGAGTCTATATTGTTTTAGCTGATGCCCTTTTTAAATTCTTTTTCCCCAGTTGCCCAAAGTAAGTTTGGCTTATTTTTTTTTTTCGGATTGCCCAAAAATGAGTGTGTATTACTTTGGTTATTACATCCGTCAAAATAATGGGGTTTTTTTTGTTGGTTGTCTTTATTTTTTTTCCAAAGTTACCCAAAGAAAGTTTATTGTTTTTGGTTATTGCTACTTCCAAAGTTCTCCAAAGACAGTCTTTTGCTTTAGCTATTGCTTTTTTTCAAAGATGCACAAAGTGACTGTATTGCTTTGGTTATTGCTTCTTCCTAAACGGCTGAGAGCGATTTTACTGCTTTGGTTATTCTAAAAATAAAATAAAAGAAAAGAAGTTACCCAGTATTATTATATCACTTTCCAAGATTTCTTGCTATGTTGTTTTTTTCTCTCCCAGGTTGACGAAAACTAGAGTTCACTGGTTTGGATGTAGTAGTAGTAGCCCCCAAAGCAGATTGGATTAGTTCGGCTGGTGTTTTTTTTCTTCCAGAGTGAGTCTACTGCTTTCGAGGTGGCTTCTTCTAAATTCACCCGAAGTTAGTAGTTTACTTTTGTTGTTGCCAGGAGAGAACCGTATGGTTTTGGATGATACACTTCGCTTTCTAAAATGATTTTACCTGCCCTTTGTTTGTTTGTTGTTTCCAAAGTTTTGCCCAAAGTGAGCATCATGGTGGATATTCTTTAATTGAGGTACTCGTTTTGTCTCCGAAGTGAGTCTGGAAATAATGCCTTGTCGCATCACGTGCCACATAATTCGAGCTGTTAAGATGTGTGTGTGTGTGGTGTGTGTGTGTGTGTGTGTGTGTGTGTTGTGGTGTGTGTGTGTCAGTACAACTTTGAGTTAATCTGACAATAAATTGGTTTCAGTCAGTCAGTGTGTGTGTGTGCGTGTGTGTTGTGTGTGTGTGTGTGCGTTGTGTGTGTGTGTGTGTGTGTGTGTGTGTGTGTGTGCATGTGCTTGTTGTGTGCATGTGTGTTGCGGTGTGTGTCTGTTGTGTGGTGTGTGTGCGTGTGCGTGTGGTGTGGTGTGTGTGTGTGTGGTGTGGTGTGTGTGATGTTTGTTTTTGTTTTCTAGTAGCCTTCTAGTTTCGGTTCCAGTATGATGGCAAACGCTCTCTCTCTCTCTCTCATCTCTCTCTCTCTCTCTCTCTCTCTCCTCTCTCTCTCTCTCTCTCTCGCTCTGTCAGAACCAGGCGCTGTGTCCGTTCGTCGTCGTCCTCCCCCACCTCCCCTACCCTCCTCTCTCAACACGAACAGTGGGGTCGTCACTCACTCACACGCCAGCGTGTCGCGGGAGGGTTCCTCGCCCTTTGTGCGACCTGTCAGCCACCCGCCACACAAACATACGGGTGGGCAGGGCCGGGAAGGAGGGGGGTGTGGGTGGGGGGGGGGGGTGTGAGGGTGGGGAGGATGGGTGGGGGGGGTGGGGGGGGAGGGAGTGAAGAGCGGAGGGCCTGTCCCGTTGCCATGCCTGTCCTGGCCCTCGCCCGGCCCTCTACGACGGGCATGGGACGGGCAGGCAAATGGACGGGGGGCCTGGGGGACTGGCTGCCCTCTCTTCAGGGGCAACAATTCCAGGGGGACCACCCTTCTCAACCCCGCGTGGGATGGGCACCCCTTCCTCCCCCACACGCCTACCCCCCCCCCCCCTCCCCTGAAACCCCGTTTTCGGACTGGACGTTCATCTTGACGGTTTCGCCAGGTAGAGAAACTAATCACGGGCGGCCCCCCCCACCTCCCCCTCTACCCCTGCTTTTGTTTGTTTTTGTTTGTTTTGTTTGTTGTTTTTCTGTGGCCCTGCTTTCTTCTCATTGGACCTCCAATCTTTACAAACCCACCCTCACACCCCTCTCTTCTCTCCCCATCCGTTTTCTGCTCTTCTGACGTCACATTTCTCTAGCCAAGTTGGAAGTGACGGCAGGAGGTAGAAACTAATCCACACGAGGCGGCCTAGTACAGCAGCTCGTTAACTGTTTCCCCCGTTTTCTCCTTTCTTCCTTCCTTTCTTCCTTTCTTTCTTTTTCTTTTCTTTTCTTTCCTTTTCTTGCTCTTTCACGTTTCTCAGTTTGCTTTATATCACACCGCTGTTGTTGGTCAATTTTTTTTTTTTGTTTTTTTTTCAGTCGCAATCGGGTCGGACTGTGCCCTAGCTGGAACACCTGCTGTTGCCATTAAGCGATGAACAATCATCAGGTTTCATCAGCCCTCCGAACGTTAAACTGGATTCCGTCATCTGTGTTGTTAGATAAGTTCACTACCTCCGTAACCCTCTTCTATGCACCGACGATTGTTATACTCGTTTCCGCCGTAAACCATTACAAATGTATGGGTCTTCAACTAGATGTAACCAAGTCGGTCAGGTAACGCCTTAAACTGGATGTAACCAAGTCGGTCAGGCAACGCCCTTAACTGGATGTAAACCAAGTTGGTCAAGAACGCCCTTAAAACTGGATCGATGTAACCCAAGTCGGTCAGGATACGCCTTAAACTGGATTGTAACCAAGTCGGTTTGGATATGCCCTTAAACTGGATGTAACCAAGTCGGTCAGGATACGCCTTAAACTGGATGTAACCAAGTCGGATTTGGAATATGCCTTTAAAATGGATCAAGTCGGATTTGGTTGGATATGCCTTAAACTGGAGATGATTAACCAAGTCGGGTTAGGATATGCCCGTAAAACTGGATGTAACCAAGTCGGTTAGGATACGCCCTTATGCTGTGCAAGTCGGTCAGATATTTTAAACTGGATGTAACCAAATCTTTCAAGGAACACCTTTAACTGGATGTAACAAGGTGTCAACCAAGTAACTGGTCAGTCGGTAACGCTTTACACTAGATGTAACCAAGTCCGGTCAGGTAACGCCTAAACTGGTATGTAACCAAGTCGGTCAGGTAACGCTTTACACTAGATGTAACCAAGTCGGTCAAGGTAACGCCTTAAACTGGTCTTTGTAAACAAGTCGGGTCAGGTAACACCGTTTAAACTGGATGTGACCAAGGCGGGTCAGGATACGCACTAACTAAACTGATGCTAACGAAGTCGGTTAGTATACGCGTTGATCTGGATGTAAACTGTGACCAACTCGGTCAGAATAAACGGCTTTTTTTTGGTTAAAGTAGAAGTGACCAAATCGGTCAAAGTAAACCGGTCAGTCACCTTGGCACGGAACTATTCCTGGAGCTGCTGTATAGAACGATTTTCTTAATCAGTCTGGTTTTGTAGGTAACTGAACGCCACTGTTGTAAATATATCGATCTGCATACTTCAGGACATTTCTATGTTTCGTACGGCTGGAAAAATAAAACTGGTGTAGCTCACAAGAAGAAGAAGAAGAAGAAGAAGAGGACATGGCAAAGTACCGCACACGCCTAAAATTTGTAAGCGCCCTGGCTGATATATTTTTGTACATCTGTATGAAACACGTTTTGACAAACCAAGCCAACAGACACGACGACATTTCACAGACAGCACACGCGTTACACAACTAGCGCGAGTAAATCCAAGTAGACAACTTGAACTGTGGTCCTTTGACATATGCCATGCGTGCCTTGGGAAAGGGTGACGACACAAATCATTCTCCTCTCTCTCCCTTTTCCTCTCTCTCTCTCTCTCTGTCTCTGTCTCTGTCTCTCTCTCATTTCTCTCTCTCTCTACTCTCTCTCCCTCCCCTCCCTCCCTCCCTCCCTCCCCTCTCCCCCCCTCCATTGTCTCGTTCTCAGTTAATCGTTTTAATAATCCTCTGCCACATCGTGACTATGAGATCACTTCTCGCTGTCTTTCTCCGTGTCATCATGCTTATTTCCAAACGTCATCGGCCGGTCAGTCAGGCCTGTCTTTGACGCAGTGGGGTTCCAGACAGCTGCATGATTTTGACCAGAAAGCCCAGACTGTGACAACACACAGAGGGTGACCCGTATCGTTCCCAGGATACTGATGACGTACGTCTCTGAGCCGTGGCCCATCATGAAAACGGGCGTGCTGGCGTTACCGATGACGTGACTATTTTTGTACATCTGTATGAACACGTTTGACAACCAAAGCCAACAGACACGACGACATTTTCTACAGACAGCACACGCTTTACACAACTAGCGGAGTAGACAACTTGAACTGTGGTCTTTGACATATGCCATGCGCCTTGGGGAAAAGGTGACGCAAAATCATTCTCTCTCTCTCCCTTTTCCTCTCTCTCTCTCTCTCTCTCTGTCTCTGTCATCTCTCTCTCTCTCTCTCTCTCTCTCTCTCTCTCCCTCCCTCCCTCCCTCCCTCCCTCCCCTCTCCCCCCCTCCATGTCTCTTCTCAGTTAATCGTTTTATAATCCTGCCACATCGTGACTATGAGATCACTTCTCGCTGCTTTCTTCTCCGTGTCATCATCTTATTTCCAAACGTCATCGGCCCGTCAGTCAGGCTGTCTTTGACGCAGTGGGTTCCAGACAGCTGCAGTTGACCAGAATGCCCAGCTGTGACACACAGAGTGACCCGTCGTTCCCAGGATACTGATGACGTACGTCTCTGACGTGGCCATCATGAAAACGTGCGTGCTGGGTTACCGATGACGTGACGCCCAGTTTTCTGGGTATGGGAGACGGTTTTATTAGAAGAAACTGAGCGCTTGTTCTACGTACGTGATGCTATAGTTGACGTCACTGTCACTAAGGCTGAAGGTCGTGATTCTGTGCGACATCAGGATGTCCGATTCTCGTTCGCAGGCCTGTTTGGTCATTTGGTTTGACGGAATCTTTGACGTGGGGGTTCCAGAGTTTCTCTCTGTCTGTCAGTCTCTGTCTCTGTCTGTCTCCACCTGATGTGATCTTTGAATTTCTGAAAGAGATTAATGAAAGAGGTTAACATTTTTTCATCTGATCTCAGATTTTACAGTGGAAAGATTTTTTAACAAAATTTGGGGGGTGTTTTTTACAAGATGTATTTTAAAGAGTTTAAGTGAATGAGTGAGCTGTGAGTTGACTCCAACGTGGTGACAGCCCTGATATGGC
>JADBJO010002382.1:287500-300000 GCA_016801955.1 Conus betulinus
GAATGAAAAGAAGATTGACCTACGAACTGTACGGGCCTCACAACATGCGTGCCTAGGACACCAAAGATCTTGAAAACAGTGTGCCGATAAAAGATGACCGCTACACACAGGCCGTCCAAGAAGGCAGTCAGGAAGAGAGAAAGGGTGTGGGAGGGCAGGAATGAGAGAAGGAAAGAATGAATGAGAGAGAGCGAGAGAGAGAGAGAGAGAGAGAGAGAGAGAGAGAGAGAGAGACAGATCATCAGAGGAAGGGAGAGAAAGAGGCGAGAGGGAGTGAAGAGAAAATGGAAGAGAGTGCGAGCGCAAATTTGAGACAGAGAAGGGTGGAACTGAGAAAGACTGGAGAGAGGAGGGCGGCGGGGGTGGGGTGGGGGGTGTTGACATGGGAAGGTCAAGCGAGAGACAGACACAACAGAGAAGTGAAACAAAGAGAGAGATGGGGAAGAAGAAGAAGAAAGACCAAGAGCGAGCGAGAAGGGAATGGTGAGTTGGGGCAGACAGAGAGGGACTTTAGATAATTGAGAGAGAGAGAGAGAGAGAGGGAGGGAGGGGAGAGAGAGACAGTGAGAATTGGGGAGGGTGTGGGGAGAAATTAAAAAAAAAAAAGCAGCCTAATCGATATTGCTGCGCATCGGCCTCCCCACGCGCCAATCTCGTTCAGCGAACCTGCATCCCGGGCTTGCCTCCCCTGGCGTGCAATCACAGCTGACCTTGTCACGCCGAGCCCTGGCCACACGAGGCCGTCACGCTTCACTTCCCAAACTCCCCGAGTCACCACCGACACCCGACCGCTCTCTCTCTCTCTCTCTCTCTCTCTCTCTCTCTCTCTCTCGAGCACTACGAGTTCACGAAAAAGGAATCTGAGCGTACCCGTTTCTAGTTCATACACAATAGACAACATTAAGAAAATGTGTAAGCTGAAATGCGCGTGCATGCTCGCGTGACTATTCTCTCCCGTGTGTTTGTTTTGTTATCAAACAAAAGGAACAGCGCATTCGTATGTTATTCCTTCCACTTTACTAGGAAAAGGTAAAAATGAAAGAAAAGGGACAGAAAAAGGGAGGAAAAAGGAAACAGTAATTGTTTACATATGTAAGGGCGGAAGAGAATGCTTTCTTGAGACAATGATTGATTGTGAAGTACTTAAAGTTCCAGGGCTTTGGCTCCTATGATACATGTGTTCATGTCTGTCATTTTCTGTTTTTACATATCTGTTACACTGTGTTTGTTTTATGTGTGTGTGTGTTATATTTTTTTTTACGTATTTAGTAGATTACATTTATTGCATGTGTGTGCGTGCGCCAATCTTGTTCTTTTGTTATGATCTGTGATTTAGAATCGCTGTGCGTCAGATACCTATTCAGGATCACGGGCCATATAAAACGTGTGTATCATCGTCGTGATTATTTAGCCTAGTATTATCATACTTCAAGGTCATATGCAAGCTTATGCGTGCGTTCATGGTTGGATGCATGGCTGCCTGTTTGTGCGCGCGTGTGCGTTAGTCACGTCAGTTGTCTACTGCCCAGCAGACCCTGGTGGCCACATGACGGCCGCAAACGTGCAAACTAAACTTCTTCTGCGTACGCAGGCTGATACTCCCGCAGACACCCCCTGTAAAGGGAGTGGAGTTTTTGTGTGCATGACCGTTTTTTTTATCCCGCCATTAAGGCAGCCATACTCCAACTTCGGGGGAAGGTGCATGCTATGTGTAATGTGTCATCCATACCAACGGTCAAACTGGCCTTCTCTTCCGAAAGTTGCTGATGGGATTTGACGTGTGTGCAAGATGTTGTGCGTGCGTTCAGACACGGAACCTCGGTTTATAGTCTCATTCGAAGGACTGTATGGGAAAATGGATCACAACCAATGTTAACTCCGAGGGAAAATCCCCCTGTCCCGAAACGGCCCGGCGGAGTTTTGAACCCGCAACCCCAAGATTACGAGTCCGGCGCTCTACCACTGAGCTATTTCCGGCCCCCTAAACAAACTGAACAACAACACGCATGCTCATTTTGCATTAAGAAAAAAAAAAAAAAAAAAAAAACCTTGATTGAAGACACGATTACAGCGTTGTATCTCAACAAGTTGAGTCTATAAATGACTGTTTTGGGAAGGTTGAGGAAGGTGGGAATAAATTAGTTAGTAGATAGACAAAATAAGAAACAAGAATGAGATGGAGAAAATAAGAGTGAGATAGACCGACTGAGAGAAGAAAGAAAGAAAGAAGAGCCGCTCTCCCGCGGACCAGACAGATTTATTCTTGCTTCCTCTCTGGACTCCCAAACAATCCGATTTGACTTTGTCAAGCCAAGTCTTTGTCACCACAGAAGGCGGATCATGCTTCCAGACAAGTTCCTAAAGACACGAACCCCGTACCGTTTCTGTTTCTTTCAGTCGCTCGTAGACTCTTGTCCCTCCGAGCCCTGAGAGTTCTGCGAGGCGAGGAGTAACTACCGTGCTCGTGGGAACACGCGCAGAGATGCGCAAGCGTGCGTGATGACTTCTTCGAGCACACCTCGGCCATATGATCCAGAAAAGATGATGCAGGTGGTCACATTTTGAATTACAAAATGAACCAGGCTGGTTCTTGGGAAAGCGCGCAACTTCGTCAGTATCCTGAATCCGCTTTTTAATTCGGGTCCGCAACACGGATCCCCAACAGAATTTACTGGGTCCTTCCTAAAGTCCCATTCCATCTTTCAAACACGTTTTGTCAGACTTGGTGAGATAGTTTTGCACAGTCTGGGTGACAGATGAACACACCAACAGACGCGGGTGAACACTCATTGCAGGAGCAAAGCATAGTAGGGAAAGTAACAGTACCTGGCCTTGCGCGCTCAGTTCACTTTGGTCAGTTGCCCGTTCACTTTCCTCATCCGGACGAGAGAATTGTTCAGTTGGTAAGGCTGCCATCTTAGGTAACCATATATGTCAGCATCTTGTCCTCTAGTCAGTGAAGTCGGCCTCCTGTCTGCATATAGACACTGCCCGAGATCCGTGTGTGTGTGTGTGTGTGTGTGTGTGTGTGTGTGTGTGTGTGTGTGCGAGCGCGCGTGCTTCAAATCAACTGGCCGACCGCTTCAAACTTGATCACTTAACACTGTTACCTCTGAAGTGTGGTGGACAGATATCCAACCTGTGTACAGCAGGCAGGCAGACACGTAAACCAATCAAACCAACAGTCGGAGGTGGATGTCTTTAACATGCGCGATAGAACTCCAGCTACGTAACACTATTCCTGTTCCCTCTACCACCCACCCACCGCTGTGGCGTAATGGTTAGCACCAAAGACTGAAATCTTGGGGGGTCGTGAGTTTTGAACCACATGGGAAGCAGTGCGCAGTCGATCGCCCCCGGACGGTATCTACCCTTAGTTGTTGAGCGCGTAATGATTCCAAAGTGAAGCTTGGGACCGCACAGTTGAGATTCACCCACTTTACCCGTTGGGTCGCTCAAATTCCTGTTGTTCATGCATAATCATGTGTCTCTCGTGCCTGAACAACATCAGGATAGATATTGAAACGCCAAAGGAACTTGAACCCCCAGGACATTCATTCGCCCTGCAAATGGCCATCTTCAGCTGAGATCGTGATGAAAACTAACCGGAATCATTTTACAACAAGCGAGAACCAGCTTAGCGCTAATTTGGTCAAGAAATTCGCACGGAATAAATCGCGCTGTTTCACGGTCAGTTTGGTCAAAACCGAAGTGCTTGAAAACAGCCTTTTCTGTAGAACCACCAGGAAGTGGAGCAGTTTGAGTGACAACGTTGTGTCCGCTAGGTCGGGCGAGGAATGCAAGAATCTCCTCCGGTAAACCACACTCCAGTAATAACGGTCTCCCCTCCCCTCCCACTTATCCCCACGCCCACGAAAAAGGAAACAAAGAAAAGGAAAGGAAGAAAAGAAAAAGGACAGAGGAAAGAAGGGTAAAGGTAAAGAAATGATCTGGCTTCAGACCAGAGCCGCCGAACAGACCTGGCTGGCCATGTCACCATAGTGGTTTTTGAAGAGTGCTGTCCGCTGTTCTTCGTCTGTATCATGTTACAGTGTTACCCTTTCCACTGCATATCCAGCAGCAACAACAATGAATACTTATATAGTGCCTATCCTCGGCTAGAGACCAAACTCTTAAGCGCTTTACAATCAACACTCGTTTACACAACGGGCTGCCTACCTGGGTAGTGCCGACTGAAGAGCTGCCAGCTGGCGCTTCATTCAGTCGTTTCCCTGTGTCATCCAGTCAACACATCGTTCAACACTGTTCACTCAATTTCTTTACTTCCTTCATTCTTTCCATTTCTCAAGCAGGGTGCATGCTATGTGTAACATGTCATCCATACCAACGGCCACACTGGCCTTCTCTTCCGAAAGTTGGTGATGGAATTTTACGTGTGTGCAATATATTATGCGTGCGTTCGCACACGGAACCTCGGTTTGTAGTCTCATTCGAAGGACTATATGAAAAATGGAGTCAGAACCAATGTTAACTCCGAAGGGAAAATCCCCCCTGTACCGAAACGCCCCGCGCGGAGATTCGAACCCACAACCCAGAATCACCAAGATTACGAGTCCGGCGCTCTACCAACCGAGCTATTCTAAATCCCTCTATTTCTGCTATGGAGTTCGTCAAATCAGAGTTCGTCTTGATCACCGTTGTAGAACAGATAAACGAAAATCAAGTGCCTCTACAGAATACATGTGCCGGTCTTTGCGTTTTCTTTCTCGCTTCAGTACATTAGGAAAGGAAGGGTAAAGCACATCTTTTACATGCAGCTTCAGACCAGAACATAACTCAGCGACGTCGTCTGTCTTTGCCATAGAACGCAGAAGAACGGGGGAAAAAGGGCTTGGCAATTTGTTGCCATCTATGTCCTCCTCTAATGATGCTGATCTGGGTTTGATGTCCTCTTCAAATCCTTAGCTTTTGTAAGTTCTTGTTGAAGTCTGCTTTCATCTAGATCACGTAAGGACTGGGACTGAAGTAAGTGCCGGCAAACAATTGCTTTATTGGAAATGAAATGAGGCAGGGAACAGTAAACAAGAAACAGTAAACAAGTGGGGTAGTTTTTGCTCCCATAAGGAAACCTAACACAGAGTGACTTTTATTCAAGACTGGCACAGCCTTTTAAACTTGAATAAAGTCAGACAAATACAAAGACGAACAATCTAATATAGTGGGGGGAAACAAGCACAGGCCAACAACTAAATTGTCTTCATAGTAATGACTTGGCAAAACTTTGGACTTAAAGAGGGGGTGGGGGGGGGGGGGGGGGGGGGGCAAGAGGTTGAAGATGTAAAAACTGGGAACTTGAAATTAAGAAAATATATCAGATATGAAAACTCTTCACTGGCTGCATAAGGGAACCATCGCAATCCCTTTCAAAGGCAGATATAGTTGTATTGCCTGCTCCGAGGCCTTTCGTCCGCTGGGTCGGAATCATCAGGGAGACACGGCTGGTTGTATCTGCAAACAATTGCTTTGTCACGCCTTTACTACTTACACCCCCATTTCACTGAATCACGATTTTCCCTGACCTGTAAGATCATTGGCGATCTCCTGGGACTACGGTCGAGCGGCAACCATCGGCAAGAAAACTGGGTCATTTTCCACAAAAGTACGCTCCGTTTATGCTCAAGTTACGCTCTCTATGATTAAAACACGCTGTAGTTAAGTGCATAGTACGATGTGATGCCGATTTGTTCCAGCTCAAACTGGGAATCATTCCCGTTCTCTGCCGATTCAATGGGCGCCACTTGGGCTCTAGCTACGCTCCAGGCACGCTCACTGCCGACCCGCCTACGACTAATGCCACTCTCTTCCCGTTCACCGACGTTTACTGACGATGCGATGCCGCTGTAAACACGATTATACCAATCTAGATACGATTCAGTAAGATGTACTCACGTTCATGCCGCTGGAGTTACGACACACATACGCTCTAGACGGCGAAAATTCTCCCCGATTTTCTATAAAACGGCGCCTGATCAGTGCCGCTGTGTGCATTTTTTTTTTTTTTTAGTTAGTAGTATTAAAAAAACAAAACAAAACAAAAAAAAAAGGAGGGGAAGGGGAGAAGGGGCGGGGGGAACTGCAGGTGGGAGGGAGAAGGACTGGGGGGCAGAGAAAGTGGATGCCGAAGATGGCAAAAGTATTTTACTTCTCCTTTTCTCCTTCAGCCCCGATGACCAGTCACTGAGGCGCCGCACTGACGAACTGTTCACCATGTTCCTTCAGCTCTGTCGGTGGTGGGTGTGCCAAGGCCTGGGCTTTCTGCCAATGCTTCCCATGTCCATTCTGTAATGCTGTCAGTCCATCGTGTCTTTTTTTTCTGCTTTGTTTGTTGTTGTTGTTATTGCTGTTTTCCCTTCTCTCTCCCCCCCCCCCCCCCCCCCCCCCCCCCCCACCTGCCTGAGCAGTTTCCGGAGAGCATTTTTTTTTTTGTTTTTTGTTTTGTTTTCGCAAAGCCATTGGATCTCGTCTAATGACCATGAGAACTTAACTGTTCTGTCATGCGACGTGACCTCAGCATGTCGAATCTTGCGGAGCCTCTCTCTCTCTCTCTCTCTCTCTCTTCTCTCTCTCTCTCGGGCGGGATACACATCGCATGACAGAAAAAACTAAGTTACTGGAAGTGAGATTGATGAAGGTGAAGGAGCGCTGTTCTGGCTGGCCCCACAAAAAATCTTCTGATGATGAACCAGTAATTCATGTCTGTTTCATATCGGTGCGTAGGTGTGCGCGCGGATGTGAGTTTTGTGTGGCGAAACGAGAGAAGGTTACAGGCAGCAGTGTGTGTGTGTGTGTGTGTGTGTGTGTGTGTGTGTGTGTGTGTGTACAGGGCAGCGAAGTGGGGTGGAGAGAGGGGGTGGGGGGGGGGGGGGGGGGAGGAGATGTCAAGAACGCATAGGACGTACAATGTGCTTTTTTCCTGTTTCCTGAGTCAAGATGATCAGCGTGTATTGACTGATACTGTGCGGCGCTTTGGCTTTCCGAAAACGCAGATAAAATATCCACTAGGACTACCGCTGCTGCTGCTGCTGCTGCTGCTGCTACTGCTGCTGCTAAATGTTGTTGACATTGTTACTGGCTTGAAATAGACCGGACGCCGTTTAATTCCGCCTAGGCCGCTCTGCAGCATTGCAGTGTCTCTCCAGGTGGATGCTCTTTCGACAACCTTACCTGTTGACTGCTGGCACTTAATGTGTGGTTTGCTGGCACTTAACCTGTGGACTGTAGGCAGTTATCCTTGTGGACTGCCGGTACTTAACTTCTGGAGTGGCACTTCACCTGTGGACTGTTGGCACTTAACCTGTGGACTGTTGGCACTTAACTAGTGGACTGTTGGCACTTAACCTGTGGACTGTTGGCACTTAACTAGTGGACTGCTGGCACTTAACCTGTGGACTGTTGGCACTTAACCTGTCGACTGTTGGCACTTAACTAGTGGACTGTTGGCACTTAAACCTGTGGACTGTTGGCACTTAACTAGTGGACTGCTGGCACTTAACCTGTGGACTGTTGGCACTTAACCTGTCGACTGTTAGCACTTAACCTGTGGACTGCTGGCACTTAACCTGTGACTGTTGGCACTTTAACCTGTCGACTGTTAGCACAACTTAACCTGTGGACTGTTGGCACTTAAACTGTGGACTGTTGGCACTTAACCTGTGGACTGTTGGCACTTAACCTGTGGACTGTTGGCACTTAACCTGTGGACTGCTGGCACTTAACCTGTAGACTGTTGGCACTTAACCTGTGGACTGTTAGCACTTAACCTGTGGACTGTTGGCACTTAACTAGTGGACTGTTGGCACTTAACCTGTGGACTGTTGGCACTTAACCTGTGGACTTTTGGCACTTAACATGTGGACTGTTGGTACTTAACCTATCGACTGTTAGCACTTAACCTGTGGACTGCTGGCACTTTACCTGTGGACTGTTGGCACTTCACTAGTTGACTGTTGGCACTTAACCTGTGAACTGTTGGCACTTAACTAGTGGACTGCTGGCACTTAACCTGTGGACTGCTGGCACTTCACCTGTGGACTGTTGGCACTTCACCTGTGGACTGTTGGCATTTAACCTGCGACTGTTAGCACTTAACCTGTCGACTGTTGGCACTTAACTAGTGGACTGTTGGCACTTAACCTGTGGACTGCTGGCACTTCACCTGTGGACTGTTGGCATTTAACCTGTCGACTGTTAGCACTTAACCTGTAGACTGCTGCTGGCACTTAACTAGTAGGCTGTTGGCACTTAACCTGTGGACTGCTGGCACTTAACATATGGACTGTTGGCAGTTAACCTATGGACTGTTGGCAATTAACTCGTGGACTGCTGGCACTTAACCTTGTGGACTGCTGGCAATTAACCTTGTGGACTGGCACTTAACCTGTGGACTGCTGGCACTTAACCTGTGGACTGCTAGCACTTAACTTTGTGGACTGCTGGCATTTAACCTTGTAGACTGGCACTTAACCTGTGGACTGCTGGCACTTAACCTATGGACTGCTGACACTTAACCTGTGGGCTGCAGGCACTTAACCTGTGGACTGCCGGAATTTAACCTGTGGACTGCTGGCACTTAACTTGTGAACTGTTGGCACTTAAGCTGTGGACTGCTGGGACTTAACCTGTGGACTTCTGGCCTTTAACCTAATGGACTGGCACTTTACTTGCGGACTGGCACTTAACTTGTGGACTGGCACTTAACCTGTGGACTGCTGGTACTGGACTTGCGGACTGCTGGCACTTATCCTGAGACAGAGCAGGCTGGGTGTGGCTGGCTAGGCGGCAGTGGCATCGAAGGATGTGGGAGTAATACCACCGAGAGCGCATAAAAGATGGAGCACCTTTTACACACAACAAAGAATAAATTCTTATGAAACGAATAAGGAATTTGTTACAGACGAATTGAGAACGTTGTACCGCGGTGATCAGCAGACAGAAGGGAGACCTTTTTTAATACGTCAGCAAATACGGAAGACTAGATGGGTTAATTTGAAGACCGCAGAGCTCTGCCAAGGTCCAACCAGTCTGGCACCGTCCTTTTGGTCGATTTATGAATGATAATGGAATTATGTCCAACCAGAGGCGGTTACCGTTGGTAAAGGAACTGAAAGACCGAATGAATCCCCGTGTACTTTGTTTTAAACTAGAACATGCAAAGCATGGAAGATCAACGTTTATAGCGCTAGCAAGTGTTAATATTCCCAGAAAATGTGTACAACTTTATAGACAAGCATCGAGTCATAACGTGTTTTTTTTGTTTGTTTGTTTGTTTTTATCTGCGTACGCAGACTGACACTCCTGCGAACACTCCCTGTTTAGTACAGGCATAATCCCATCTACCCACAAAGCGAGTGGAGTTTAGTGTGTATGACCGTTTTTTTTCTTCTCTTATCCCACCATTAAGGCAGCCATACTCCAACTTCGGGGAAAGTCATTAACATTAACTTCAACGCGCTTTTAAGGAGGATTACGGACCACAGTGTGCATCTGGAAAGAAATATAATAAAGAAAGAAGTAAACAGTTCTGGTAGGCAACCTTTCTTGTGTACAGTGGAAATTCGTGGTAATATTTCATGAACAGTAGGAACTAAACCTTCGCCCACTCCTGTGTGGGGGGGGAGGCCGTTGGGACGGAATGAAGTAGTTACTCGTTGTTTACTTGATCACCTTCCTGAACGGCCCTGAATTCGTCTTGGCATCTCGTTCCTCAGCATGTATTGGCCCCAGATCGTACAAGACTTTTCCCTGGGCCGTGGTCAATCTGTCCATCAAGTTTCGTTACAATCGGTTCGGTAGTCTTTGCGGTATTCTGTTGACAGACAAACAACCCGATAGACTTGGGCGAAGATAGAAACTCCTAGGCGGAGGTAGAAATAAAGTGTGTGTGTGGACACACTTCTAACGGCCATCTAGATCCACGCCTGTCTGGAAAGCCTTGAAAGAGGGAGGAGAAAAACGACGGAGGGGGGTGGGGGGGTGGGGACGGGAGGTAGAATGGGGGAAGGGGGGGGGGGGGGGGGGGGGGGGAGAGGAGGAGTAAGGTAGGAGGAAGGAAAGGTCAACAGTGATCGATCGATTCGATCAGTTGATGGACGGATCAGCCTGTCGACAACAACCATGACATAAACTGTCGCCACAAAGAGAGAGAGAGAGAGAGAGAGAGAGAGAGAGAGGAGAGAGAGAGAGAGAGAGAGAGATCGTGCGATGTTACACACACACACACACACACACACACACACACACACACTAACGCTAACAGAGAGAGAGCTTGCAAGCACGTTTACACACACACACACACACACACTCACACACACACACACACACACACACACACACACACACACGCAAGCACGCACGCACGCACGCGCGCGCGCGCGCGCACACACACACACACACACACACACACACACACACACACTAACAGAGAGAGAGAGAGAGAGAGAGAGACTGGGCGGCAATCACGAAACAAGCCAAGTGAATCAGTGGCGGCTTTCAAGCGCAGGGGTGGTTGGAGATCAATGAGAACGCTCCAACAGTTACAGTTGTGACGCTGAATGGTCGGCAATTAGGAGGCCACGGAGCAAAGGGGAGAGAAGCAGGAAGAGGGGAGGACAGGGGGCAAAAAAGACAGAAAAAAAAAGAAAAAAAAAAAAAAAAAGGGGGGGAAGGGGGGGGGGGGGGGGGGGGGGGGGGGGAAGAGTCGCGGACCATCCAGACTTGCATCAGCAAAGGTTTGCGCGTTCCTAGGCTACTAGTTGTGTGACGTTACCGTGGAGAGAGAGAGAGAGAGAGAGAGAGAGAGAGAGAGAGAGAGAGAGATGAGGGGGGTGTTGGGGGGGGGGGGGGGGGATGGGGAGGGGGTCAGCCTGTTAGAACCGTGCTTGTCAATTGGCCGCATGGAGGAGATGATTTGTCGCCCAGGTCGGGGATGGCGGATGTTTGTCATAACGGTGACATGTCGTCGTATGCGCTTTGTCGGCAGGAGCGGGTCTTTAAGTAACCTAGGATTGGCTTGGAACGGAGAGAAGGGAGTGTACACGGGGGGAGGGGAGGGGGGTGGGGGGGGGGCTGTATTAAGCACCCCGGTCATTTTTATTACTAGCATTATCAATATCGTGACGGTATTAGGTCTTGTTATTTCTCTATCATGAACCAGCGAAGAAGTACTAAAAAAACCAGCTGAGCGCTCTAAAGACCTCAGACCTCAGTGAAGGTCGAACAGTTCCTGGATCTGTAGGTTTGTTTGTCTGTCGGCATGATCATGCAAAGGAAAAAAAAAAAACTGCTTCTCCAATTTGAACGAACCTCTGTGGAAAGATGGAAAGTGACCCAAAGACAACACCACCGAATTTCGATATGGATCTTTCGGATCTAAAGGTGGATAGACCCGTGTGATAACATAACCTCCATTGCAGAGATAACAAGGGCATTGGAGGAAACTAGGGTATTGTCAGTCCTGTCTGTCTGTCTGTCTGTCTGTTTTGACGGTCCGCAATTTAGGTCGGGAGCAGTTGAGCAGCAAGGCTGCGTTCTGTTTTTCAGGATTATTCTCGACCCCAATATTTTATTGGACCTAAGCACCCACTCCACACTCCAACCCCGGGCTGTAGGCGGCGCTACAATGAGGAACCTCTCCAGTACCTCACTGGCTCTGGCGTTTTTCCCAACTCTCTCTCTCTCTCTCTCTCTCTCTCTCTCTCTCTCTCACACACACACACACACACACACACACACACACACACACACACACACACACACACACACACACACACAAACACACACACACACACACACACTCACACACACACACACACACACACACACACACACACACAGCGCATAGTGCTCGCACACAATGCGAGTGGGATGAAACTGAAGCGGGAGCCAAATGACTTCTCATAGACAGTGAAAAACACACACACACACACACACACACACACACACACACAGACGCACTCGCACACACACACACACACACACACACACACACACACACACAGGCACGCACGCACGCACGCACGCACACACACACACACACACACAGCGCACCCACCCATCCACGCAACCCAGCCCTCTCTCCCACTAATCCTGCCCCACTTTCCGATGTCCTCTGGTCACATCAAACAAACAAGCATGACAGCAAATAACAAAAGAATACTTAGTAAGGAAAGAAAGCATGACCGAGAAGGACATGAAGAAAGGCCACAGGTTCTCACCGTTGCTGTGTGTTTCAGTAAGTTGAAGACGGATTTGAACGTGTTATCAGCGGCCTTCACGCAGCTTTCATGGTCGGCGGGGCCAGAGACAACATGACTGAGCTTTATTGGAGAATGCCATTAACTTCTGGCTTGCTGAGTTTTGTAGTTATTTCCATCATCCAGTGGGGGACTTTGTATGTTAAAACCAAAGGAAGGAAAAGGGGTGTTTCCATCATCCAGCGATGACTTTATGTTCAAACGAAAGGAAGGAAAAGGGCGTTTCCA
>JADBJO010002382.1:305000-319564 GCA_016801955.1 Conus betulinus
CCACCATGACTGTACTGGCTTCGTTCTGAAGCCACATTCTGTCATTCCACCAAACGTCGTTAACATCGGTGTGGTTGCTCCTGCTTCATCAACATGACAGATACACAAGCGACGGAGGAAACCAACGGACGCGGATGAAATAAAATAATCTCCTGCGGAGAGCGATAATAATAGACCTATCAATAATGATAATAGTAACAGCAGCTTTAGGGATTCAACTGAAAATCTTGCCACAGAGGATCAAGGAGATTTAGGGGGGGGGGGGGGGGGGGGGGGGGGGGGGGTCTTCTCTGAAGACCTTCTGCTGTCAAGCTGTCTCTAGAATTCTCCCTACGTCGTCATCATCATCATAATCATCATCACCATCATCATCATCGTCGTCATACTGTAATGTGCAAAATATATCAATTAGTTAAGTTTAGGTCGTCGCCACTGTGATTTTACCAATAAGAGACTGGCAACCTTTGCTAAACTGCTCTGATCCTACCTGTGAGAGGGCGGCTAACTTTGCTTAAAACTGCTGTGATTCTACCTGTGAGAGGCCGGCTACTTTGCTTTACTGCTCTGTCCCTGGCTGCCTGCCTTTACTCCACTACTTTGTTCCTTCCGAGGGGAGGCTGGCTACCATTGCCTCACTACTGCCCTACCAATGAGAGGCTGGCTACCATTGCTTCACTACTGCCCTACCAATGAGAGGCTGGCTACCATTGCTTCACTACTGCCCTACCAATGAGAGGCTGGCTATCTTTGCCTCACTACTGCCCTACCAATAAGAAGCTGGCTACCATGCTTCACTACTGCCCTACCAATGAGAGGCTGGCTATCTTTGCTTCACTACTGCCCTACCAATAAGAAGCTGGCTACCATTGCTTCACTACACCCTACCAATGAGAGGCTGGCTATCTTTGCTTTACGACTCTGAACCCCACCAATGAGAGGCTGGCTACCTTCTTTGCTTCTCCAGTTTGACCGAACAAGGAGGGTTGAGTTGATGGCGAGGTTAACGTCCTACTAAGGACAAGCATTTCCCAGACAAATCTGTGTAGGTTTTGAAACACGGAGGGGAGGGGGGGGGGGGGGGAGCTGTATTTGATTCACATCTTGAGGGAAGGAAGCTGGAAAGGTTAAACCTGCCTGCTTATTAAGTTGATGGAACAAAGTCTAGAATTTCAAAAATTTGTCTACAGATGTGAAGTCTGAGGAGTCTTTTTTGAATAGAGATGATTGCAGAATAAAGCCCAAGTCATGTTATGTGAATGTTGTCAATCATATGTATGAAAAATGCATTAATTTTTTTTTTTTTTATCCCATGAATTCTCAACTGAAACACGTAAGGGGGTTAGAAATATTTTCAGTCAAACGCCGAACTGCCCCGTTACAGCTCACCGCGCCCTCTTCATCCTGGTTTCCCCGACTTTGGGCTTCAGAAGGTTGGCCGCCATGATGAATGTCAGGACAGACTGGCGCAAAACTGATGCAGCGAAGGGGAATGATGGCTTTTGAACTGGATGAGACCCCCCCCCCCCCCCTCTCTCTGTCTCTCTGTCTCTCTCTCTCTCTCTCTCTCTCTCTCTGTCTGTCTGTCTGTCTGTCTCTCTCTCTCTCTCTCTCTCTCTCTCTCTCTCTCTCTCCATACACACACACACACACCACACACACACACACACACACACACACACACACACACATATATAGTTTAAAAGGGAGTCGACTGCAGGTGGAAACTGAAACAAGAGCAAAGATCGAATTACTGCGCCTCTAAACCAAGTGGTGAACAACTAACAAAACAAACGCAATGTGTCGATAGATACAGAGATATACAGTAAGCTTTGCTGGTACTGGATAACAGTGTCTTAGCCCAGGGTTCATACCCGTCCTTGAAAGTCCATGAGATCTCAGCTCTTCGTTTCCAGACCTCCCAAAGTCGGACTTTTAAATCCCGGGTGATTGAAAAGTCCTTGCAATCTGTTGTCGTCACAGTGCTCTTGATCAGCATGAAGGAGAGCCTGGCAGCTGACTGGAACAAGATGGCTGTTCTGACAGATGCCGACGATGATCAGTGTCAGTTGCTGATGATCATTGACGTCACGGCCATAGCTTGGCTGGGGAAACGTTTCAGCCGGACGTGTTTGTCAGGCTGCTGGGCCCAGTGGGTAAGGTGTCCCCACTCTTGTTCCGAGGCCTTGGGTTCCATTTCCATGTGAGAAAGGCAGGTTGGGAGAGATTTTTTTCTCTTTCGAGTTCACTCGCTGAGCAGACTCCGATCCTCCCAATGTCCTTGGAGTAGGAGGTCTCGTGTGTGACCACATGCACACGAAGTCTTACACGCATGTTTAAATCCAGTTCCACCCTTTAGCGGAAGAGAAGACAAGGGCCATCGTGTGCTGACAGGATGGATGACACGAACGTGAAAACACATGCCAACAGCTGTGGCGTTTGGGACTCCCCCGAAGACGGGTTGTAGTTGCCTTAAATGGTGGGCTTCAAAATGGTGGCCTAGGCAAAATTCTGACCCAAGTTGACTCCGGGAGATGAAGCCGCGGAAGGACGACACGGAGGGAAGAAGGTGGTGTGTGTGTGGTGGGGCTTTAGGCATTGCTTCTCTTCGCTTCCATCCGATTCCGCAGTCCCCGAGAACAGAAAATTGGGGAGCGTGGAAAAGTCCGCCAGAGGTTGACAAAACTCTATGAAGCTTGTAAAAAAGCGTCAATGTCCAGTGACCATAGGGAGTAAGTAGCTTAGCATTCTTGCCGTCTTTGGGACTCGCAAAATGAAATTTAGCATTCTGTGGAATGAAAATGGAAGATTTGATCAGAGTGTGGTGTCTTCTGCGCATGTTGGTTTTGTATGTGCATGTGCTGTGTACTTTTTTTTTTTTTGTCAAAGCCTCCCTATGGATGTGCGTGCGGGCGTGCGCGCGCGCGCGTGTTTTTGTGTGCGTGTGCGTGCGTGCGTGCTGTTTGTGGTGTGTGCGTGAAACGTGTGAATGTTTTTCTTATTCTATTTAATTTTTTTTTTTTTGTCTGACGTCATGACCGCTCCACCTTCCCCCCCTCCCCCCCTCCCCCCCAATCAGTTCTTGCACAACAACTGCAGATTCCCTCGATTGTCTCAATTTAAGCAGCATGAGATTGAAAATGAACCAACCTGTATCCGAGTTTGGGGATCCCTGGTATCCTGATCCCTCCCCCTCCCCCCCCCCCACTCTCTCTCTCTCTCTCTCTCTCTCTCTCTCTCTCTCTCTCTCTCCAATTACTCACGCGCGCGAACGTACGCGAACGTACACACAACACACACACACGCAGGAATACACATAGAAGCATGCATTCACACACACACACACACACACACACACACACACACACACACACACACACTTTTTTTTTTTCCTTAATCTTCACACACACACACACACACACACACACCCACACACACACACACACTTTTTTTTGGTTCTTAATCTTCACACACACACACACACACACACACACACACACAATTTTCTTGATCACCTGTGGTGCGGAGAACTGCACGCGATCGAGCGAGAAAGAGCGAGCGAGAGAGAGATAGAGAGAAAATGAGCGTCTGTAAGCGTATTGTATGTATGTAGTTCACCCTGTATTTTTGTTTCCCCGTCACAAAGAACCCGGCCCGCAATAAACAAAGAAGCAAGCCAACGAATGGAGAATGTAACACATCGGACAAACGCCTGGAGTACGCGGGGAATCAATCGATCACCAATGGGGATTTTTTTTTTTTATTTCCTTCTCCTCCCCACCCCCACCCCCACCCCCTGTCGCTGATTACAGTTTTGTGAGCAACTTATCGTGGAGAGTGGCCACTAAACTGCCCATTCTGCAGAGCCCATTTGCACGTAATGCCTGGTCGATTTGTTGTTGTTGTTGTTGTTTATCATTCATTATTGTTCATTGGTTTGTTTCTTAGTCAGTGATCAGTTCCAAAGGAATGCCAGGCGCCGCGTCGGCACGGACCTAAGTTTGTCACATCAGTTGGATTAGATACCATCCTACGCATGTAATGTAATTAAGCTTGATTTACAAATCGGCTGCATCCTACATGTGAAATGTAAATAAGCTTCATTTGTAAACAGGCTAGTTTGGGTCCCCCCCCCCCCCCCCCCCCCCCCCTTTCCTTTCCAGTGATAAAGCAGGTGTGGTGGTTGGGCCAGGAAAAGAGTACACACCTGAACTGACCTGAGCGACTTGTAAGACTTTTGGAGGAAAAAAAAAAAAAAAAAAAAAAAAAAAAAGAGAAAACACACAACAACGCAACGCAAGCTATCTTCTGTCTTTCATGCGATTTTTTTTTTTTCTTTCATTTTTTTTTCCCCCCACTGGCGTGAGTCTGCGTCACAGCGATGTGCGATTTCAGTATTAAGCAGGCGAAAAAATTACGGCTACAGTCGTGGGAACCACACAGATAGAACTGAAAACTCTATTCACAGGGTGTGTGTGTGTGTGTGTGTGTGTGTGTGTGTGTGTTTTACATTTACGTTGTTGAAAGGTGTTTGCGTAATAACAAATGCCTGTTCTCGTGGGGTGCTTTTATTTCAGGACACTTGTTCTTCTTGTCTTTCTTTCTTTCTTTTAATAATTATATTCTTCTTTCATAATCTGCTGCTTTTTTCTTACTTTTTATTTTTTTTTTCTTTCATAATCTTCTGCTTTTTTTCAGTCTTTTTGTGGTGGTTTTTTTTTTCCAGCCTCCCACCTCCTTTTTTTTTTTTTTTTTTTTTTTTTAAATCAAAATTTTAGATTTCAGAAGAAAAAAAAAGTCAAGCATAATTATACATTTACTGCCGTCTGTGACAGAACTGTAAACATTTGTTGGGGGAAACAGAAATGAATTCCCAGTTGCCCTTTTTCATCGTTTCTTTTTTCATTTCTGCCTTTCTCCATGTTTGTACGTTTGTCCTTTTTCTTGATGTTATTGTTTGATGAGATGTCAGTTTATGCAAGCATAATAGCATAGATTGTAAACTTTTTTTTTTTAACAAGAAATTGCAGTTTACGGAGACAATATTAAATTCAACAATATTATACTTTCTGTTTTCTATTTGTTTTTGTTTTTTTCTGTCTTTTTTTTTTCTTTTCTTTTCTTTTTCTTTCTTTACCTCCCAATAAAAAACAAATTAAATGTAGTGGGAGATGGCCGGCATCAGCATTATCATCATTGTCGTCGTGCCATGATAAAAGCAAGTGGATAAATCAATCAATAAAAATGTCAACATTGATTAAAACCGCCATACCATTACTCTAACCTCTCAACCACAAGTCGTTCTTCTGTTATCGTAAATAACTATATTTAAAAAAAGAAAAATAAAAATCAAGATGAATTATTGTTTAAGTCATCGTTATTATTATAGTTGATGATGATCATTTTCTGAGGTTTTTCTTTTTTCTCTTCAAATTATTAAAGCTTGGACTGAAATAAGAAAAACTAGTCTGAAGATAGAACGCTGGAATGAAAATCACGAATCATGTTACACGATAATAATCTGTATGAAAACCAAACAAGTTACATTGCGCTTTAAAAAAAAAAAAAAAAAAAAGGAAAGAAATAAAAATGAGAAATATCACAGAAAAGATGCATGTTTGAATCCAAACATTACCAAAAAAAAAAAAAAAAAAAGAAGACAAAGAAAAAAAAAAGGCGGACATATTGAGGGGGGGGGTGGTAGGAGGGGAAAATAACAGCTGGACAAGACACTCAGTCAGAAAGTATTTACCCTCTGTCAGTTTAAGAAACACGCGGGGAAAACAGTGGAAAATCACACACATTCGACTCACGAAACACAACACAAATATAGTTCGCATTTCATCAGGCGCCTTCATTTTGGACCCCCGAAATTCAATTTTTCACGCTCGACGTTCACAAAAACACGATTCCTCAGAGACGGCGAGCTTCGCGGCGAAGGTCGGGGCGGGCGTGGTGGCGTTTGCGCGTGCGTGCGTCCGTGTCAGCCCCACCCCACGGTGAGACGGCCCCTCGCAACTCCCTTTCCCACTAACAAGCGACGTGGCCACGCCCACCGACCAATCCCAGCCCCGCCACCGTTTGTGGCGCTCTGTCGCGAAGCTGTCGCCCACGCTCATGACTATGGATGAGCCGGCGTAAAGGGGCGGGGCCTGAGGCGCGGACGACGGAGTTATTGACAAGCCAAATAAGCCCAAAGCTTTCGTTTCCAGTTTATAAGCAGTTGGGCCAACAGTGGGCAAACTGACGGACACCTGCTCCGGGGCGGCCCCCGAAAGTTCGGACACACGTGACGCAGAGGTGGGCAGCTTGCGCCTCCCTCCTCCCCTCCCCTCCCCTCCCCCCCCCCCATCCCCCCCCCCCCACCCTCTTTGGCCTTGCCAAAAGGGGGTGTATTGGTTGAACACGGTCGTCTTTTGTGCGTGGCGACGTGCTGGGGGTTAGTCAGTGTCGCCGCCGTCGCCCGACTGCCGTGTTGCTGCTGCTGCTGCTGCTGCGATGGCCTCGGACCGGTAAGACAGTGGGTGGCGGGGGCAGGAGGGGCTAATGCCAGTCCTCACGGTCTTCCCCTCCTCTGTCCCCTCCAGCGTTGATGTGGGGCATGTTGGTGTTGTCATGGGCCTGTGCTCTCATGTGCCGCGCTCGTTTACGGTGGACCAGGTGGTTTGGTTCGTGTGTGTGTGTGTTGGTTGGTTGGTTGGTTGTTTTGGTTGGTCAGTCGATGTGAGGCATGCTACTAAGTTTGATTGCTTTGAGAAATGATGGTAGTATGCTAGTCGTAGATACAAACGTGTGTGTGTGTGTGTGTGTGTGTGTGTGTCTCTCTCTCTCTCTCTCTCTCTCTCTCTCTCTCTCTCTCTAATGAATTCGTGAATACATGTTTTGCTTTTTTTTTTTTTTTTTTTTTTGTTCGTTGGTGTGTGTCTTTTCTATTTGTTCAATCTGACAATGTGTTAAGGTATGCTTTTGTTTTTGTTTTCTTCTGCTTTTAATTGATGTCCTCCGTGTCTGTTTATTTTGTTTACATCTGTTTAAGCGCTGTGGTCTTTGCACAGACAGAAAACAGAAGCTGACGAGGATAAACAACACTTCTGATTTAGGTTTATCATTCGTGACAGGTTGTGTTGTTTATTTTATTTATCATAAAGTTTTGTGTGCGTGTGTTCGGTTACGTTCTGCTTTCTTTCGGTTATATTAATTTTCGGGTCTGGTGTTTTTTTTTTGTTTTTTGTTTTCGCACCCCTCTCTCTCTCTCTCTCTCTCTCTCTCTCTCTCTCTCTCTCTCTCTCTCTTCACGTTTGTTGTTCCGTTTGTTGCTATTTCCAGTTTTGGAGTCTCTCGTGTCCTTTCTTTTGTCAGATGGTTTTTTGGTGTGATGGGCTAGTCAAATATTCGTGATGGCAACAACCAAACAAAACTGGAGTGTTTTGATGACATGGGCACTGTTGCGGCCAAGTGGATTGGACTTCTCTAGTAGCTTCCCGGGAGACGTTGTGCCCGTCGCCACACCTGGCGGTGCTAGCCATCTGATTTTTCCAGGGGACATGGGAACAAACACACTCCGCTCCGTTTGCCGGGGGGATAAAGTGGACCTCTTACACCAGGGGGGTGTTTTACAGGCCAGCACATGTTGCACAACATTTCTGGGGTTCAAACACCCTGTATCCTGCAGAGACCGAACTGCGCGCGATAGCCCTCTGGCTATCTTTTAATAGATTGGCATTATCCGAATGAATCCGCCCTTCTTTCTTGGTGAAGTTATAGAAATGATCTTCATCAGTTCCATGAAGGTGTGTGATATGACATACTTGGGCCTTTCATTAGTAATCTATTAGTAAATACACAATATAATATGATATGATAATAATTGTAATCTCGAAGACCCTGAGTGGGCAGAAAGAATTTTTTTTTTAACCAGGAAGAAAGAAAGAAAAGGAAAAACTCAGCAACAAAATCTGACACTGACGATTTGTGTATAATTTAAAGCAAACCTTGTACAAAGCTTCTGTAAATGAATGATGCATGAATCATAAATGAATAGATGAATAAATCGATAAATAGATTTTTTAAATGAATATTTTTTTTTATGTAAATGAATCGAGTGAGTTTTCCATTTTTTGTCAACACTCGACAGCAGATTAATCTCCGTTCTTCAGTGCGAAAAGTTTTTTTTCTGTCTGTCTGTCTGTCTGTCTGTCTCTCTTCTGTCTGTCTCTCTCTCTCTCTCTCTCTCTCTCTCTCCTCTCTCTCTCTCTCTCTCTCACACACACACACACACACACACACAGAATTTTTTTGCTTGGTGTTTGCAACAGTTTTATCGCAGTGTTCTGTGTAAGTTCCTTATTTTGGCAAAGTTTATACAGGGATTCCAAACAGCGTTTATTTTTGGACCCAAATGTGATACAGACGGTCAACTGCCCGTAAAAGACTCGGTGAGGATTGGGGGGGGGGGGGGGGGGGGGGGTGGTGGGGGGTGGTGTGGTAGAGTAGGAGTTGGAAGCCAGAGGGAGAGGACAACTGCACAAAACGGCGCGTTTAACGTAAGCATCAAGCCATAAAAAACACTGGCTCGCACCCATCACAGGACAACATTTATTTGTACTTGTGCTGTTGTTGGGGGTGTTCAGCGATGGGACGGCGTTTTTTAGGAGAAGCTGGAGATGGAGGTCGAGACTGTGAGACGATTTCTAGGAGCTGTAAATATTGGGGGCCACGATACGGGTTTTTTTTGTTTGTTTGTTTGTTGTTGTTATTGTTGTTGTTTGTTGTTGTTTTTGTTTCTTTAAAAGAAGTTTCGCTAGTATGAAATTCATCTGACTTTATCACCCGATGAATCGGAACTACATAAATATCATTTATAAACATGGGTTATTTGGGTGTATATACGCATCATTTGTAGATCATGAATTATTTAAAGGTACCCTAATGCCTTGTTTGTGTGTTTGTTTCTGTACATATCGCAGTATTTACATATTTCGGATAAAGGGCGCTATCGGTAGAAAATGCCTGATTTATAGGTAATGGGGATGCTGCCCATTGATGATAAAGAACTTGTTGTTTCACTCGGAACCATCAAGGGAGGCGTTATGTAAATAATGATGTTCAATAATTTCAGGACAAATAGCACCTCATGTTTGGTATGATCCTGTACATACTACAGCCCTTGTTTTCTATGATCTGTAAACACCATGATCATAGTTCACACGCTCCGTGAGAATCAGGCAGTTGTTTTCTTATAGATATAACACTTCAGAATGGAGCCTGTATCTGGTGTGGTACCGTGCATGTCAAGATCTTCCGTCATGTTTCAGGTTTATCGATTAGAGTAAGAAACCAATCCACGTTTTGAATCTTATCACAATCGGTGAACTTGTTAATGATATTAGAAGTGCTAGTCTGTCACGACTGCAAAATTGTTGTAAACAGCTCACTGTTGTTTAAAATTCAGTGTAGATCAGTCCTGTGAATAGAAATGGTGAGAAAAGATTGAGAAAAAAGTAGTGAGATAGAGGGATTGAAATACATACACACACACGCGCGCGCTCGCGCGTGCGCGCGCGCGCGCGCACACACACACACACACACACACACACACACACACACACACACACATGTACTAGTAATATTTTTAAACAGCTCGTAACATCCAATATTTGAACAAGAAGATTACGGCTTAGGCCTACTTCGTGTCCATCTTTATCTTTGACAGTTAATTGCAAAGTAAACCAGTGAATTCCTTGAGGTAATAAAATTGACCGCATGAGGAAGGGATGGAGATGTACTATATCAGTTAGTAATGAAATCGGTCACAGAAGGTACATTGTTAACAAGACTGAAACATTTTCACATCTGATGGTTCCAGTTTCATCGAGGTGTGGCTGCATGCGGACTAGTCCAGCATTGACAGTTAATGATTACAAGAATGGTCATGCACAAGGTGGGCAAGGGTCAAGGGGAGGGAATGGGAAAGAAAGGACGAGGTGGAGAAAGGAGAGGGGCGCGAGCGGGGGATCTGTGTTCTATGCCATGGGTCCTAGTAGACCGCCTGTAAGAGTATGTCAGCAGTATACAATATTTTCAAAAACACTTTTCAAAACGAGGTGTAACACTAACACACACACACACACAACACACACACAGCACAACACAACACACACACGCGCACACACACGCGCGCGCGCGCGCGCGCACACACACACACACACACACAAACACACACAGCACACAAACACCACACACACACACACACCCACACACACCACACAACCCAGCACAACACACACACACTTGACCACACTTACCACACACCCACACACACACACACACTACACACACACACACAACGCGCGCGGCGCGCCACACACACACACACACACACACACACACACAACACAACACAACCACAACACACACAACACAACAAACACAGAGATAGAGAGAGAGAGAGAGAGAGAGGAGAGAGAGGAGAGAGAGAGAGAGAGCACAGTACAGCACAGCACACCTTCATACCTGCACCGCGCACACTATTAATAGTAAGCATAAAGCAGACAGACGATGTTGCTGTTGCTGTACACAGTAAAAGGCTGGCTGTCACTCATGGTACAGTGCTTGTCGGTCAGCGGCCAAGGGTTACCACCTCACACCTGGAAACAAGCACAAAGACCAGTGTGTGCCCCCAACGGCAGGGAACGAGCAGGACAGTAGAGATCGGCGGGCCTGTGAATCTGGATCGGCATCGGCGAGGAACGGTTGTTTATGTTAAAGAGGCCAGTGGTGGAATCAGCATACACAGGCCTACATAATAACTTTTTGAATCGCCCATACTGTAGTGACCTTTCTCAAGTCCTGTTTCTTCTTTTTTTTTTTTTTTTTTTTTTTTGGTTGTTGTTATTGCTGTTTTTCATTCTTCGGGATCAATCTAAGGGATCGAAAGGTGCTTAAATTCATGAAGCGCTTTTTTTTTTTTTTTTTTTTTTTTTCTTTTTTTTTTTTGTTGTTGTTTGTTGTTACGGCCGATTCAGAAGCGATACACTGAAATTACAGCGAAACACGGGCCACCTTTTTTCTTTTTCTTTCTTTTTTTTTTCTTTTTTTAAATTAACAGTCCTGAATGAGGATTGTACTCATGAATGACCGTACAATTAATAACCCCCACCCCCACCCCCCCACCCAAGAAAAAGAAAATTATGATAATGAATAGGTCTAAATCAATAAATTAAATGAACAAATAGAAAAGAAAAGGAAAGAAAGAAACACGGTTAAACAATAAGATAATAAATCGATCCAAAACTAATATAGACCGACCCCGTAATGAATAAAAATGAGTGTTTACTGCGCGCGCGCGCGTGCACACACACACACACACACACACACACCACACACACACACACACACACCATGTGCGCGCGCGCGCGCGCGCGCGAACATTAAATGTAAAGGGCACAAGTTTGAAGCACACTTGCGGTTTTGTTGAGGATAACAATAACAACAACAATAACAATAGTAAGAATAATGATGACGATGATAAAGATAATGATTTTTATAGCAATACTATTTTAATAATGATGATGATGTCAACAATGATAATTATGACAACAACAACAACAAAATAATAATGATATACTAATAAATCATAAGATGGTAATAGTGATGATGATAAGATGATGATAACTGAAAACAAGAGAGAGGGGGAAAAAAGGATGGTAGCTTTAATCATTGTGGTGATTTTCCCCTCACCAGCGAAGCGCTGTCGTTCACCGAAAACCTCCGATACATTCTCTATTAGGAATGAAAACGATACGGCTTGACTGTAACAGGAATGCCCTCCGGTTTCTACTAGAATGATGGAAGGATGAAAGCTCTCAAACGGTGATGTATTGACGTGGAAGGAAGAAGGACCCGTAGATGACCACACTTTCAGTCCAGGATCGTCCCTCGACATCAATGCTGAGCCCCCCAACACTCGGCTTCACTACTTCGACGCCTAAAATGCACCCCAGCCATCGTTTATTTCGGGGAGAGTTGGGGATTATTCGCTTAGAATAGGATTAGGAAAGAGCGATCGTACGACTGTGTAATCATGATGACATCGATAAACGTCATGATGATGACGAAGAAAAAAGAACAACAGCCACAACACTACTACCAATAAAGATTAGTAGCACTGGCTTGCGGCTCTGAGTAGTAAACTGCTCGAAACACTTTAGTTGACATGAATTTGGTCGTGACTGTCAACTCCAAACTTCATCAAATTTCATGCCGTTTGTAATTGAATTCAGAAATAATTACCGTTACCGCGAAAAAAAAAAACAAAAACAATTACAGATACATTAGGCGTACCCGTTTTTTTTTTTTTGTTTTTTTTTTTAATCGGGAGGGAGAGAGAGGGATCACCAAGTCGAGGGATTTCACATATTCTTTGCATAATAAGTATAGCCATCTACTTCGAGTTTTTCGCTTCATCGACTTCCCAACCCCCAACTAACGCCCTTGTCGTTTATTTATCTCTTTTCTTTTTCTTCTTTTTTTTTTTCTTCCTACTTTGCAGTAATGTCCTTTCTGTGGGTCGTCCTATGGATGTTACTGCCGTGGGTTGTGCGGTGGCGACTCGTGTCAACTTTTCCTGTCGTTTTGACTCTACATTACATTTTTTTTTTTTTCTTTTTTTTCTTTTGTCGTCCACTTTCATTATTATTAGTAGTATTATCATTATCAGTTTGTATTGTTATTATTATTATTATTTTCTTCTCCCTTCTACAAATTATTAATTTATTATTATCATTATTATTATTATCATTATATTGTTCTTATCGTTATTGTTTTGTTGTACATATACTCTGTCTTTGTTCTTTCTTTCTTTCTTTTTTCTTTCTTTCTTTCTCTCTCCTTCTCGTCCATTGTCTTCTCTGGTTAACTGTTCTGGTTGGCCCATTGTTACCTGTTCCCTGCCTCATTTCATTTTCAGTTTCATTGAGATCATGCTAGCCGTGTTGATGATAGTCTGGGCCGGGGTGACAGGACACTCTGCTGCCAGTTTGTCCGCTGTGGACATTGACTGTCCCTCCATTCTGCAGTGTGGGCTGACCCGCCAGTTTTGTTCAGTTCATTTCAGTTCAGTGGTTTATTTCATGTCTTTTTCATCGCCGCATGATATTAGACACTTATTTTTCTTTTTTTTTTAAGAAAAAAAACCTCCACACTTATCCACGTTTAGTACTTCTAAAACCCACATCTGATATATGCATGCTTGCATCTAAGTGAAATGCCCTAGTGGTACACAGAATTTGATCTTAAAAAAAAAAAAAATGGTGACTGCGAAATAACCATGGCGATTTCAGCAACATGCGAACCATGTAAGACAGTACTGACATTATCAAAGTAGTCAATCTCAATCTCAAGCCTTTCTCCTGATACAGCGAGGTCAAACACTGAGCATTCAAACAAAAGATGACGCACAGAAATGTTTTCTCTGCAGACGCAAGTAATACCATGAGAATATTTAGTGTTCCAGGTATTCAGCCTTAGTTTATGAATGAATCTGACAATGTGCCTGGGGCACGATTGTAAAAGTAGCGGTGCTGAGGGGACGCCGCCGTGGCTGGTGTTATCAGCACGGCCTACGATCTTCCAAATCTATTTCATCAGTTACTTAATCAATTACACACACACACACACACCACACACACACACTACACGCACGCACGCGCGCGCATACACACACACACACACACACACCACCACACACACACACTTCCCGGAACTTAGGGCTTGTACCGGATGGTTGGCTATATGGGTACAAACTACGTCCTTTTATAGTTTTTATTCTTGTGGCCCCACCGCCCCACCCAGAACCTTGCTAGTAGGGCTGTCAACATCGTCTAGGGGAAAAAAAAAAAAAAAAAACTCACTTCCAAAAAAAACACTTCATAAACAACGGGCCACGATTTTTTTTTTTTTTGTTTGACACAAATGACGTGGTAGCTCAGTTTCGTCATCCGCACAGCTTGATTTGAACATGCCACGCGAAGGGCCCGTTATTCAACGATAGTTCCCACACCGCGGTGCGACTGCTGAGGCCCACAACAACAAAAAACAAAAACAAGGACGGCCACGAAACAGACAGAAACCGAAGACAAAGCCGACCGCCCCGACCAGACCCCGTGTGCCTGTACCCCCAGCTGAGCAAGCCCGAGTAGTTGGTAGGAGACTGAGGAAAGAGGTAGCGGCAGCCTGAACAGAACTTTTTCGTTGCCTGTTAACAGCACGAAAAATAAAAGAATAAAATAAAAACCGTCCTTCAATGTTGAAAACACCTCCTCCCCACCCTCACCCCACCCAACCCTCACCGCAACATGAATAAAGTGACCCCACGCACCCTCCGCTTTTTTTTTTTTTTCACGGAAAAGAAAAAAACAAAAAGAAAAAGGAAAAAAAACCCCAAACAGAGGGGGCACGCGTTTCCCGAACCAAAGAAGGGAAAAGCAAAAACAAGGGAGGAAAAATCTGAAAGACAAGCCGAGGACGCCCCGCAGCTTTTTTTACAAAAAAAACAAACCCCAAACAGA
>JADBJO010002383.1:0-7500 GCA_016801955.1 Conus betulinus
GCCACGCGGCCTCTCGCCAGTGGCGTGAGCTGAACGTGGAGCGGGAGGCATAGGGGCTGATTGAGAGTTGTCGACAACGGTCACCACAACCCGTGCCGCGTGTGTTATTGTGCCGGTGACGGCGCTGATACAATTGCTATTCTGCAGGGATTGGGACCTCAGCCCGTTCATCTCGTGCCACGTGGCCTCCATTGGTAAGAAGGCCTCTTCTGATTTATCAAAACGGCGGTTCAAAAATCCTCCCACCTCAAACAGACGTGCGCTGCCCTCACCACGAAGACGATGAGAACACTGAGAGACAGGAGGAAAAGAAGGGGATGGAGACGAAGGTGGGGGAGAAGGAGGGGGCGAGGGTGGTGGTGGTAGAGAGACAGAGAAAGTGTGTGTGTGTGTGTGTGTGTGTGTGTGTGTGTGTGTGTGTGTGTGTGATGGAGAGAGAGAGAGAGAGAGAGAGAGAGTACGCGCACGTGCATTTTCACGCCGACTAGCAAATCTCTCAGATCTGAACTGGAGACATTCATCTGACTCTCTAGACTGGCACGGCTAGCTGCTCTTACGCCCTATTGTATGACGAGAGTGTTTTAAGCGTCTTGATTATTTGGCGAAAAAAGATTCGATGTATGTGTATGAAATTTTAACCTTGCCCCTGAGACAGGGCCCCTCCTCTCCTCTCTCTCTCTCATCTCTCTCTCTCTCTCTCTCTCTCTCTCTCTCTCTCTCCCTCTCTCTCTCTTCTTTTTTTGTTTCCTTTATTGTGACAGACCTGAAACCAAGCCCCACGCCCTGGGCGGTATGATCTGTTTCCAACGGTCCCAATGTCACTTCTCAAAGACTCCATTATACGTTTATACGATCTGTTACCGACTCCATTATATACGTTTATATGATCTGTTTCCGACAGTCCCAATGTCACTTCTAAAGGACTCCATTTTACGTTTTCTCCGCCATCAGCATCCAGTCCATTAAAAAAACCTCCCCTCAAATGTATGTATCTGATCCGCCCCTGCACTCCCACACAGCCCTTTCACTAGTGTTTTCAGGGCTGCGTGCAGTCCCCTTTCTCCTTCATCGGCTGGACATTTGCTGGGGGTGGGGACTACAGACACTCTCCACTCCATCACAGAAAGAAAAACAACGATCGCTTTGCAAACAGAAACAGAATTAGGCTAATGATCATATTATAAGACAGAGAGCTCATATACACAGAGAGAGAGAGAGAGGAGAGAGAGAGAGAGAGAGAGAGAGAGAGAGAGAGAGAGACAGAAGAGAAAGAAGAAGAAGAAGAAGAAGAAAGAGAAGAGAGAGAGAGAGAGAGAGAGAGAGAGGAGAGAGAGAGAGAGAGAGAGAGAGAGAGAGAATACGAATATTTTTTTATTGAGGGTAAAATGGATAAGCTTATAGCTTTTTACACCATGTCCCCAAGGACAACAACAGTAACAAACAATATCAAAATGAACACATAAATGATACATGAAAAGGAAACAATGAACAAGCTTATAACGACGAAACGTGATTAACATAAATATTACCTAGTAACAAGGGTTAGGTCACAACTTAGGATAATGTACATTCGGGGAAAAAAAAAAAAGAAAAAAAAAAGAAAAAGAAGAGAGAGAGAGAGAGAGAGAGAGAGGAGAGAGAGAGAGAGAGAGAGAGAGAGAGACGAGAGACAGACAGACAGACAGACAGACAGAGACAGAGACAGAGAGAGTGTGTGTGCAAACAGGCTCGCTTGAAAACAACGACCACACACACACACACACACACACACACACACACACCGGTCTGTCCTACATATGGCAAGGGCCCTGACATTGTCAATGGTGTGACGATAGCTCTCAAATCTTGTTCGCACGTGCCACTCGGGTAGTTGCGGGTGAGCTGAAGAACAATACGACACTGTGTCAGCCGGCACTGGCAGGAGAAAGCCGGCACTGGAGGAAGGCCATGGCGACAGGGGTCTGTCGGCTCTTCATTTGAGCTCATGGGAGGGGGGGGGGGGGAGAGGAGGATGTGAGGGGCGGAGAAAGAGGGAGGGGAGAGAGAGACAACGAAAGGGGACAAAAGAAAGATGGTATGGGACAAAACGAAAGATGGTGTATGAAGAAAAAAGATTCACGGACAGAAAGCGCTGAGTGAAAGGAAAGAATGACAGAAAGAGAGACGTCAAACAAAGGGAGGAAGCGAATCCAAACTGAATGAGAGAATAAAAGAAAAGAAAAGATCAAGTTTTCGTTGGAGAGAGAGAGAGAGAGAGAGAGAGAGAGAGAGAGAGAGAGAGAGAGAGAGAGAGAGAGAGAGACGCTTTGATGCTTTGACGATTATTTGCCTTCAGCTACGGGGGCCATTAAGGCAAGAGGGGGGGGGGGGGGGGGGGGGGGGGGGGAGGTACACTTACGACTGGACACATTGTATTATTAAAGTATAAGGATAATAAATAATGATTAAATTAACAAAACTATCAGGACGTAATGGGTATAAGTATCGCTCACATTGTTAGGATGGCACAGGTAAATTTATAACATAAACTCACACGTGAACGCTCAAATCCGATTGGAAGACTTTCGTGTGCAACATCCTTTCCTAAGCTACCGTTCCCACCCCTTAGTTCCAAAACACAGTTCCCAGTCCCTTCTCTCATCTTGAACGAATGAACACAAACAGTCAACACAAGTTCACATGATTCCATTCCTCCTTTCCCCCAACCTCACCCTCTAATCCGACAGATCCCCTACCGCCCACACCGCCCCCCACCCACCCCTCCCTTACCCTTCTCCACTCCCCACCTCGCTGTTTCACACACACACACACACACACACACACACACACTGAGAGTCTACATGGCCATCCACTTATTAGAAAGGAACATACTAAGACAGAACAAGGAAAATCAGATTACAATACTATTGTCATTAAGTTCAATTTTCTTTTTTTTCTTGCATTGGTAGCTTCAGTTAAATACTTAGCACGGGCAATGATAGTTGTAGCTTTATTTGTTAACAAAAGATTTCATTATACCGCTTACTGTAGGCTCGATTCATGTTGAAAAATGAATATTTTCGGCGAATATCTGAAAAGACGAAACATTGGAAAAGAAAGTGCACTTCATTTTCCTTATTGTGACCTCACGTGGGCAGTCAACACTTCATTCTCTGGTCATAAACCAGTGTTTCGCAACGCCTAGACCATGCACTCTTAATCTAAACTTTACCAGATCTTCTCTCATCTTTTATTCGTTTTTAAAGACAGATACCTCTCCGCTTCAAACGTAATTTTAAAAGAACGATACCACTCATATTTATCATTATCTTCAATTTTAGAGTGCCAGCTTTGTTTGTAACACGAAACACGTCTTTCCTTAATGTCTGATGTAACCCCTCCTCGGAGCCAAGACCTTGACACAACCATACTGTCCAAAAACCATTTCTGTTAGAGTGTTCCTAACTTTTGATGCCCAATTGTATCTGCCTGCTTCTAATTGTAATAACAACATATCATAGGCTTATCTACCTATTCTATTTGTTGCTAGTCATACCAGTCACAACCTCTATTAGCACATTTTACTGCTGTTCGAACGAACAAAGGATATCTTCCTGTTTTCTCCGTAACTCATCATTCTATTTGAAGAGTGTAGTGGTACACCCAGGAATCGTTTAATGGCAAAACTATGTCCTTTTTTCTAATAACTCTGTATCTTCTAACTCCATACTTCTGCTGCGTAAGTCAATATGGGCTCAATCTGAGTATCAAAGAGCTTCCAGAAGAGGAAAGAATCAATTGTATGTAGTTTCCTTAGTGATTTTAAAATTTAATAACGCCTATTTTACCTTTTCTACTCTTGTCCCAAAGGGCAGCACTGATCCTTGATTTTGTTGTAAATGTCAAGGCTAGAGAGAGAGAGAGAGAGAGAGAGGAGAGAGAGAGAGAGAGAGAGTCAAGGCTAAGAGAGAGAGAGAGAGAGAGAGAGAGAGAGAGAGAGAGAGAGAGAGAGAGGAGAGAGAGAGAGAGAGAGAGAGAGATGTAAGTGGTCGTCAAGAAAGTGAGAGAAGATAAAGAAGGAATGAAATGCAGTGGGTTGAAGGACAGAAGGGAAAGAAAAGACAAGAATGGAGAGAAAGCAATCATGGCCACTTGGATGGTGTGTTGCTGTAATGCTTGTTTCCACTTAACAGATAACATTATTTTTGTGGTGTCTTGTTCTAAGGTTTCTTCAACTTTACTGAAAACATTCGTGGTGTGTTGCTGTAATGTTTCTTTCACTTTACAGAAAATCAGCCGTGGCGTGTTGTTCTAATGGTTATTGAGCTTTACAGAAAGCATTCGTGGTCGATTGGATGGTGTGTTGTCTAATGTTTATTCAATTTTACAGAAAATAATCATAGCCGATTGGATGATTTGTTGTTGTAATGTTTATTCACTTTTACAGAAAGCAATCGTGGTGTGTTGTAATGTTTATTCAGCTTTACAGAAAGCAGCCGTGGTCGATTGGATGGTGTGTTGTTGTAATGGTTTTTCTGTTTCACAAAAGACATCGTTGATCTGTTTCACCTACCTCAGCTTGGATCCTCCACCTACTCAGCTTGTCTTCTCTGCAACCCACATCATGTTGGTCCAACACCCTTTTTATTAAACATCTCTCTCTCCTCTCTCACAGAAAACCGCAACCCTCTCTCCGCCTCTCTCTCTCTCTCTCTCTCTCTCTCTCTCTCTCTCTCTGTGTGTGGTGTGTGTGTGTGTGTGTGTGTGTGTATGTGTGAAGATAACACCTAATGCAGTTTGAAATGGTGTTTATGTTCAGTTTCTCTTAGGTGAACAAATGCATCGATGGGTCCTTTGATACTACATACATAATATATATATATATATAATATATATATATATATATATAATATATATAATATATATAGAGAGAGAGAGAGAGAGAGAGAGAGAGAGAGAGAGGAGAGAGAGAGAGAGAGAGAGAGAGAGATCACCTTGTTCTTAGTGTACCTTGCTTTTAAGTCGATGTAGCCAGGTCGTAACTGGAATTGTCTACCTTTGACTTGTCATGACTGGTTTAGCTAACGACAAACTAATAATCAATGATGGTGATTCTAAATTCTGAGTCACAATATTGTGTTGTGTGTATGCGAATATTTGTATTTTGATTGTCTGCACGTGCGAGTACCCGTGTGTTAGTACGTGCTTTCCTACATGTGCGCGCATACATGTGTGAGTGCGTACGCCCTGCGTATATACATGTGCGAGTGTGTTAGTGCAAGCCAGATAGAAGCTTATGTATTACTATGATTGGTCTCTTTGCTCCCCCCACCCCCTCCCCACCCCACCCCCCAAACATAAAGTAGTAGGTGCCCTAAAAGCTTGTGAAAGGTGACAAATGCTCAAGCAAGCAAACAAGCAAGCAAGCTACCAACACACACACACACACACACACACACACACACACACACACACACACACACACACACACACACATGTACACTTGCACATACATGACAGCACCAACCAAGATTGAGTAATGAGTCAAAAACAATATGACAGTTTAAAAAAAAAACAGAAAAAGAGAAAAGAAAACAGTGTAATATAGGCAAAAAGTAGTGAGACAAACACATCCTTTATCCGACCTGTAGATGCTGGCGTATGAATGAAACTTCTTTTCCCCGAGATCAAGATCAATGGGGTCGTCTGCTCCAACTCCCATGGTCAGTTTGATTGACAGGAGAAAGCCAATGTGCAAGGGAAATAACTGGAATCATCTCCGGAAACCCAGAACTGTCTCTGTACAGACCGCTCCGCCACAATGAGGATTTGCACTTAAACAACATAGAATCCATGTCAGCGTTTTGAGCCAGCATTTAATGTGAAATTGATAATTGATCAAAAGAACAGTTCCCCACCGATTATTTCCCATGCTATGGGGAGGGGGGGGGGGTGTCACTGATAAAACCACAAACAATCTTCAAGTGCATGACCTTTCCCCTAGTGACACACATTTCAGGCCTTTGCACTCACCCGTAACCCGATCTTTGCGCCGGCTCAAAGAGCCCCAAACTAATAGTCCCATTCCTTTGATTTTAACCTGTCTACTTGGAATCACCTGGTTTGTACCCTGATGGCCTTATGAAGAAAATGTGGAGCATCAACTTTCAGACACAATGAAAATTCTCACAACAATCTAATTGCGCCAGTCTATAAATACTCGACTCCTTAAGCAAGGCCTTGGTGCATTAGTTGTTGGTGTGCATCCTGCGCTGCACTGGGTGGACATTCAATCGTATGTATTGGGGACGTTCGCTGTACGTCTTCACAGCACAGTGCTTGGCAAGAGATGGACACACAGCGTACATATACAATGCGTGGAATTGACTGTCAAGTGTTAGCAGGTGTATCAGCCAAGGGCTGATTTGCATGGCAGAGGCATTCTCGGTGACCATGCATTACACTGAGATAGTGATGCCACGACTTCCACCACTTCAGTGCCTCAGAAGTCATCCTAAATCGACTTCATGCCAAAAATGCTTTCCCCTGTACCAAAACTCTGGCTGGAACTGCATTACAACTATTTTTTCACCAACACGGAGTAACTGGAGAAGTACATTCCTCATCGACGAAATCTCAAAGGTTCTCAATGAAAACCTGAAATGGATATATACACATGTAAAGACATGCCACTAGTTGATAAGCTTTGTTCAGAAACGCCAATCATACAAGCCCAGAAATGTCACACACACACACACACACACACACACACACACACACACACACACACACAAAACACACACCACACACACACACACACACACACACTCTCTCTCTCTCTCTCTCTCTCTCTCTCTTCTCTCTCTCTCTCTCTCACGCACGCATGCACCGACGCACGCACGCACGCACGGGTTCACACACACACACACACACACACACACACACACACACACACACACACACACACACACACACACATGTACGCACGCACGCTCACATACAGCGCGCATTTACACACATACATGAAGTATGGGTCCTTGCAAGAAGCCGAAGCGTGGCAGCATTTAAACACCCGCCTGTACCTTGGTATGGGGTGTCCGCTAGAGGAAGCACCTGTGCTGGACGTGCTTGCCAAGTTCTTGGGACTGTCCATCCATCTCTGGTCCTCACCCCGCACTGAGCGCTCGCCTGGGGCTCCCCGTAGTTGTTAACATGCGACAGCGGCCACACCCCGGGCACAGCGTTGGCAGGCTGGCAGAACCAGTGAGGGTAGTTGACGGGTCTCAGACCCTCGGTGAGATAGGGCTTGTGTGCCTAAGCGGGTGAAGACTGGACTCAGCGGACTGCGCGGAGGAAATCACGAACTGATTCAACGGGCAGAAAGGCGACTCCCAGCAATGCGTTGTTGAGTACATAGAGCATGGTGAGACACAACAGACATCATGGTCATCCACTGCATCTGACTCAGTCTCCAGCCATCTTGACCCTGTCTTGCTGCTGGACTCAGATGGTTTTTGGAAG
>JADBJO010002383.1:12500-15000 GCA_016801955.1 Conus betulinus
CCAGACCCCAGACAGCAGCTCAGCTTTCTGTCGCTGTGGGCCAGGTGTGGTGGCAAGTCCCCCAGAGGCAGACCAACACTCTGGTGCGCTCGATGTACCGCAGGTGCACAGCTGTGATCAATGCTCGAGGTGGTCACGCGAGATACTGACATTCTGCTGTTAACACAGGGTCAAGGTCAAGTTCATGTGACCTTATGTTCTAACAGAATCAACTTTGAAAGAACACTTTTGCGGTGTTTGATTGCTTTTTTCGCACTTTCTATTCCCAGTTCAAAGGAATCGTTGGCCAAATTAAATCAAATTTCCATGCAGTTTTTTTTCGCGTTTAAATCAGTGTCCCTAACAAGTATATAAAAGATTTTTTTTTTAAATCGCGTAATCTATTGTCCTTGTCTGTTTGTAATGTAAAATGTGAAGATGTCAAAACGCATGAAATGTTGTGCATTACTAACGTAACATCTAAAGGTGTGAAAACGCATCCAAATCGTTGTGCATAAGTTCTGACACATTGTTGTAGTCTGACCTTCTTGTTATTTCATGTCAGCAAGAGTGGTCCCCAGAACATTTCACTGGTCAAACATCCACCATTTTCCTAATTTACTAGCCCGGAAACATTTCCGCCATACTCATGTCCACCGTTTTCAGATCATGCCTCCATCCTCTGTGGTTCATTCAAATGCTTGGACACTTTTACCAACACAGCACAGAGGTACCCTGAAACAGATTCTCTTCAAAATCATGTAGTTGACTAGATCTAAACAGTAATGACTTTGTAATATTTTTCCTCCTCCCGCCACCACCCGACACCCTCCCTCCTTTCCCCTCCCATCGTCCTTAACGCAAACAATTCGAATACCTCCAGGCCAGAGTTACACACAAAGTTGTCAATGGAATACACGCCTCTCTCTTAGTTCCAAGTACTTCCCCTGCGAATGACAACAGGCATGTGCATTATGTCACACTGCACTGATCTGTGCAAACCAAGCCTCGTGTACAAAATAAAAGAAATGTAAATAACCAGAAATATACATGTGGATAATAAAACTTAATTACATAGTTTCAATGAATTGAAATATTCCATACTTACAGCAAACATGAATACAGAAGATTAAATAAATTGAAATATTCCATGGTTACAGCAAACATGAATACCGAAGATTAAATGAATTGAAATATTCAATGGTTACAGCAAACATGAATACAGACAAGAATCTTGTTCGAGTGAGTTGAAAATACAAGTATGAATTGGTGTACTTTTTACCTGTGCATTAGATTTTGTCTCAACTTAAATCTATCTGTCTGTCAAGTGACGTAGCCTCACATCAAGGCATGTGACGCTCCATCACATGTGGTCTAGTGATATTAATCATTTCCCCATGCCACAACTAAAACGGAAGAATATTCAATGGCTTGACTGTGTAGCGGGCGTCCCCAATAATTGTGAGTATTGTTCAGTCAGATAGACAATGGTGGTCATTGGGTGAAAGTGACCACTGAGAGATAGTTTAATAAGGGCTGGTAAGGTGCTGGTCATGTGTTTTGAACACTGAGTATGCACTCACTAGGAGGGGGGAGGAAAGAATTAGTTTTAGCCCAGCAGATGGCCTAGAGACTCGAACCTGTCAGGACGTTGGTCAAGGGGTCCTCACCGCTGACCAGTCATTACCAGGTGAGCCATAGATAGTTGGGAAAGCTACAGTGGAAAACCTAAAGAAAAGAGAAAGAAAGAATTCATATGTTGAATTGGGAAGCAGGTTACTTACATGAACCTTATTCGTGTTTCAGCCTTCACCCTTCACCCTTCACCCCGTCAGCTATTCCTCCTCTGAGACGGGTGGTTAACGATGGCGATGGCCTGGTGTGGGGAATACACCGATAGTTCAGCCCTAGCAATTAAAGACTCCAGGTAGAGGAGTTGGATCTCATCATTTCCCCAGTGACAGGAAAGTTCAAGGGACAGAACGTTTTCTGATGTGGACAGGGCATCATGACAGTAAGGGGCGAATGTTACCTTTGATGCAGGTATGGCATCATGAATGATATTTCTCCTGGTCTGGATCTTGGGCCAGTGTTATATAGAAGGCCATGACTTTACATTTTTGGGAGGATGTGGATATTCTTTCTTCAGCGAGAGGAGGAATCTTGTAAGAGTTTATTGATTTCAGTTCGTAACCTGATTTATCTCTCAGTGTGAAGAGAAAGAGATACATGTATATAATTTTGTTTGATTCATTTAGTAAAGTGCTTCCCCAGAGAGGAGAGGGGGAGAGAAGAAAGAAGACTTTCGATAGTGCGCCTTTTGGTTGATTGGAGAGATTGCATGTGCGTATGGAGTAAATGCAGTCATGAATGCGTGTGTGCAAAAGTGACAGAGAGAGAGAGAGCGAGAGAGAGAGAGAGAGAGAGAGAGAGAGTCATACACACACACACGCGCGCGCGCGCGCGCGCGCACACATCATGCACGTGCATGATGTCCGTCAGCTGGCGGACAGCTGTTGTC
>JADBJO010002383.1:20000-22500 GCA_016801955.1 Conus betulinus
AGAAGCACGACGTCATCTAAAAAAAAAAAAAAAAAAAAATCAATAGCTTCTGGAAGCATTTTTATTCCATGTTTTCCCCCCTTGATAATTGAATAGCTAATTCGTTGATAAAGAATGAAAACAACTGTGGACTCTACAGATAAGCTTGTTTGACGCTTCTTGGGCAACTGAAGAAAGTGGTGTCATGTTTGTCTTGAAACAAGCCAGCACAGTGTCACACACTCCTCTAACGGCTCTCTCTGTAATTCACCCTTAATGCCTCCTTTTCTCAGTACATCCCATAAGATATTTCTGTTCACCGAGTCAAAGGCTTTCCTAAAGTCAACGAAAGCAATATACAGCTTAAACGTTTACTAAAAAAAAAAATGTTTGAACTGTCGCATAGAATGTAGATATAGGATTAATTGTGCTATAGTCTGCTTGTTCCTCAATTATTTTTTTCCTCTTTATCTGCCCATTTAGGGAGCCTTTTGTTTAAGATATACGTATAAACCTTTCCTGTTACACTCGTTTCTGTCACTTCTCTTTGGTCATCTGGGTAGTTGTTTCCCTTTCTGTATATAGGTGCTGTGATAGATTTTGATCCTGCTGTTGGAAATGTTTCTTTCTCACAAGGCACCTTAAAGAGATCCACTGGAAAGTCAGCAACAGCCGCATTTATCAGTTTGAACATTTCACTTCATTTTATCAATACTAACACTTTTACCAGCCTCTAACTGCTTAAAACACAGAGAGAGAGAGAGAGAGAGAGAGAGAGAGAGAGAGAGAGAGAGAGAGAGAGAGAGAGAGAGAGAGAGAGATTCTAACACATACTACAAACACTGACGCAGACATTTCACTTTAAACACTTAATCTATATCTTCTTCAGGCATTACAAACATCAGAGATTAAAAAAAAAAAAAAGTATAACAAATAAAACTCTCTCCTGACCACAGTCAGCATGAACAAATGTCAGTCTTTATGAACGTCTCAGGAGGAACCAAAGAATTGTCGTTGTCAGGTCCTAAATAATTTTTTTTTTTAATTAAAAAAAATTTTTAAAAAAAACCTCTCCCCGGTGAGGGCGGGGGCGAATTGAACCCCGGTCTCCTGCGTGACAGTTGGGGATACTAACCACTATGCTACCGAGGAACTGTTTCATGCTAATACCATGGGCATTTCCAATAGCTTCAGATTGCCAGTAAAAACTTGAACAGCCCCGTATTGTGTAAACTATCTGGCCTCTAGTGGTTAGATGAATGTTGTGTGCCATTTGGAGTGCCTTCTTCTCTACCCAATGTTTGATTCTGACCTTGACCCTGGCCTTGTCAATGTTGTGGCGAACCATAGAGCTGACGTCACCTACGGCGAACCCGCTTCCACCCGAGGAATGCCAATCACCTTCATCACCTTTCCCGCCGCCATCTTGATCTCCATGATCATCATCAGAATGTGTCTGAACCACAATGCCAGAACCTCAGCTTTCTTCCTCAATAAGCTGTGGCCATGCTGTGCTTCCTTTAACCCTAACTTCGTGTTCGTTGCGGCCATTCGGGAGGGAAAAAAACGTTGCTTCTATCCCTGCCCTAATATGTTGTTGGGCTAATACGTAGGTCAGACATCTGCTAACTCGTAGCCAGGAGATCCTCGTGCTGAGTTCTCTCATCAGTGTCATGAACTCATTAATCCATCAGCATTCAATTGTGTACAGTCAGAACCTTGACGGATGTGGTGTGATGTATATGGGCTGGTCCACGCGGAGTGACACCGAAAATAAAACTGAAACTCGCTCAATTTCTCTCAGGACAAGGGAGCCGGTCGCTCCCTGTGCCTTAGATTTACGTCCCTTGATGTCTTCGCTGCTGATCGATTGGCCGTTCACAAAGTAAGACAATGATTGTTTCTGATTTAAATTATTGCACACATGATTGGCCGTTCACAGAGTAAGACAATGATTGTTTGTGATTGTAGATCTTAGCACACATGATTGGCCGTTCACAAAGTAAGGCAATGATTGTTTGTGATTGTTGATCATTGCACACATGATTGGCCGTTCACAGAGTAAGACAATGATTGTGATTGTAGATCTTGCACACATGATTGGCCGTTCACAAAGTAAGGCAATGATTGTTTGTGATTGTTGATCATTGCACACATGATTGGCCGTTCACAGAGTAAGACAATGATTGTTTGTGATTGTAGATCATCGCACACATGATTGACCGTTCACAGAGTAAGACAATGATTATTTGTGATTGTAGATCATTGCACACACGGGATACAGAGGTCAACAAAACCATTCACAGCATTAATAGTGATTTGTTTCCGAAACATTTTAACCGAAAATTGTTTAGACTCGGCCAAGCTTAAGATACGAAAACAAAAGAACACCAAAGGTACCAGAATTAACAAATAAAACGCGCGCGCGCGCACACACACACACTATGCGCGCGTGCGCACTTGCATTCACACACATTCTCTCTCTCTCTCTCTCTCTCTCTCTCTCTCTCTCTCTCTCTCT
>JADBJO010002383.1:30000-35000 GCA_016801955.1 Conus betulinus
CATGGACACATCTTGTTGTGCTGCGCTACACCACAGTACTTTTGCTAATCGACATGGACACACATCTTGTTGTGCTGCGCTACACCACAGTACTTTGCTAATCGACATGGGACACATCTTGTTGTGCTGCGCTACACCACAGTACTTTGCTAATCGACATGGACACATCTTGTTGTGCTGCGCTACACCACAGTACTTTGCTAATCGACATGGACACATCTTGTTGTGCTGCACTACACCACAGTACTTTGCTAATCGACATGGACACATCTTGCTGTGTTGGACTATACTACAACACATTACGTTTGCTAATCGACATGGATGCATCTTGAAAGACACTGCATACCCACCGCCGAGAGCAACCCCCTAAAGGCGGTATCCAAACCCAAGGTCATACGTTGTTGTTTGCATGCATGCATGCATGTTTGTACGCATGTATGTATGTATGTTTTGTACGCATGTATGTATGAATGTATGTAGGCATGTATGTATTCGTGTATAATGTGCGTTATTGTGTGCATGTTTTTATGAGCTAGCTTTTTTTGTGTGTTCCTTCAATAGATGGATGAACGTGTATGAGTGTATGTGTTCCTTCAGTAGTTGGATGAACGTGTATATGTGTGTGTGTGTGTGTGTGTGTGTGTGTGTTGTGTGTGTGTGTGTGTGTGTGTGTGTGTGTGTTCCTTCAATTGATGGATGAACGTGTATGAGAGTACGAGTGCGCGTTTTGTGTGTTGCACTTACAAGCCTTCAAACACGCACTAGAGAACAATATAGACCGCTAATGCGTCAGCTGCTAAACTCTCTCTCTCTCTCTCTCTCTCTCTCTCTCTCTCTCTTGGTCAGTTCAATAATTGATAAAAGGAGGACCCTAAACCCCCCACCCCCCCCCCCCCCTTTTTTTTTTTTTTAATTTCCTCCCTGGTCCCCGACCCTTCGTTTTGTCACTCAGCACCTCCCACCGTCCTAAACAGGTTCGATACCCCGTCCAACCTCCCCCCTCCTCCCCCATCCAACCTCCCCCCTCCTCCCCCACCCACCTCCCCCCTCCCCCTCCCCCCACCCCCCCCTCCCCCATCCAACCTCCCCCTCCTCCCCCATCCAACCTCCCCCCCCTCCTCCCCCCCCCCAACCTTCCCCCCTCCTCCCCGTCCACCCTCCCCCCCTCCTCCCCCACCCAACCTTCCCCCCTCCTCCCCCGTCCAACCTCCCCCCTCCTCCCCCACCCAACCTTCCCCTCCTCCCCCGTCCAACCTCCCCCCTCCTCCCCCATCCAACCTCCCCCATCCAACCTCCCCCCTCCTCCCCCACCCACCTCCCCCTCCTCCCCCGTCCACCCTCCCCCCTCCCTCCCCCCCCACCCCCCTCCCCCCTCCTCCCCCACCCAACCTCCCCCCCCCCCCTCCCCCGTCCACCCTCCCCCCCTCCTCCCCCACCCAACCTCCCCCCTCCCCCCCACCCACCCCTCCTCACCCACCCCCTCCTTCCCCCACCCCCCCCCCCACCCTCCCCCCTCCCCCCCCACCCAACCTCCCCCCTCCTCCCCCACCCAACCTCCCCCCTCCTCCCCCCGTCCACCCTCCCCCCTCCTCCCCCACCCAACCTTCCCCCTCCTCCCCCGTCCAACCTCCCCCCCCTCCCCCACCCAACCTCCCCCTCCTCCCCCATCCCAACCTCCCCCCCCTCCTCCCCCACCCCTCCCCCCTCCCCCCCCAAACCTTCCCCTCCCCCTCCTTCCCCCTCCTCCGCCCGTCCACCCTCCCCCCCCCCTCCCCCCACCCAACCTTCCCCCTCCCCCTCCTCCCCCGTCCCCCCTCCCCCCTCCTCCCCCACCCAACCTTCCCCTCCTCCCCCGTCCAACCTCCCCCCCCTCCTCCCCCATCCAACCTCCCCCCCCAACCTCCCCCTCCTCCTCCCCCACCCAACCTTCCCCCTCCTCCCCCTTCCCCCCTCCCCCCTCCCCCCCCATCCTCCCCTCCACTCCCCCCCCTCCCCCCCTCCCAACCTTCCCCCTCCTCCCCCGTCCCAACCTCCCCCCCTCCTCCCCCACCCAACCTTCCCCCTCCTCCCCCGTCCACCCTCCCCCCTCCTCCCCCCCCCCCAAACCTCCCCCCTCCTCCCCCACCCCAACCTTCCCCCCTCCTCCCCCGTCCAACCTCCCCCCTCCTCCCCCATCCAACTCCCCCATCCAACCTCCCCCCTCCTCCCCCACCCAACCTTCCCCCTCCTCCCCCGTCCACCCCTCCCCCCTCCTCCCCCATCCAACCTCCCCCCCCCTCCCCCCCCTCCCAACCTCCCCCTCCCTCCCCCGTCCAACCTCCCCCCCCCTCCTCCCCCACCCAACCTTCCCCCCTCCTCCCCCGTCCACCCCTCCCCCTCCTCCCCCTCCCCAACCTCCCCCCTCCTCCCCCCACCCAACCTTCCCCCTCCTCCCCCCGTCCCCACCCTCCCCCCCCTCCTCCCCCACCCCACCCTCCCCCCTCCTCCCCCACCCACCTCCCCCCCTCCTCCCCCGTCCACCCTCCCCCCTCCTCCCCCACCCACCCCCCTCCCCCCTCCTCCCCCACCCAACCTCCCCCCTCCTCCCCCATCCAACCTTCCCCCCTCCTCCCCCCATCCCCCCCTCCCCCCCCCCTCCCCCCACCCAACCTCCCCCCCTCCCCCCCCCATCCAACCTCCCCCCTCCTCCCCCGCCCAACCACCCCCCCCACCCAACCTCCCCCCTCCCCCCCCCCCAACCTTCCCCCTCCTCCCCCATCCACCCTCACCTACCCGCCCTTCCCCCTCCCCACGCCCTGCGAGTCCTGTGCTGTTTGGCCTCGGTCAACAGGGAGCGGTAATCACATCTCGCCGACAAACGAAGCGTGCCTACACCTTGCTCCCCGTGTTGGATACTGCCGTTGCACGTGAGCCGGCTTCAATGCTGTCAGGAATACACACACACATACACACACACACACACGACACACACACACACACACACACACACACACGACCACACACACACACGCTCGCGCGCGCGCGCGCGCGCACGCACGCACGCTACGAGAGAGAGAGAGAGAGAGAGAGAGAGGGTATGTAGACAGACGGATGTATGTTTGTGTGTGTGGGCGCGCGCGCGCGTGTGTATGTGTGTGTATGTGTGTGTGTTTGTTTGAGTGTGCGCGTGTGTGCGTGCGTACGTGTGTGTGTGTGTGTGTGTGTGTGTGTGTGTGTGTGTGTGTGTGTGTGTTTCTAATTATTTAAAAGTAGACTAAAGCTGGAGTTGAAAGAACTCCCTTCCTACAGAGTAACAGACCTAAAGACTGGAGTTGAAGAACTCCCTTCCTACAGAGTAACAGACCTAAAGACTGGAATTGAAGAACTCCCTTCCTACAGAGTAACAGACCTAAAGACTGGAATGGAAGAACTCCCTTCCTACAGAATAACAGACCTAAAGACTGGAGTTGAAGAACTCCCTTCCCTACAGAGTAACAGACCTAAAGACTGGAGTTGAAGAACTCCCTTCCTACAGAGTAACAGGCCTAAAGACTGGAGTTGAAGAACTCCCTTCCTACAGAATACCAGGCCTAAAGAGCTGAAGAACTCCCTTCCTACAGAGTACCAGGCCTAAAGACTGGAGTTGAAGAACTCCGTTCGGGGCTTTAACATTGCGATTTTATGAACTCGTCGCTTGTTATTCGGTGTGAATCCAGTTAGCTGCTGTAGTATATTGTGCCATTCCTGACCTCATTTGGAACATCAACCTCCCTCCGTTGTGCCCTACATTGTGCCATTCCTGCCCTCAGTTGGAGCACTAACCTCCCTCCGTTGTGCCCTCGTTTGTATGTCAGGGGGTCAGATTAGAAAGCTGTTGTCAACCAGCGAGGCAGGGCCACGTTTTAAGGAACGGTGATAAATACACAGTCTTTTCTAGTGCGTCATTACAGGCGGTCTCACGAAGAGTTGATTCATTATCTGTCGGTGATTGCAGGAGAGCATCAATGAACTGCTCCGTAGCAGCGGATATCAGGAAGATTGTTATTTGACCTTTTTGACGAAATACATTTGTTGGCTAAGATAGACTACTGATTCCAATACTTCGTGATCACTATCTACAATTAGGCCTAGACGGGCGTGAGATACTACTTGCTTAAGCATCTTCTTTGCAACACAGATGACTGGAAGAACACGGCGAAAGTTTTGACATAACTGTCCTGTTTTCACCTGGGCTTGTCGTTTGTGCAGTTCACGACACGTGGTTTAATTCTGTTCTTTTCATCCATCCATGAGCCCTCTAAATGACCGTAAGTTTTAAGGATGTAAAGAGAATGTAGATGTTGTTCAGGTGAATGGATTATTGTGTTGTCAACAAGATCTATCGAGGTTGGAAAAAAAAGTAGTAAATCATTAGCATGCAAAGACAGGAGAAACGGGACCAAGATCAACCCTTGTGGTACTCCACTGATGAAAACCGAAAAAATCAGCTGTGTGCACAAACGCATTGTTGACAGAAGGCTAAAAAAAGAGGCACACACACACACACACACCACACACACACACACACACACAGAATTAAACGTGCCATTTATGACATCTGGAAAGAGAAGACACATGAATTGCCCGAATAATAATCTCTCTCTCTCTCTCTCTCTCTCTCTCTCTCTCTCTCTCTCTCTCTCTCCTCTCCTTTGGTCGTACAGATCGTTCAGAGAGATTCTTCCTGTCTTTGCTGGCAGCCTCTATGCTTTGAAACCCTCCTTCCTTGTCATCGATCACTCACCCACAATGATGCACGTGCGGGGCGCGCGCCGCTGAAAGGCAAGGCAAACAGAGCGGCCGGCCCGGACTGTGCCAATGCTTCAGTAGTTTGATGACCTCCCTTTGTGGGGGCGGCGCCGCCTCACGTCTCGCGCTAACGAGAGTTTGAAGCGGTACTTGGGCGAGAGGGAGAGATAAAGGGACGAGAGCTGGGTGTAATACGGTTGGTTGACCAACGCTTTGACTGGTGGCGTTGTGTG
>JADBJO010002383.1:42500-50000 GCA_016801955.1 Conus betulinus
AGGATGGGGGCGGGGTGGGGTGGGGAGGGGGATGCTTTGCGTGTCCCGTGATACAAGCGGAGAAGATGGCCCCTCGTGCTGCTGCTTTTGATTGGAGGAGAGGGAACTGTCGACATTGGCTGCTTGTTCTGGGTACTGAGCGGAGGACACAAGGGTACGTTGATGGAACGGTGATCTCTTGTCACACGTGGTTAATTAACGGAGCGTGAGCTAATGAGTTGGACGGTGGGAAAAACATGGGAAGGAAAGGAGAAAAGGTGGTTGGGGGTCGGGGGGTGACGACTGCGTCCGCAGTGGGGGGGGGGGGGGGGGGGGTATTGACGAGAGAGAGAGAGAGAGAGAGAGAGAGAGAGAGAGAGAACGGTGCGCGATGAAAATTGATTTGTGATGAGAGAAAATGAAAAACGCTAAAGAGGGACAGCGAGCTGGGTACTCAGGTGAAAGGTGAGTGATTCAAAGATGGACGATCGATGAGCACAAATATTGTGAACAGATCGCTTTGTTTCATCGCAATGACAGTGGGGTGGGAGGGGGGGAGGGGGGGGGGGGGCAATGCCGAAGGCAGTTTGAGACGGCAAGAACAACGGTAGTGTTACACGATACCAATAATACTAAAGGCTCTTTCAGACAGCAAGAGAAACGCTAAGGCTGGTATTACACGTTCAGAACGCTGCCAAAGGCAGTTTGAGCCAGCAAGAGAAACGCTTAGACTAGTTTTACACGATAAAGACACCGCTGTTTCAGATGACAAGAACAACGCTAAGGGTGGTTTTACACGAGAAGGACAACGCTAAAGGCAATTTCAGACAGGAGCAACACTAAAGACATTTCAGACGAGGGCAACATGAAGGCAGTGGCAGACAGAAGCAACAATAAAAAGTCAATTTCAGACGAGGGCAACACTAAATGCAGTGGCAGACAGAAGCAACACTAAAGGCAGTGGCAGACAGGAGCAACACTAAAGGCAGTGGTAGACGGAAGCCACACTAAAGGCAGTGGCAGACAGAAGCCACACTAAAGTCAATTTCAGAGAAAAGCAACACTGAAGGCAGTGGCAGACAGAAGCAACACTAAAGGCAGTGGCAGACAGAAGCAACACTAAAGGCAGTGGCAGACAGAAGCAACACTGAAGGCAGTGGCAGACAGAAGCAACACTAAAGGCAGTGGCAGACAGAAGCAACACTAAAGGCAGTGGCAGACAGAAGCAACACTAAAGGCAGTGGCAGACAGAAGCAACACTAAAGACAGTGGCAGACAGAAGCAACACTAAAGACAGTGGCAGACAGAAGCAACACTAAAGGCAGTGGCAGACAGAAGCAACATTAAAAGCAGTGGCAGACAGAAGCAACACTAAAGGCAGTGACAGACAGAAGCAACACTAAAGGCAGTGACAGACAGGAGCAACACTAAAGGCAGTGGCAGACTGTCATGAGTCGGCCGAATGTTCTCGAGCATTTAGACAATTGTCATGAGTCGGCCGAATGTTCTCGGACATTTACACAAATTAAGGGTAGTTTTGCTGTTGCTGAGAGCAAGTTCCTTGGGTTCTTCAAGTGTGCGAATTCAGACTTCACCAGAGGGGAATACTCCGTGTCGTATACTGAAGGAGGGAGAGTTACTGGGAAGTGTTTCGCATGTCCGAGGGATAGTAACAAGAACATACCGACCTGCCGGTCGGGTAGAGGAGAGTCCACTTTGAGCACTGGCTATTCACTGGGTTCTCCAGTGGGCCTGAAGGGAAGGCGATCGTGTCAGGTGACCGTCAGCCTGCAGGCAGAGTACAGCGACCATTCAGTCGTTCTTGTTCTGAGGAGTGAATGGAAGGTTTCGGCCTATTGAGTTACTTGCACCTTGTTGTCTATAGAGTGTAGTAAATACTTGAAGCATCAGTCCTGGCTGGTAGAGAAGTCCAGGCTGTTAGTACAATGGGTAGCTTCGGGGAATCGAACATGAGTTTGAATAGGAGGTTATGCATTAACCACTTGGTACCCAAATCTTTGTTGGCGCTAGCAGCTTTGGTGTGTGTGTATGTGTAGGTGACTAGTGATTCCATCGGCGGAATAAAAATAACTTGGGGATTTATTGATGCCAATCGTGTGATGTGTGTGTGCCTGTGATTCCATTGGTTGAACCAGTTAAACTCGGGTTCTCTCTTTGAGAATGGATATAAGATGCTCAGAAGACCAGGAAGTGTGATTCACTTAACCATCCCGTCTTGCTGAGGGCTCAATAAAATACAGCGAGAAGCAGAGTTTGCTGTCGCCTCGTTGTCTCCTGGGTGGGGATGTAAGACAGTGAAGGTTGCTGTAGCCTCGGAGCCGACGACGAGAAGAATTGTCTCCCGTGTGGGGACGGTCGACAGCAAGACGTGTTAGCCTGTTGGAGCCTAGACAGGGAGCTGCCAGACAACGGTGGGGTGTTTGCAGCCAGAGAAGACCTGTGGGAGAGCCCTTTCCGTGGAGAGGGCGAAGTGCGGTGGAGTCCGGGAGACTCGGTGTGAGGGTGCGACTCAAGCTACGTTGCCAGTGTCCCCCAACTGGGATTTGGCCAATCGGGAGGACACAACAGTGTGGCAGCTTCAGCTCATAGTCACACAGTGGATGAGAGAAATTGACGGTCAACCAAGGAATGCTGGCAAGTTATGGACGTTTCATTTGTTCTTAAGTTTATAAGTGTGCAAACAGAATAGTGGAATATTGTCTTTCCTGGTTAAGTAAGAATAAGTGAAGAACAGGGGATGCGATTTATGAGGTTGTCTGTATGATGTTTACATTGTTGTATGATACAGATAATTGTGTTGTGTAGTGACGGGGTGGGGGCTCGGAGTCACGTTAAATAAAAGTTGATTATTTTCTGTGAAATGTTATTGGTTTCCCGTCACCCCTTTGTGCGGGCCCGATGCGAGTGACAGAGTGCGTGTGCCTATGCAAGAGTGCATTTGGGTTGTGAAAGCGTAAATACTTCTGTCTATAAAGCAACACTGAAGGCAGTGGCAGACAGAAGCAACACTGAAGGCAGTGGCAGACAGAAGCAACACTAAAGTCAATTTCAGAGAAAAGCAACACTGAAGTCAGTGGCAGACAGAAGCAACACTAAAGACAGTGGTAGACAGAAGCAACACTAAAGACAGTGGCAGACAGAAGCAACACTAAAGACAGTGGCAGACAGAAGCAACACTAAAGACAGTGGTAGACAGAAGCAACACTAAAGACAGTGGCAGACAGAAGCAACATAAAGGCAGTGGCAGACAGAAGCAACACTGAAGGCAGTGGCAGAAAAGAAGCAACACTGAAGGCAGTGGCAGACAGAAGCAACACTAAAGACAGTGGTAGACAGAAGCAACACTAAAGACAGTGGTAGACAGAAGCCACACTAAAAGGCAGTGGCAGAAGAAGCAACACTGAAGGCAGTGGCAGACAGAAGCAACACTAAAGACAGTGGTAGACAGAAGCAACACTAAAGTCAATTTCAGAGAAAAGCAACACTGAAGGCAGTTTCAAACAGGAGCAACACTAAAGGCAGTTTCTGACAGGAGCAACACTAAAGGCAGTTTCAGACAGGAGCAACACTAAAGGTAGTTTCAGACAGGAGCAACACTAAAGGCAGTTTCAGACAGAAGCAACACTAAAGGTAGTTTCAGACAGGAGCAACACTAAAGGCAGTTTCTGACAGGAGCAACACTAAAGGTAGTTTCAGACAGGAGCAACACTAAAGGTAGTTTCAGACAGGAGCAACACTAAAGCCAGTTTCAGACAGGAGCAACACTAAAGCCAGTTTCACGCCACAAGGTTTCCCCTGAACAGACTGGTGAAAAAGGCGCATGGCACACCGGCAGTGCACAGACCACTTCCCGTGACGACCGTAAAACAACGGGAGGTGGGGGGGTAGGGTGGGAGAAAAAAAAACGTTGGAAATAGGAAGATGGAGGACCCACCTCAAAGGAAAAAAGGGGGGGGGGGGGGGGGGGGAGGAGGAAGAGGAGGAAGAGGCGTAGGGGGGAGGGGTGGAGGAGAAAAAGGGAAAAGAGGGTTGGATGGGGGAAAAGTAGTCGGTGAGATTCAGAAATGCCTAGTTTAGGAAACGTTTTAAAACTATCGGTGAGATTGAGATGCCTGGTTATTATCAGTTAGATTTCTGCTGCTGGTTATCAGTAGTAGTAGTAGTAGTAGTAGTAGTAGTAGTAGTGGTGGTAGTGGTGGTGGTAGTAGTAGTAGTAGTAGTACCAGTGGTGGTGGTGGTGGTAGTTGTAGTGGTAGTGTTGTTATTTTTGTTGTCGTGATTATCATCTAGAGCATCAGTTTTATATAGCGACTAGCCTGGGTTAGATACCAGGCTCGAAACGCTGTACAATCCACGCTTTCGTTCACAGAACGTGCTGCCTACCAAGGGAGAGCCGACTGAAGTTCTGCCTGCTGGCGTTACATGCAGTCCTTTTTCCTGTCATTCAGTGGAGTTTAGAGTCATAAAAATATTTCTGAGAGAAGATTCCTAACATTCATTGTCAGTGAAATCCACATGTCTGGATTGTAGTCAGCATTAATTTTGAGGGGAAAAAAAAATCGGATGCTGGTTTAGAGCTTTCACGTTACTTGCTGAGATCTAGTGCAGCGTTTCTTGGAGTTAAGGTGGCAAACATTCTCGCCTGCTTGGAGACGTTAGCGTTCCGTAGCACACTCTAGCGGTGAACGGGGCTACGTAAAGGCGAGCGTTGTCTGCAGAATCTCCCGCATGTCAGGGAAAATGGCCGACAGTCATAACGTCCTACGATTGGCGCACAAAAAAAGCAGTGATATTCTGTGATCGGTGTGTTCAACTATCCACATGCTGATAGGAAGAGGAGCTTGAAAAGCAGTTGTTCAACAGGTCTTGTGTCCTGAACCCTTTTGTGGACTCCCCTCGCCTCTCGCTTCCCCAGCCACAAGGATAAAAGCTCGTCACCTCGCTAGTTGTGGCGTGCATGAAACATCCCAGACATCTGACTGAAGAGTCATGACACTGCCAGGGAGAGAGACACGTGGTTCAGAGACATGACATCCATTGCCAGGGAGACTGACATTCATTGCCAGGGAGACCTGACATCCATTGTCAGGGAGAGAGAAGGGAGGGAAAGACAAAGGGGAAAATTCGACACTGGCAATAACTGATAGCAAACACCCAAACACTCACTCAACCAGACCACCCAAGGATTTACAAAGACAATAACAGTTTATTAATTATAAATCGACAATACTCATTCATTCCATATGGGGGGAGAGAGAGGCCTAACCAAAGAAGACTGAAGACAGAGGAGAGACCAAGTGAGAATAGAATGGTAAAGAAGAGGGGAAAAAACCTATCAGTTCTAAGTTACCTATGGAACAAAATAACCCAAAAGCCCAAGAAAAGCAAAACCTCCTTCCCCCGGGACTCCCACTACCAGCCCAACTAATTAAAGAATTTCATAATGAAAAAGAAGAACGATAGAGGAGAGACAGACTAAATAAGATTCAAGACAGGTCAAAAAACCTTCACACCACCAAAAGCAATCACAACCATTCCACTCAGTCACTCCCAAAACAGCCAGACTTCACCATTTCCTCGTCAACCATGCCAGCCTGCATGTAATTCACTCCTATTTCAGTCCCACGTCCACGGCAACACAACACAAGCACGAATACACTTAGACATCACCCAAGTCTGAGTTCCTGCGACACACGGTCAGCTCTAAATTGTCCCACATCCAGGGCCACATGGATCAGCCAGAACAGCAGCGTTGAAGAAGTCCCGGTCCCACGTCGTCAGTTCCAGAAGATGGGAGGGGGGGGACGTGGACGTGACAGACCTCCAGGGTGTCCAGAGGTGGATCCGGCCTTCTGAGACAAACAGGGTCAACGCCCTGCAGCGACGATCAATACGTGTACAGGGCAAATTATCAGGGTGTGTGGGTGTGCATGCGCGCATGCATGCGTGTGTACCGTGAGCGGGGACTCTATTTAATCAAGTCTACCACCATTTGTTTTTTCAAAAATTTTACTGGGAAAATAACTATCAAGCAACTCATCCCTTTTTCACAATGGGATGAATACTGAAATTATTCTTAAAACAATACAAAAAAATATGACACAAAGACAGAGGGCTGACACAAAAACAGATAAACACGACGGGACGAGTCCAAAGCGCGGGCGTCGGGATAGGAGACCCTTATTTTCCGACTTAATCTTAGTCACACAGGCACTCCAATTAGCGTGATGCGTTCGTCCCGAGTGTTTGTCAATCAAAGACAGCTAACTATAAGAGAAGGAAGAAAAGAATAGAATATAGACATATGAATAAGGAACCCAGTCTTAGAACCTTAATCTAACCAAAAACAGACTAATTTTTCTCCCAAAGACAAATTAAGACCCCTTCTGACTGGATTCCTGGCTACGTAGGAGTGCAAAAACTTGACTTGGTCACCAAGGTTTGTACTTTTCCAAAGGTGCCCAGGAAACCTAATAAAACGGGAGAATTTGTATCTAAGGAAAACGTTACCAGTAAAGGTAACAACACACAAGAACTATAAGAGAATGTTCTAACCATGAACTTAAACTTGTAAAAATAAAAAAAAAAAAAAAAAAAAAAAAAAACAAAAAAAAACTTGCCTAAATAACTGAGTACGAAACTCACCCAAAACGGCGGCGGGTGAAAGGGGGAGATGAAGAGGTAGATATGCTGGTCAGCTCCTGGCCCAGCGAAGAAGAACCCAGGGGCTGTTCAGCCGTTCCCCACCAAGGGAAACCGGTCTGGGGCGACCAAAGGGGAAGATGTGCCAGTGGTTGGGAATAGAGATTCCCCCCCAAAACGCAGCGCTTTCCTCCAACCCAAAAAGGTTAAGGACCAGCCGCTGATCTGCACCGAAGCAGACAAAAATGACCCCACTGCACTGGGACAGCGATCCCACTCGACTCAACGTTGAAATCCGAGTGCCACTTCACTCTCTTGCCTCCTTCCTCCAACCCTGAACTCGTGAACACTACCTCTCCGCCAGAGTTAAACTGTACTGACACAAACTTAACGAAAAACACGTGCAGGCAGCACAAAACCGCTCAGCCACACTCCTGTCACCCAACACAAGAAGTGGAAAAGAAAAATGCAGTGGGGGATGCAGGAAAAAAAAAAAAATAAATAAATACACGGACAGCACGCCAAGCCCTTCCACTGACAGCCAAATGGTGACCAGTCTCGTGTGAAACCAGCAGACACTGCTAAGGGTGGTTTCACACTGCTAAAGCAAGGCTGCTGAGTAGGCTGGCGACTCCATTATCAGGGAGAGAGACACGTGGTTCAGACATAAAATCCATTGTCAGGGAGACATGACATCCATTATCAGGGAGAGAGACACGTGGTTCAGTCATAAAATCCATTGTCAGGGAGACATGACATCCATTGTCAGGGAGACATGACATCCATTGTCAGGGAGAGAGACGCGTGGTTCAGAGACATGACATCCATTGTCAGGGAGAGAGACGCGTGGTTCAGAGA
>JADBJO010002383.1:55000-92500 GCA_016801955.1 Conus betulinus
TATATATATATAGAGAGAGAGAGAGAGAGAGAGAGAGAGAGAGAGAGAGAGAGAGAGAGAGAGAGAGAGAAGATAGATAGATAGATAGATAGATAGATAGATAGATAGATATAGATAGATACAAATGTAGATATCCTGAGTTTGGGAAATATTGATAAGAGAAAAGACTTGTGTCAGCATTTACAGAAGCAATTCTCGAGTGATTTTTATTTGTTGTCATTTCATTTTTATAAAAATGATAGAACGTTAAATTGGTTCTAATGCGTAGCTGCTCCAAGCAAACCAAGACCGACAGCGAAGTGTTTTCTTTTAATATTAAAATATCGCTAAAAATTAAGACGAAGTAAGTAATACAAGGTATTTAAAGTAATTATATTATGATGATAACACGGTGTAAAAAAAAAAAAATTGGTGGTAAACAAAACGCCCAAACAAGGATGATCCTTCATTTTTTTTTTTTAAACTGCAATTGTGAAAATTACCGGAAACTTTGTCCGAACCTTAAACTTAAAATTTGTGAAAAACTTAAATTTCTACCATAGAAATAAAGCGTGGAGAAAACTCGATCCGGAATTCCTTAGATAGACCTGGAGGAGACAAAGAGCTCAGCAAGACAGCAGATCAGACCCGTCCCTGGCACCAGATACACTGATGACCAACAAAGAACATGCCGATGAAATAGTTTATAGCAGATCAGCAGATCAGCCCCCACCCCACCCCCCCCCACCCCCTGTCATCAGGTACACTGATGACCTACAAAGAACATGCCGATGAAATAGTTTACAGCAGATCAGCCCCCCCCCACCCCCACCCCCACCCCCCCCCTGTTATCAGATACACTGATGACCTACAAAGAACATGCCGATGAAATATCAGGTCAGCCCCCACCCCACCCCCACACTGTTATCAGATACACTGATGACCTACAAAGAACATGCCGATGAAATAATTTACAGCAGATCAGACAGATACACTGATGACCAACAAAGAACATGCCGATGAAATAGTTTACAGCAGATCAGACAGATACACTGATGACCTATAACGAACATGCCGATGAAATAGTGTACACCCATGCAGAATAGATCGTTCGTTAATGAACATGAAAGTTACATTCAAAAATGATCGTCAGCGAAGAATTTCCTGGAGTTCCAGTTCTTCATCCCAGAGAGGCATTACGTAAGTCAACTTTGTAGAGACAAAAGAATGGCGTGAGGAGAATTAAAGACCAGTGATCGGTTGCAGTATCTGTGCAATGGAGAAAGTACTGGTAATGGCCCGAATGATGAAATTCAGTTTGCATTTTAAGACCAGTGTTTGTGCTTGTCTTACCTACAGAAATGTTGGCCTTCGTCTTTGATGGAAACTGGAGTAGAAATTCTCCTGAACAAAAGCGAGAGAGAAAAAAAATGAGAGCCTCTGATAGACAATGGAACACTTTACTACTCTAACAGACAATGGAACACGTTACAACTCTAATAGACAATGGAACACGTTACAACTCTAATAGACATTGGAACACGTTACAACTCTAATAGACAATGGAACATGTTTACAACTCTAATAGGCAATGGAACACGTTACAACCCTAGTAGGCAATGGAATACGTTACAACTCTGCATAATGAGATTGAGTTTGAGTCGAGCCGTCATAACAAACACGAAAAGTTTGAGTCAAACCTTCATGTTAAACACGAAGAATTTTGGGAAATCAAGAAACCAAAGAAAGGTGTCGTTTTTTTTCAGATAAAAAATCTCGCTGGGGGCTGCCGAGGATGAGAAAGTTGGCAAACATTAATTTTGTTCCCTGTAAAATGACCCCTTTATGAATGATAAAGCGAAGAATGAGCAAACGAACAACGTTTGCTGTATCCCTAACAATAGCCTCCGCCAGACACTCCGCAAAGTCAACAAGCGATTCCCAATCAACAACCTCTGCTAATCGGATTATGATTAGCCTGTAACGGCAAAGGGGGGAAGCACTACCGTCCGTGACCCCCACATCTGACACTCGGCTTTGCCCGTGACATGATAAAACTCCTATTTATGACGTCACTTCGAATGTGACGGAGGCTCGAGTTATCATTGAATAGGGGGAGAATTGACCGTTGTGTATCTTCTAGATGGATTGACAAGAATTGTATGGGGTATTTCAAGCCTGAAAAGGTCAGAATGACTGTTTTGGTTCGGGAAAACAACTTTTTTTTTTTTCTCCAAAGGAAATAGACACCAGCAATAATTGGTGTGTGTATGTGTGTGTGTGTGTGCGCGCGCGCCTGCGTGCGTGCGTGCGTGTGTGTGTGTGTTTTGTTTGTTTCAAAGTGAGGTGACTAAAGGCAGAAATTGAATCAAATTTTTTAAAAGAATTGTCAGTGATTCCGTAAGACAGTATTGACAAAACAGCTTGTCTTGTAATCTGTTTATCCGTAATGTCTTGTAATCTGTGCGTAATGTAATGTCTTGTAATCTGTTTATCCGTAATGTCTTGTAATCTCTTTGTCCTTCATGTCTTTTACCTGTTTGTCCGTAATGCCTTGCAGAATCACTACACAATTCATTTTAAATTTTGTTCTGCTTGTTGGCATCAAATTTCAATGGTGTGCGTCTATGGAAAAGGAAATAGACGTGTGCATGATAATTATCACACACACACACACACACACACACACACACACACACACACACACACACACACACACACACACACACACACACACACCCCCCCCCCCCCCCCCCCCACACACACACACACACACACACACACACACGGCATCAACCAAGTAAACTATAAAATATTTGTGTCCAGAGAAAACATGAATGATGTCCGTATTATCCGGCAGCTAGCTACCACCGCTTTCTCGCGTTCAAATCGCGGATAACAGTCATCGCTGATAGTTATTGTTTCCATGTTATAATCACTCAGGATCTCAAGGTCGAAACATGGGACAAAGAAAGCGTAATAAAATAGCTACAAAATGAATCTCTTATGGAAAACAGTAGTCATGATCATTTCAGGCAGGAGACATTATTCACGGGTTGTTGAACTTTCCACATCCCATACTGTTAGGTACGTACTGCTAAGTATTTGGTCGGAAGCGGACTTATGCCAACCTCCTTTCCACTCCCCGAATCTCCCTCCCTCCCCCCCCCCCCCATCCTCCCCGCTCTGCCCCTAGCTCCCTTCCTTACGAGTGGGTGCGCGGTTGGTCTGTCGACTAATCGAACATAGTTACTTTTTTGGTGCAAGGGGCCACAAACAACGACACTTAATTCGGGAAGATTTGCTCTTTGACCTTTCACCAATTAAAACAACACGTTGTTCGTCCAGTCTCGTTAACTTTACTACGATTGAGACGCGGAGTCTGTGTCTTACACCTGTTACTTCCCAATGCCCCCCCCCCCCCCACACCCCCCACCCCACCCCACCCCACCCCCCATTCCCAAACACTCTCCACCCCCGTCCCTCACCTCCCATCCATCACCCACCCCACTCTCTGTCCGCCCTCTTCCACACCAGGCCAGCGGGAATGTTTGAGGGAGAGCGAGGACATCGCCAGCCCCTGATAATGGAGTGTGGACAGGGGGGGGTTTATCTGCCCCCCTGGCTGTCAGTGACGATATCGCGCTCCCAGGCAAATGTTTCCCGTTAGCTCGCTCTCTCTCTCCTCTCTCTCTCTCTCTCTCCTCTCTAGCTCTCTCTCTCTCTCTCTCTCTCTCTCTGTCTCTCTCTCTCTCTCTCTCTCTCTCTCTCTCTCTCTCTCTCTCTCTCTCTCTCTCTCTCTCTCGCTCAAGCTTGTTAACTATGTCTAGACTCTGTAAATACATATATGAAATGCTTTTATCACAACACAAATCTGGTCATTCTAATTGGGTGTCTGATGTGCTCACAGTTTGGTCTGAAAATGGATTTAGTATTGTGTGGCTATGCCAAGTCAATGGATACGAGGTTTGTTTTGGTAATGAATTCCAAGATAGTCTTTTTCACTTGCAGTAAACTGGCATGCAGATATAGAGAGTAATGATAAGTATAGAAGCTAGCATTCATTCAAAGATGCATTGTAAAGACAAAAGTATTTAGCATTCTATGAGTAAGTGGCATAACAAAAATTGTCAAAAAAAAGGGGTAAATAACGAAAAGTAAGGTAGTTTTTGCTCTCACGGTGGCATCAATTATATGCCCATAATTACACGCGATTAGTGCTTATCACAGCAAATCGCCTGGTAGACATGCCAACACAGAGCACACAGAGCAAAGGAAGAGACAACTTGCATGCTCTGTGCTGACATTTCTGCTGGGGGGGGGGGTGTGTGTGTGTGTGAGAAGCAGCAGTTTGGAGTTACGGGCCTTCATCATCACGGGGCAAGAGCCAACCGACGTTTTCGTTATTGACTGTTTACTGCTCCCTGCGTCACTTAATATTCCCATATTATAAAGGGTTCCTGCGTTGGGTCAGTATCGACCAATGGAGAAATGTAGTTCACTTGTGAGGTCACTTTCGATGAAGAAATTGCAATCATTGCCAGGTTACTGGAAGACAAATGCTGTCAGCTGAAAAAGATCTTTCTTCATCTTTCGATATGCCACTAGTGACATCACATGTTGTAGCAGGTTTGAAATATCTCGGAACTAGGGATTGAAATGGGATTAAAAGTAAAATCCTTAATATCTTATTGTTGATACTCTGAGTTGTGTTTGTAATTCGCGTATCAGTAACACCCATTTGATGTGTATATAGACAGACAACTGGGACGTCTTTCCTGGTTAAAAAGAGTTGCTGAAGATTTGGGATGCAATAATTAGTTAATCTGTATGATGTTATCATTTTTTCTGTGATGCCGATAAATTTGTTGCGTAGTGACGGGTGGGGACTCGAAGTTAAATAAATATATTTTTTTTTAATCTATGACATGTTATAGGTTTCGCGTCATCATTGTGCGGGCCCGATGTGATGGTAGAGTGTGTGTGCCGGTGTGAGAGTGCAGTTTGGTTGTGAAGACATCAATGCTTCTGTCCTTGCATCCATGCATATGATAATCAGAATTATTAACGAGGGGGAACATCGGAGACCCGTCACACACACACACACACACACACACACACACACACACACACACACACACACACACACACACACACACACACACACACACACACACACACTCACACACACACACACACACACACACACACACACACACACACACACACACACACACACACACACACACACACACACACGACTACTACACTCGGGACGCCGATTTTTGGTGCTGCAGCCTGTAGTGGCACCGGGAGAGGCCTGCCATTTCTCTGGTGGCACCATCAGCACCGTACCGCCCGGCAACGGCTGAATGCCTGATGAGAGCCAGCAGACCTCCCAGCCTGCAGCTTGCCCGCTGCCTGGAACTCTCTGGGTCCCGTCAATCCGTCACCAGCACCGACATTCCGGACAATGTTCCAGCCACCGCCAGCTACGGCCGTGCCGGCACGAGGAACCCTTTGACATGCGCAGGCGGAGCCGGCCAGCGTCCGGGCGGCTGTGTCCGGGCGGTCCTTCATCCTGGCGACAGGAAGCGGGCGGGCGGGCCGAGCGCCAATATTGACTTTGCTCTAGGGGTTCCAGTCGGCGCTGTGGAGGAGAGCCATTTACAGGGAAGTGTGCAAACCCTGTCAACAGTCCCCACGTGCGTTGTGTTTGTGGAAGCCACCCCGGGTAGCCAGGGGACAGATTCAACTCTCTGTGTGTGCGGAGGAGGTGGCGGTGCAGGGCAAGAGTTGCACCCCTGTCAATTGTCTCCCCCCGAGGAACTAGCTGTGAGATGGAATGTCGTCATGAGTGACGTGGATCGTTATGGTGACCTCAGCTGTCAGGGAATGTCAACATGTTCTGGTGCCAGGTGATCTGAGTGTGGCAGTCTTCCAATGCTGGTCACCTCACCATGTCTGCAGTCATCCATTTCCCTTGGGTCACATACAGCAACATCATTCCCTTGAGAGAGAGAAGAGAGAGAGGGTGGAGAGAGAGAGAGAGAGAGAGGAAGGAGTGTCAACAGTTCTCTGGAAACTTCAACACACTTTGAAACTCCCCAAATTTTGAACTTAAAAGTTTGACCGCAGTTTCTCAGTTTTTTTTTGCATCAAAACGTAGGCCAGTTTGGCCGTTGGTATGGATGGCACGTTACACATAGCATGCACCCTGCGTAAGAAATGGAAAGAATGAAGGAAGTAAGGAAACTGAGTGAGCGATATTGAACGATATTGACTGGATGACACGGGAAACGACTGAATGAAGCGCCAGCTGGCAGCTCTTCAATCGGCACTACCCAGGTAGGCAGCCCGTTGTGTAAGGGAGCGTGGATTGTAAAACGCTTAGAGCTTGGTCTCCAGCCGAGAATAGGCGCTACATAAGTATTCATTATAATTATTCATTATTATAATTATTATTATTATTATTATTATTACTTATTATTAAATGCTGTGATGTCTAGCCAGTCGCTGTGTCTTTGATATTATGACGAAAACAAGCAACTGCTATTTTATTATTACACCACCGGGCCATTAATAACATACTCTGTTTCCACTTTTATTTTTTTTTTTTTTTTTTTCTGGTCACATTCCTTGTGTCATAGCGGGATGACGATCTTTTTTCTAATTCCAATTTGAAAGAATAGATACCACTGAAATGTGGCTTTTTTTTTCCCAAAAAAACTAAATGACCTGGATTTGTCCACGGGGTTAAAAGTGAATAGGGAGGAAGTGACGGTGACCCACTACATCACCCAAGAGGAACAGCGGCCTGTAAACACCGAGCACTTGAAGCTATTGAGGTGTGCCGCCACCCTAAAGGCCCCGCCACACCGATCGCTTTACAGCGTTCTGCTGCTTTATAGGCCAGCGGAAATTGATCGGATTAGCCACTCGTTCCGCACGTCCGTTAGACGGCGTGACGTCACAGCCGTGCTATTGACTGCCTGGCTTCGGCTTCTCGGCAGGTGTGGGTGGGTGCCAGGCCACTCCAGAATGCCCAGCTTCTGCTCAGAGGGACCGAGGGTTCCATCCCCACTCCTGCTCAGTGCCGTGATCACAAATGACGTCTTCGCTGCCCACGTAAAGGTGATGCCGTTCGGGGGATGTCGTGTAGTGACAGATTGACCCCCGAGAATTTTTCTTTTCCGCTTTAAAACAAAGGGGCGCCAAAGTGGCACATGCGCATGGTGGCGCCCTCCGGAGGGAGAGCTCACTCACGCCACTAAGCAGTCATTGTCAGTCGGGGGCTTAGTAGGTGGTGTCCTGTGGATGCTGGATCAGAACGGGCACCACTGAACACCACTGAAGGACTCGGGCGGCAATTCAGTGTCTCCTTTTGACGACTTGATATTAACTGCTCCCTGTGGATTGCCGATGCCGGGAATGCGGCGGGGCGAACCGGGCTGTGGCTGTGGACGGGGTGACGGCATGAGCGGCGAGGTGCACTGCCACTGAGGTGGCACAGAAGATGGGACAGCTAAAATAAAAAGAAAGAAAAAAAAAAAAAAAAAAAAAGAAAAAAAAGGAAAAAGAAAAAATTGAAAGTGGACCACAGGGTGCTGAGTCCGTTCCCAGACAAACGGATGCCAGTCCTGAGATCCAGTGCATGAGAAGGACTACAGCGTGGACTGGCCTGACAGTAAGGACCACAGCGTGGACTGGCCTGACAGTAAGGACCACAGGGTGGAATGGCCTGACAGTAAGGACCACAGGTGAACTGGCCTGACAGTAAGCACCACAGGTGGACTGGCCTGACAGTAAGGACCACAGGTGAACTGGCCTGACAGTAAGGACCACAGGTGAACTGGCCTGACAGTAAGGACCACAGGGTGGACTGGCCTGACAGTAAGCACCACAGGTGGACTGGCCTGACAGTAAGCACCACAGGTGGACTGGCCTGACAGTAAGCACCACAGGTGGACTGGCCTGACAGTAAGCACCACAGGTGGACTGGCCTGACAGTAAGGACCACAGCGTGGACTGGCCTGACAGTAAGCACCACAGGTGGACTGGCCTGACAGTAAGCACCACAGGTGAACTGGCCTGACAGTAAGGACCACAGGTGGACTGGCCTGACAGTAAGCACCACAGGGTGGACTGGCCTGACAGTAAGGACCACAGGTGGACTGGCCTGACAGTAAGAACCACAGGGTGGACTGGCCTGACAGTAAGGACCAGGTGGACTGGCCTGACAGTAAGGACCACAGGGTGGACTGGTCTGACAGTATGGACCACAGGGTGGACTGGCCTGACAGTAAGGACCAGAGGGTGGACTGGCCTGACAGTAAGGACCACAGGTGGACTGGCCTGAGAGTAAGCCTCTCAGGGTCATTACACAGTAGAAGCCACGTGAACACGTGTCCTATGGACTGAGACTAGCTGACGTCGCGGCCCCCATCTTGTAGTTATTCCACTGTTCCGACATGGGTTGGCTGGTTCTGTTTGGTAGTGCTGGAAAATGGGGGCATTGCTCATTGATGTGTTTTACAAGGATCATGTTCATTGATGTGTTTTGCCAAGATCATGTTCATTGATGTGTTTTGCCAAGATCATGTTCAATGATGTATTTTGCCAAGATCATGTTCATTGATGTGTTTTGCCAAGATCGTGTTCATTGATGCGTTTTGCCAAGATCATGTTCATTAATGTGCTTTGCCAAGATCATGTTCATTGATGTGTTTTGTCAAGGTGATACTCATTGAAGTGCATTTGTTTTTGAACATAATGCCAATTGTGTTTTGTCAAGATAATGCTTATTGATGTATTTTGTCAAGGTAGTACTCATCGATATAGTTTGTCAAGGTAGTACTCGTTGATGTATGTTTATGTCAAGGAAGCACTCATTGATGTATTTTGTCAAGGTAGTACTCGATAATGTATGTTGTCAAGATCATGCTCATTGATGTATATTGTCAAGGTCATGCTCATTGATGTCTTTTGTCAAGGTAGTACCGTTGATTTATTTTATTAAGGTAATTTTCATTGCTGCAGGTTATCAACGTAATACACGTTGGCGTATTTTGTCATAGGTAAAATTTATAAAATGTATTTTGTCAAGTTGATGGTCAGTGATCTCTGTCATCCAGCATTGATCATTGGCATATTTTGTCAAGATAATGCTCCTGGTGTACCTTTTCAAGATAATGCTCCTGGTGTACCTTTTCAAGGTAATTCTCATTGGTGTACCTTTTCAAGATAATGCTCCTGTGTACCTTTTCAAGGTAATGCTCAGTGGTGTACCTTTTCAAGGTAATGCTCATTGGTGTACCTTTTCAAGATAATGCTCCTGGTGCACCTTTTCAAGGTAATGCTCAGTGGTGTACCTTTTCAACATCATGCTCATTGGTGTACCTTTTCAAGGTAATGCCCCTGGTGTACCTTTTCAAGGTAATGCCCCTGGTGTACCTTTTCAAGGTAATGCTCAGTGGTGTACCTTTTCAAGGTAATGCTCATTGGTGTACCTTTTCAAGGTAATGCTCCTGGTGTAACTTTTCAAGGTAATGCTCATTGGTGTACCTTTTCAAGGTAATGCTCATTGGTGTACCTTTTCAAGGTAATGCTCATTGGTGTACCTTTTCAAGGTAATGCTCATTGGTGTACCTTTTCAAGGTAATGCTCATTGGTGTACCTTTTCAAGGTAATGCTCCTGGTGTACCTTTTCAAGGTAATGCTCAGTGGTGTACCTTTTCAACATCATGCTCAGTGGTGTACCTTTCAAGATAATGCTCAGTGGTGTACCATTTCAAGGTAATGCTCAGTGGTGTACCTTTTCAAGGTAATGCTCATTGGTGTACCTTTTCTAGGTAATGCTCCTGGTGTACCTTTTCAAGGTAATGCTCAGTGGTGTACCTTTTCAAGGTAATGCTCGTTGATGCGACTTGTCAAGGCGATGCCCATGGATGTATTTAAGAGCGGTAAGCTTCATGAATGTATTTGTCAAGGCCTGTTGTAGTCTCGTGGGAAAATCTCATGTGCCCATTACAAACTGCGGCCTGTAGATCTCATATGGTAGAACTTTGTACGAATCACTCGACGGACAAATGGATGCTACTTTGAATGCTACTGATTCATCGTGATCGTGGGCATAGAGAAATATCATTATTGAGCTTGACAAGCTTCTCAAAAATGATCATTAAGACTGCTGGTAGTTATGAAAACCAACCGTTTTGACATTAGTACAACAATTGTAATGATGGTGTTCTTCGTCGACTTTGTTTTATTTACTTTGAAATAGTTGGTTTCAACACCTGGTACTAATCTTCAAACTTTGGAGTCAGTGTGGCAGAAACCCATCCTTCCGTTTTGATGACCTTGTACAGAAATGGAGAGAAACGATTAGAATCAAGATTCTGACATTAATAGAATGAAGATTCTGACATTAATAGAATGAAGATTCTGACATTAATAGAATGAAGTTCTGACATTAAATGCGGGGAAGCAGCTCTTGGATGTAAAACAGCGGATGGTGTTCAGTCTGTCTGTCTGTCTGTCTGTCTGTCTGTCTGTCTGTCTCTGTCTCTCTCTCTCTCTCTCTCTCTCTCTCTCTCTCTCTCATGTGTGTGTGTGTGTGTGTGTGTGTGTGTGTGTGTGTGTGTGTGTTTTCTGCTGTTTTTATCTTCTGTTTGCCATTCGCTGCGACATTTGTAAACGATTGAACGGCGACAATGATCCAAACGACAGACACACTGTAAACGATTGAACGGCGACAATGACCCAAACGACAGACACACTGTAAACGATTGAACGGCGACAGTGACCCAAACGACAGACACACTGTAAACGATTGAACGGCGACAATGACCCAAACGACAGACACACTGTAAACGATTGAACGGCGACAATGACCCAAACGACAGACACACTGTAAACGATTGAACGGCGACAATGACCCAAACGACAGACACACTGTAAACGATTGAACGGCGACAATGACCCAAACGACAGACACACTGTAAACGATTGAACGGCGACAATGACCCAAACGACAGCCACACTGTAAACCATTGAACGGCGACAATGACCCAAACGACAGCCACACTGTAAACCATTGAACGGCGACAATGACCCAAAACGACAGACACACTGTAAACGATTGAACGGCGACAATGACCCAAACGACAGCCACACTGTAAACGATTGAACGGGCGACAATGACCCAAACGACAGACACACTGTAAACGATTGAATGGCGACAATGACCCAAACGACAGCCACACTGTAAACCATTGAACGGCGACAATGACCAAAACGACAGACACACTAAACGGATTCCAGTACAAGCACTGGCATTGAACGGCGACCCCCACTAACCCCAGGCCCCCCCCCCCCCCCTTATCCTTGAACAGGACAAACCTAAACACACAGCGTTTCCATACAAACAGCAGGTCAACTCAACAACACCACAACTCTCAGAGCAAAACTACCACACCTTTGTAGCACGCGACAACCGTATTGTCAACGTATGGTCCCCCCCCCCCCCCCCCTCTTCCTCCCGTCCTCCCTCCCACCGACACACCCACGCCTTTCACCGACACAAGCCGTGGGTGTGGCCACAGGGGAGAAGGCAGCGAGGAGCGGCCCGTCATTGGTCTGGGGGGCGGAGCTAAGCCACGTGCTGTCGTGCGCCGCTCACGTGTCGGTGATGAGGACGCGTGGCGGGCGCGTGCCCACATTAAAGGGGCGCGTGCGGGAGTGGAGAGGGGCGGCGACGACTCGTGTCCGCAGGGGCGAGCAGCGTGGAGACGAAGTGAGCTGGTGGGGAGAGTGGATTGTGATCGTGTGTCTTATCGTGTTGGTGTGGGACTGGGACAGCTGCTTGTTGTATACAGCACAGTTTCTGTCCTTTGGTCGTACTTTGGAGCCAAAGTCATGAGCGTTTCGAACATGAAGTAAAATACATGAAAATTTGTCGAGTTTTGCGTCCGAGCGCAGGCATCAAAAAGACAACAACGATTGACTTTTTAATTTTGTCGATAATGAACATAAGAATGTAAATAAGAAAATAGATGAAATAAGCAGAAAACTCTCAGGCAGCCTTGAACTCTTATCAATATTATCATTGAAATGTTCGATTCTACTAATATAAAACCAGTATCTGTCTTTTGACGTATTTAGGGGGGGGAAAGCCTTGACAACCGATACATCCTCTGAGATATTGAGCGGCAAAAGGTAATTGCGTGTCTGCCATGCCAAAGTGTTGATGACGTCATTTTTGACGGACCTGTTTTCTCCCTGCAAGATGGACTCGCTCCTCACTGACCACAACAGGACTTGAGCACGTGCAGCCTTGACCCCGCCCCGTCCTCGACCCTGAACGTTGACAGTGGTCACCCCGCACGTGCACACAGACGGTGACGTCACACAAAACCAAGATGGACGCCAGCTACTTCTGCTCGCTCAGCGACGATCTCTTCGACTTCGGCGAGCCCGGCGACTACTACTGCGCGACTCGAGCTTGGCCTCTCCGGGCTCTTCCGGTGTGGGCTCCGACATCGAAAACCATCTGGTGTACGACCCCAACACCGCCCACCTCCTTCCCGCCTCCCCCTCTCTACCACCCTCCTCCACCCTGCCCCTACAGCCCAGCCCCTTCCCCCGTCAGCACGGCCCGTGTGGGGGTGGTGGGGGCAGCACCAAGCCCCCCCTGGGCAAGAAGGGCTGCCAGCGGAAGGGCGGCCAACATGCGCGAGCGGCGGCGGATGAAGTCCATCAACGAGGCCTTCGAGACGTTGCGCACGTGCATCCCGTACGAGGTGCAGGCGGAGCGGCGACTGTCCAAAGTGGACACGCTGCGGCTGGCCATGCGCTACATCCGCTTCCTGTCCGACCTCGTCCAGTCGTGCGGCGACGACTACAACCAGGGCCCCGGGGCGGGGACGGGGGGAGGGGGGAGGAAAGGTCAGCGGCTGCAGGAAAGGTCATCGTACGATGCCGTTTGACAGGTGAGAGACGGCGCTGTGTGTGTCTGTGGGTTGGTGTGTGTGTGTCTGTCTGTGTGTGTGTGTGTGTGGGGGGGGGGGGGGGGGGAAGGGGATGGGGGAGGAAGGTAACTGTGAAAGAAACATGGGATGGGGTGAATGGGGGAGACAAGGTCAGGGTGAATCTGGTGGGATGGGGGGAATGGGGGAAACAAGGTCAGGGTGAATCTCTGGTGGGATGGGGGGAATGGGGGGAGACAAGGTCAGGGTGAATCAGGGATGGGGGGATGGGGGAAGGTCAGGGTGAATCTGGTGGGATGGGGGGAATGGGGGAGACAAGGTCAGGGTGATCTGGTGGGATGGGGTGAATGGGGGAGACAAGGTCAGGTGAATCTGGTGGGATGGGGGGAATGGGGAGACACAAGGTCAGGGTGAATCTGGTGGGATGGGGCGAATGGGGAGACAAGGTCAGGGTGAATCTGGTGGGATGGGTGAATGGGGGAGACAAGGTCAGGGTGAATCTGGTGGGATGGGGTGAATGGGGGAGACAAGGTCAGGGTGAATCTGGGATGGGGGATGGGGGAGACAATGGGGGATCTGGTGGGACAATGGGGAGACAAGGTCAGGGTGAATCTGGTGGGATGGGGGAAGAATGGGGAGACAAGGTCAGGTGAATCTGGTGAATGGGGTGAATGCGGGGTCTGTGGTCACTCGGTGAATGGGGCCTGCATGGGGGTGACAGGGTGAATCTGTGTGGGGTGGGGTGAATGGGGAGACAAGGTCAGGGTGAATCTGGTGGGATGGGGTGACTTAGATGTATCCATTTCATATGTAGTGGGGGGTGTGGGTGTGGTGCATGCTCGTCTGTGCTCACTCGGCATACACTGACACTAAAGCGCCTGCACGTTGTGCAGTGTGTGGTGTGTGTGTGTGTGTGTGTGTGTGTGTGAAGGTAGTTGCTTCTGGTGGGTGTGGTGTGTTTGGGGTGTGGTATGCTCCTCGCGAAGTCAACAATGACTCTCCTCGTGTACAGGGCGTCCACAGCAGTACTTCTAGATGCGTATCCATCGTTTCACTTATCCTCCTCATTGGAAGGGAGCCCAAAAGTCTCTTCAACTCTCTATCTCTCTCTCTCTCTCTCTCTCTCTCTCTCTCTCTCTCTCTCTCCTCGCGCGCGCGCGCGCGCTCACTCATGAACTCTCTTGCTCGTCCCACTATGCGTAAGTTCTGTCACTGTTGACGTATTTTCCCATGAGAAGGGAGTTGCTTCTGGCTTGTGGCGCAAAACTGGTGACTGGGGGTTGTGGTAGTGTACCCTCCTCTCTCCTCATTGTACAGGGCATCCACAGCATGCTCTTCAACACTTCTAGGAACTCTCCTCGTTGTACAGGGCGTCCACAGCATGCTCTTCAACACTTCTAGGAACTCTCCTCATTCGTACAGGGCGTCAGAGCATCGTCTTCAACACTTCTATGAACTCTCACTAGTCTCATTGGTACAGGGAGCCCAAAGCATCCTCTTCAACACTTCTATGAACTCTCCTCATTGTACAGGGAGCCCAAAGCATCCTCTTTACCTGTACACACGTCTATGAACTCTCCTCATTGTACAGGGAGCCCAAAGCATCCTCTTCAACACTTCTATGAACTCTCATTGTACAGGGAACCCAAAGCATCCTCTTCAAACACTTCTCTGATTCAGTGAATTTCCCTTCGAGCAAAAGCACACTTCTCAGATCCAGTTTCTCCGCCCACAAGCTTCTCCTCCCTCCTCCTTCACCTATCATGATGTGTGGTCAAGATTCCGATCCCCCCCCTGTCCCTATAGTCACCTGTCATATCACCTGTTTTACCTATGCAGCAATCTATTGTAGATAGATGTTTTTTACCCTATGAGGTAATCTGTCATAGATGTTGTCTTAACTATGTTGTAGTAATTTGTCATAGATGTTGTCTGACCTGTATAGTCACTAGTCATAGATGTTAATAATCTGTGTAGTCACCTGTCGGAAATGTTTTCACCTGTGTATGGTCATCTGTCGTAGATGTTGTTTACCTGTACAGTCATCTGTCATAGACCTGTACATGTCAGATAGTTGTTTTACCTGTCATCTGTCATAGATGTTGTTTTACCTGTATAGTCATCTGTCATTGATGTTTTTTTTACATGTATAGTATAGTCATTGTCACAGAGTTGTTTTTACCTGTATAGTCCATCTGTCATAGATGGTGTTTTATTGTATAGCCACCTGTCATAGGTGTCGTTTCACCTGTATAGCCATAGATCATAGATGTTGTTTTACCTGTATAGTCACCTGTCATAGTTGTTTTACCTGTATAGTCACCTGTCATAGATGTTGTTTTCACTTGTATAGTCACCTGTCATAGATGTTGTTTTACCTGTATAGTCACCTGTCATAGATGTTTTACCTGTATAGTCACCTGTCATAGATGTTTGTCATAGATGTTTTACCTGTATAGTCACCTGTCATAATTGTTTTCAAGTGTATAGTCATGTGTCAGAGACGTTTCATCTCTATATAGCCACCTGTATTAGATGTTGTTTTACCTGTATAGTCACCTGTATAGTTCATAGATGTTGTTTTTACCCTCTGCTGTCACGTGTCATAGATTTTTTACCTGTCACGTGTCATAGATGTTGTTTACCGTGTCATAGATGTTTTTTTTACCTGTATAGTCACCTGTCATACATGTTGTCACCTGTCATAGATGTAGTTTTACCTGTATAGTCACCTGTCATAGATGTTTTACCTGTATCATCGCCTGTCATTGATTTTTAACCTTGTATAGTCACCTGTCATAGATGTCGTTTTACCTGTATAGTCACCTGTCATAGATGTAGCGTTACCTGTATAGTTTTGTCCTGGATTTTTTACGCCCTGTCATAGATGTTTTACCTGTATAGTCACCTGTCATAGATGTAGATTTACCTGTATAGTCACTTGTCATAGATGTAGTTTTACCTGTATAGTCATGTGTCATGGATTTTTTTTACCTGTATAGTCACCTGTCATAGATGCTGTTTTACCTGTATAGTCACCTGTCATAGATGTCGTTTTACCTGTATAGTCATGTGTCATGGATGTTGTTTTACCTGTATAGTCACCTGTCATAGATGTAGTTTTAGTCACCTGTCATGAACCCTGTTGTTTTACCTGTATAGTCACCTGTCATAGATGTAGTTTTACCTGTATAGTCACTTGTCATAGATGTAGTTTTTACCTGTATAGTCACCTGTCATAGATGTTGTTTTACCTGTATAGTCTTGTCATAGATGATGTTGTTTTAACCTGTATAGTCACCTGTCATAGATGTTGTTTTACCTGTATAGTCACTTGTCATAGATGCTGTTTTTACCTGTATAGTCACCTGTCATAGATGTAGTTTTACCTGTATAGTCACTTGTCATAGATGTAGTTTTACCTGTATAGTCACTTGTCATAGATGCTGTTTTACCTGTATAGTCACCTTGTCATAGATGCTGTTTTACCTGTATAGTCACCTGTCATAGATGCTGTTTTACCTGTATAGTCACCTGTCATAGATGCTGTTTTACCTGTATAGTCACCTGCCCATAGATGCTGTTTTACCTGTATAGATCTGTTTTACCTGTAGTCACCTGTCATAGATGCTGTTTACCTGTATAGTCACCTGTCATAGATGCTGTTTTTTGTATAGTCCTGTATAGTCACCTGTCATAGATGCTGTTTTACCTGTATAGTCACCTGTCATATATATGCTGTTTTACCTGTATAGTCACCTGTCATAGATGCTGTTTTACCTGTATAGTCACCTGTCATAGATGCTGTTTTACCTGTATAGTCACCTCCTGTATAGTCACCTGTCATAGACGCTGTTTTTACCTGTATACCTCATGCGTCATGGATGTTCTACCTGTGTAGTCACGTATCATAGACGCTGTTTTACCTGCCTCTGTCACAGGTATCGCCTCCCCTGTCGTGAATGTTATGTGGCCCTCTGTAGTAAGCTGTCACAAGATATTAGGTCATCTTTACAGTCATAGTCACCCGTCACAAATGGTGTTTTACCTGTGGCATGTGTTGTTCCAGCTGTATTTTCAGCCGTCATGGCGATGTTTCTCATCTGTAACGTCATCTGTCATGGCGATATTTCATATGTAACGTCATCTGTCATGGCGGTGTTTCATCTGTAACGTCATCTGTCATGGCGCTGTTTCATCTGTAACGTCATCTGTCATGGCACTGTTCTTCTGTAACGTCATCTGGCATGGGCGTGTTTCATCTGTAACGTCATCTGTCATGGCGCTGTTTCATCTGTAACGTCATCTGTCATGGCGCTGTTTCATCTGTAACGTCATCTGGCATGGCGATGTTTCATCTGTAACGTCATCTGGCATGGCCGTGTTTCATCTGTAACGTCGTCAGTCATCTGTCATGCTTCATAGGTTTTTCCCTACCATGGGGGTTGCTCCTGCGTTGCAGACGGATGTTGTTGCATTGTGTGGTTAAATGGTGATGTTTTCTTGGTCGCATTTGGGCCTGTCTGTCTTTATCTGTGTCTGTCTGTCTCTGTCTCTCTCTGTCTCTTTGGGTTGTCTCCCTCTGTCTCTGTCTTTCTGTCTGTTTCTGTCTCTGTCTCTGTCTCTCTGTCTCTCTCTCTCTCTCTGGTCCTCTCTCTCTGTCTCTCTGTCCTCTTCCCTCTGTCTCTCTGTCTCTTCCTCTCTCTCGCTTCTCTCTCTCTCTCTCTTTCCTCTGTCTCTCTCTCTCTCTGTCTCTCTTCTCTATCTCTCTCGTTTTGTCCTCTCGTGTCTGTCTGTCTGTCTGTCTGTCTGTCCTGTCTGTCTGTCTGTCTCTCTCTCTCTCTCTCTCTCTCTCTCCTCTCTCTCTCAAATTTTGTGTACATCTGGATTTAGTATTGTTTCGTTAAACCAACTGATGGAAACGTCAGATTGTTTGGGAGTGTGTTCAGAAAGTGGATAGTACAAATTCCAGATGTAACACTAATAGAACAATTCCGACAATTAAAAAAATCCCTAAAGATAACGTGTGTGTGTGTGTGTGTGTGTGTGTGTGTGTGTGTGTGTGTGTGTGTGTCTAAATGAACAAGCATTGCTTTTGCTTTGTATTTGCACAAATAATGATTGAATTACATCCTTCCACTCAAAGACAATGGACGGTATTGTAGTGCTTTAGAACATAGCGGGACATGTCCGATTTGCGGGAACCAAAGTGAGAACGAACACCAGGTCTCGTTTTAAGTGTCATGTCCACGGAGATTTGGAATTAAATCTTTTTTCTCCCAAGAACCCGTCAGTCGATCTATTCAAATGTAAATGAAGACGCACATAACTCATGAACGTAAGTGCCCAGAATGATTCTTCATGCGATTGACAGAAGAAAGTATGTACGTCCTTTCACGACGATCGAGCTTTCACGCAAAATCTTCTTTATTCAGACAAGTCCATCATGTCAGTACAATTGTATGTCAAATCAAGGTGTGCTTTTCAGGCATAGACGTCGTTTTTTAAAAAATCGTTATCTTGTATTGGTCTGAATATGGCGGTCACGTTATGGAGCGTTATCAGTGCCCTTTTCCCATCTCCACTGTTCTTACACCCCTCTCCTACCGTCACTTTTTATACGGTGGACCCGAGAACCGATTTACGTTTAAACGTTCTCTGTCCGTCTGCCTGTCTGTCTGTCTGTCTGTCTGTCTGTCTGTCTCATACTGTCCTCTGTCTGTCTGCACCCCTCTCCCTCTCCTCTTCCTTCTCCTCTTCTCCTTCTCTCTCTTCTCCCCTGACCCTTCCTCTCTCTTCTCCACCGTTCTCTCTTCTCTCACTCTCCTCTTATCTTCTGCTCTTCCCCCCTTCCCCCTCTCCCCCCCCCCTCCCTCTCTTCTCCTCTCTCGTCTCGCCCTGCTTGTCTGCTCCTCTCCCCCTCCCTCCTCCTCGCCTTCTATCCTACTCCCGCTCTCTCCTCTCCCCTCCTTTCCCTCTCCCTCTCCCTCCTCTCCTCCCCTCCCTCCCCTCTCCTTGCCCCTCTCTCCTCTCCTTCGTCTCTGCCCCCTCTATCCCTCTCCGCTTTCACTCTCCTCCATTTTCAATCTCCCTACCCTCTCCCTCCCTTCTCTTTCTCCTCGCCCTTCCTCCATCTCCCTAGTCCCCCCCCCTCCTCTTCCTCCTCCCCCTCGCGTCCCCCTCTGTCTCCCTCTCTCTTTCTCATCCCCTCTCCCTCTTCTTCCCCTCCCTCTCTCCAGTCCCCCACACACCAAACAGAAACTATGTTTCAGTCTGACTTTAGATGGCAACGTCATGGACCAAGAGCACAGGCACCGAGTCATGGGAGAGATGGTGAACAAGAACTGAAGTGGCAGTCCCACATAGAATCGGGGTCGTTAACAGGCTGGCTCGCAGTCTCTTCACGCTTAGACAGCTGAAGCCTTACATAGATACAAACGCTCCAGAAATGGTTTTCCATGCTCTCACTGTCTCTCGCATCAACTATGCATCTGTGGTCTGGGACTGTGCAGCTAAAATTCACCATAAAAAAACTAGATTCCATGTACAAAAGAGCTACAAAGATAATACTGTTAGATTCTTCTTTATCAACCCCCCCAAAAGCAGGCCAAAATTAAAAATACTGCAAGCACACTAGTCTTCCGTAAAGCTGTACTTATGTGTAAAGTACACAATTTTTCTGGCCCCACAATACTTTCAGAGATTTACTCACTAAGGCCTCACTAATTATATTCTACCACATCCTCGGAGCCGACATGTTCAAGGCCTCGTGTCTATGTGGTCTGACCATCCTATTCTACCACATCCTCGGATCGACATGTTCAAGGCCTCGTGTCTATGTGGGTCTGACCATCCTATAAACCTTCCGTTCCTCTCCCCTCTCTCTCTCTCCCCCCCTAGATACCTCTCCTCTCCTCCTCCTCCTCCCCTTCCCTCTACACCCCCCTTCCTCCTCCCCCCCCCTTCCCCTCTCCTCCCCTCCCCCTCCTCCTCCCCCTGTCCCTCCCTGGACCCGCCCTCGAGACCCTCCCTCCTCCCCTCCTCCGCTCCCGCTCCTTCCCTCTCTCCCTCCTCTCTTCCTCTCTCCTCTCCATCCCCCCCTCCCCCTCCCCCCTCTATCCCCTCTCCGTCCCTCCCCACTCCCTCCTCGTCTCCTCCTTCCTGAATCTCTCCTCCACTCCTCCCTCACAAATTCCTTCCTCTAGCTTGGCCTCTCTCCGCTCCCCTCCCTAATCCTCCTCCTCAGCCCTCCCCACCTCTCCCTCCTCTCCGCCTGCCTCCACATCTACAACTGCCCTCTCCTCCTACCCCTACCCCATCCCCCCCCCCTCCCTCCTCTCTCAGCCTCCTTCTCTCTCCTCCCTCCTCCTCCCTCTCTCACTTCCTCCCTCCCTCTCCTCCTCCCCCTCTCTCTTCTGATGCCCCTCCACTTCCTCCTACCCGCCCCCCTCCTTCGCCCCCCCCCATTGTCCCCCTTCTCCTCCCCCTCCTCCTCCCCACTCCCCTTCCCCTCCTTCCCTACTCCTCTCTCCCTCCCAACCCCTCCCCCCCTCCCCCTCCCTTCCTCCTCGCGTCTGTCTCTCCCTCTCCCTATCTCCCCCTCCCCCCCTCCTCTCCTCTCCCCCCCTCCCCCTCCCCCCCTCGTCCTCCCTCCCCCTCTCCGCCGTCCCCCTCCTCCGCCCTCCCCCTTCCCTCCCCCTCCCTCCCTCTCCCTCCTCTCCCCTCACTCCCCCCCTCTCTCCCTCCCCTCCCTCCACCTCTCCCCACTCCTTCCCTGTCTCCTCTCTAAACATAGCACTACAAAAAAAAACAATACACTACCCCCCCTAAAAACTCTTAACAACACCTCTCCCCTCCTTCTCGCTCCCCCCTCCCCCCTTCCTCCCTCCCCCCTTCCGCCCACTCTCTACTCCCTCCCCCCCTCTCCCCCTCCCCTCTCCCTTCCCCCCCCGCCCTCCTCTCCCCCCTCCTCCCCCCTCCTCTCTCCTCACCCTCACCCTCATCCCTCCCCTCTCCCCTCTCTTCCCCTCTCGCCTCTTCCCCACTCCCCACCCCCTTCTTCACCCTACCCCCTCTCCCTCTCCTCCTCCCCCTCTCTCTCTTCTCCCTCCCCCTCACTCCCCTCCCCCCTCCTTCCCCCCCTCTCTCCCCTCCCCCTCTCCTTCCCTCCCCCCTCCCTCCCCTCCCTCCTACTCCCCCCTACCCCTTCCCTCCTCCCCCTCCTCCCTCCCCTCCTCCCCCCCCTCCTCCCCTCCGCCTCCCTCTCCCCCTCCCTAACTTCCCCTCATCCCCCTCCTCTTTCTCCCCCCCTCCCCCCTCTCCCTCGTCTCCTCGCTCCCTCCTCGCTCCCCTCTTTTCCTCCCTTCTCCCCCTCCTCCATCCCCTCCTCCATCGTCTCCCTCCTCCTCTCCTCTACGTAACCTCCTCTCACCTATCCTCTCTCTTAAATCCCTCTCCCCCTCAAAATTCCTCCTCCCCCTCCCCCCCTCTCCCCTTCCCCCACTCCCCCATCCCCCCCTCTCCTCCCCCCTCCCCTCCCCCCCTCGCCCCCCTCCTCCCCTCTCCTTTTTTCTCACCTCTCCCTCCGCCTTCCCCTCTCTCTCGGCCTATCGGGCTCCCATCTCTCACTCCCCCCCCCTCCCCTCCCCGCGTCCTCCTCCTCTCTCCTCTTCCTCCCCTCTTCTCCTCTCTCCCCTCCCCTCTCTCCCCTCCCTCCCCCCTCCCCCTCTCCCTCCTCACTTCTCTCCCCTCCCCTTCCCTCCCACCCCCCCCCCATCCCCTCTCCCCTCTTCCCTCCCTCTCCTCCCTCCTTCTCCTCTCTCCTCCCTCATCCGTCCTCTCTTCCCTCGCTCTCTCCTCCCTCCCCTCTCCTTCATCCCCTTCTCCCCCCCTCCCTCCTCCATACCTCCCCCTCTCTATATCTTCCCCCCCCTCCTCCCCCCCCCTCCCCCCCTCTCCCCAATCCTCTCCCCCTACCCTCCTCCCCCCCCCTCCCTCCCCCCCCTCCCTCCCTCTTCTCCCCTCCTTCCCCTCCCCTCCTCCCCTCTCCCTCCCCCCGCCCTCCCTCCGCCCCCCCCCCTCCCCCCCCTCTCGCCCTCCCCCCCCTTCCTCCCCTCCCCCCCCTCTCCCCCCCTCCTCCCTCTCCCCCCTCCTCTCTCCTCCTCTCTCACTCCCTCTCATCCCCCTTCTTCCGCCTCTCCTCCTCCTCCCATCTCCCTCCCCAACTCCCGTCCCCTCCCTCCCCCCCTCCTCTCCCCCTCTCTCCCCCCCCTCCCCCCCCATCTTCCCTCCCCTCTTCCCCTCCCCCTCCCTCCCCCCTCTCTCTCCTCCCCCCCCTCCTCCCTCCTCCCCTCCCTCTTTTTCCTCCCTCTTCCCCCCCCCCCTCTCTCCTCCCCTCTCATGCCTTCTCCTCCCTCCCCCCTTCTGCCCCTCTCTCTCACCCCCCCCCTCTCTTCCTCTCCTCCCCATAACTCCCTCCCTCCCCCTCTCCATCCCCCCTCTCCTTTTCCTCCTCCTCCTCCCTCCCCCCACTCCCTCCCCCTCCTCCCTCTCCCCCCCATCCCTCCTTTCTCTCCTCCTTCCCCGCCCATGTAGCCTGCTCATAGGTCTGCTCCTGTTTCCTTCCACCCTCCATCCCCCACCCCCCTCTCCTCCTCCTCTCTCTCCTCCCCCTCTCCCCTCGCTCCCCCCTCCCTCCCTCCCCATCTCATCCCTCCCCCCTCCCTCCTCCTCTCAATCCCCCATTCCGTCTCTCTCCCCCCCCCCTCATCTCCCTCCCCTCCTCCCCCCTCCCCAATCCCCCCCCCCTCATTCTCCCCATCATCTCTCCCTCCCTCCCCTAATCTCTCCCCCTCCTCCCCATCCCCCTTCCCCTCTCCCCCCTCCTCCCACCGCTCTCCCTCATTCCCCTCCCCCCCCTCCCCCTCCTCCTTCCCTCCTCTCCCCCCCTCTCCCTCCTCATCTCCTCCCTCTCCATCCCCCCCTTCCCTCTTCTCTCTCTCCCTTCCCCCCTCCTCCCTCCCCTCGCCCCTCCCCCCTCTCCTCCTCCTCCCGTCCCCTCCCTCCCCCCCCCCTCCCCCCCTCCCCCTCCCCCCCCTCCCCTCTCCCCCCCCCGCCCCCCCTCCTCTCTCCCCTCCCCCCCCCTCCTCCCCCTCCCCTCCCCCCCGCCTCCCCCTATCCCCAAATCCCCTATATACTCATCCTCCCTATCCCTCCCTCTGCCTCCCTCATATTCCCTCCTCTCCTCTCTCCCCCCTCCCCCCCAAAATCATCATCCCTCTCCTCCCCATCCCACATATCCCCCCCTCTCCCTCCCCCCACCTCGTCCCATATCCCCATCCCCCCCATCCCTACTCCTATCTCTCTAATCCACCCCATCGCCCCCTATCCCCCTCTATCTCCTCCCAGATAATCCCCAAGCTCCCCCTCTCCCCCCTCCCAATCTCACTCCTCATCCCCTCCTCCCCATAATCCCCCTAATCCCTCCAATCCCAATCTCCTTAAATTCCCCCATCCCCTCCCCTCCTCCCTCTTACCCCCTCTCTCTTCATCCTCCCTATCCCCCATCCCCTTCCTCTCTGCCTCCCCTCCCCATAGCTCCTCTCCCATCTCCCCCCTCCCTCCTCTCCTCCTCTCCCCATCCCCCCATCCCCCATCTATCCCTCTCTCCTCCCCCCCCCTCCCCACCTCCCATTCCCCCATCCCCCTCCCTCTCCCTCCATCCCTAGATCCTCCCCTCCTCATCTCCCACTATCTCCATCCCCCCAATCTCCATCCCCCTCCCCTCTCCCCCATCCCCTATCCTCCCCCCCTCTCCCCCCTATCTCCATTCCCCATATCATACCCCCCCCCCCCATCCCCATATCCCCCCCCTAGCCCTCCCTCCCATCCCCCCTCCCTATCCCCCCTCGCCCATCTCCCATATATCCCTCATCATCCCATCCATCCCCCATCCCATCCCAATCCCATATCATCCATCCTCCATATCCCCATCTCCCCCAATCCCACTAATCCCATCTCCATCCCCATCCCCCCCCTCCCCCATCCTCCCCATCCCATCCTCCCGTCCATATCCCCCCCATCCATCCCCCCCCTCCATCCATCTCCCCTCCCCTATCCATCTCCATCTCCTCCCCCTCTATCCCCCCCCTCCAATCTCCCCCCTCCCATCCATCCCATCCCCATCCCCCCCATCCCCCAATCCCCCCCATCCCCCCCCCCCCCTATCCTCTCTCCCCCCCATCCCATCCCATCCCCCCCATCATCCATTCCATCCCCCATCCCCCATCCCCATCATATCCATCCCCCTCATCCCCCTATCCATCCCCCTCCATCCCATCCCCCATCTCCCCAACCCAATATCCCGTCCCCCATATCCTATCCCTCACTCCCCCCCCATCCCAAATCCCCATATGTATCCCATATCTCCCCAATATCCATCCCCCTATCCCATCCCTATCATCCCTCCCATCCCCCCCCCCATCCCCATCCCATCATCTATCCCCATCTCCCCCATCCCTATCCATCTCTATCCCCCCTCCCCCCTCCCCCCCCCCATCCCCTCCCCCTACCCATCCCCAATCCTCCCCCCCCCATCCCCATCCCCCCCCCCCCCCCCATCCCCCCAGTATCACCCCATCCCCCTCCCCCCCCATATCCCCCCCCCCCCTCTATCCATCCCATCCCCCCCATCCCCCCCCCCCCCATCCCCCCCCCCCCCCCATCCCTCCCATCCATCCCTCCCATCAATCCCCCATCCCCCCCCCCCAGCCCCATCCCCCCTCCCCCATCCCATCCTCTCCCCCCCCCCCCCCCCCCCCCCCCCCCCCCCCCCTCCCCCCCCCCCCCATCCCCCCCATTCATCCCCCTATATCCCCCTAGCCCATCCATCCCCCCCCCCCCCCCCCCCCCCCCCCCTATCCCCCCATCTATCCTAATCCTATCATAAAATCTCCCCCCCCCCCATATCCCCCCCATCCCCAAATCCCGATCACCTCCCTAATCCCTCCTATATCCCAATCCCCTCCCCCATCCCCCCCATCCCATCCCATCCATCCCCACATATCCCATCCCCTCCAATCAGCCCCATCCCATCCCTCCCATCATCCATATCCCCCCGCCTCCCCCGCCCCCCACCCCCCCCCCCCCCCCCCCCCCCCCCCCCCCCCCCTAGTCCCCCCATCCCAATTCATCCCCATTCTCTATCCCCAATACCCCCCCACATCCCCGAATCCCTATTCCTCGCCCGCCCCCCCCCCCCCCCCCCCCCCCCCCCCCCGCTATCCCCCCTCTCCATCTCCTCCTCCTCTCGCCCCACAACCCTCCCCACATAATCATTCTAGATCCCCCCCCCCCCCCCCTCCCCATCCCCAGCGCATCCCCATTCCCATCCCTTTCCCCTCGAATCCCCCCATCTCCCATCCCTCCCATCCCCATCCATATCCCTATCCCTATCCCACCCTATCCCCCCATATCCATCTCCCCCCCCCCCATCCGTCATCCCCCCCCCCCTCCCCATCCCCTCATATATCCCCGCCCCATCCCCCCCCCCCCCCCGCCAATCCCAGTCCCCCCCCATCCCCATCCCCATCCATCCCCCACTATACCCCCCCATCCCGCCCCCCATCTCCTTCCTCCATCCCCATCCTCCCCTCCCCTCCCTCCCCCCCCTCTTCCACTCCCCCATTATATCCCTCAGCCCCTCCCCTCCCCCCCCCCCCCCCCCCCCCCCCCATCCCCATTCCCATCCATTTCCATCCCCCCATCCCGCCCCCCCCCCATCCCATCTCCCATCCCCCCCCCAGATCCACAATCCCCCCCCCCCCCCATCCTCTAATATCCCTAATCATCCCCCCCCCCCAATATCTAATCCCCATCATCCCCCCCCATCATCCCACCCTCCTCCATTCTCAGCCCCCCCCCTCCCTATCCCCATCCCTTCCCCCCCCCCCATCCCTCCCATCCCCCCCCACTCCCGCCACCCCCAATCTATATCCCCAGCCATCATCCCATCCCCAATCCCATCTATCCCCCCCTCCCATCCCATCCCCTATACCCCCATCTTTCTATCCCCCACAAATCCCCTCCATAAAATATCATCCCCCTCCCCCCAAATCCATATCCCCCCAATCCATCCCCACGCCAATCCATCCCCTATCCTCCCTCATATATATCCATCATATCTCCCCCCCTCCCATCCAATGCCCCCTCTATCCCCCCCCCCCCCAATCACTAATCTCCATCACCCCCATCCCTCCCTATCCCCATCCCCGCCAGTCCTCCAACCCCAATCCCCCCCTCCCTCCCCCCCCCTCCCCCATCCCCCCTCCCCCATCCCCCCCCCTCCCTGCCCCCATATTCCCCCCATCCCCCCATTCAGTCAATAAATCCATCCCCTCTATCTCCCATTCTCCATAATCCCATCATCCCCCTTAAATCCATCCATCCATCTCCCCCGCCCTATCCCATCCAATTATCATCCCATATCCCCATCTAATCTCTATATCCATATCATCATCCCATCCATCCCTCTATTCCCAAATCCTATCATCCCCTAATCCATCATCCATTCTCCATTCTTCCCCTCCATCCCCCATCCATTCTCATCATATTCATATCATCCTCACCCCATCTATCATCTCATATATCCCTTCTCTATATCACCCAACATCACATCTATCATATTCCCATTATATATGCCCTCCCCTTCTCTATCATATTATCGATCATCTATCTCCCCCCATCCCCTCTATCATCCATCCCCCATCTATCCAATCATCTTCTCTAGGCCCCGCCCCATCCCCCACCTTTCTCTATCATCTATCTCATAATCCTCTCTCCCCAATTCCCTTCGAAAATTTCATCCCCTCATGTCTCTATTCTCCCCCACCTTTCCCCCCCCTCCTTTGATCCATAATAATCCCCTATCCCATTCCCCTCATCTCCACATCTCCCCCCTAATCATTCCCCCCTATCCCTATAGCCCCAATCCCCACACCACCCCCCCCTCCCATCAGTATATCATCTCCCCTTCTCTAAGCCTCCCATATCATCTAATCCAATTCCCCCGCCCCCTCCTCTCCTCCTCTCCCCCCTCTCTCCCTCCCCCCCCGCCTCTCTCCTCTCCTCTATCTCCTCCACCCCCCCTTTCTCTATCCTCCATCATCCCCCTCCCTAGACAGAGGAACGACTTTCAGGAACAAAGGTAGGCGAATACACAACAAAAACGGAACAACAATGGACGACAGTGACGAAACAAACAAACAAATCAACAAAGAAAGAGATGGTCCAAGAGACTGGCGCAAAACAGGAAACCATACTAGTTCAGAATGTTCAGACGGGGGATACAATGTCTCTGGTAACAGTACCCCGGTATTTTCCCAGAGGTGAGCAGTAGAGGTCGGTAGAGTTACTTGGAGAAGTAGTAGAAGCAGAAGGACGAGAAGAAGCAGAAGTATGCTAAATGAATGAATTGAGGACGTGGTATCAGTAGCGGTAAAGACGGGACGACAGGAACAGCACTCGGTAGAGTAAGCCAAGAAATCTAGCAAGGAAGTTTGGACTCCGTGAGAGAACTTTTTTTTTTTTTTTTAATTGTTTCGACTTTAATAATTAATGCCAATATGCTAATAACAACTGCCTCCTCCTCCTCCTCCTCCTCCTCCTCATCATCATCATCATCATCATCAGCAGCAGCAGCAGCAGCAGCAGCATGATTATCATCATCTTCTTCTTCTTCTTCTTCTTCTTCTTCTTTCTTCTTCTTCTTCTTCTTCGAGCTTTTTTTTTTTTTTTTTTTTTCTTTTTTTTTTTTTTTAACAGCTTCGACTTTGATAATAATGCCAATATGCTAATAACAACAGCCTTATCATCATCATCATCATCATCATCATCATCATCATCATCATCATCATCATCATCATCATCTTCTTCTTCTTCTTCTTCTTCTTCTTCTTAATAATCATCATCATTACCACCACTATCATGATCATCTTTTTTTCATCATCATCGTCGTTCTCATCGTCGTCGACGTCGTCGTCATTCTCAAAACGTTGATTGTGTCTTTTTCCAGAAAGGACAATAGCAAGGTGGTAGGTGTATATTGTGTCTTTTTCCAGAAAGGACAATAGCAAGGTGATAGGTGTATATTGTGTCTTTTTCCAGAAAGGACAATAGCAAGGTGGTAGGTGAGTTCAGTGACAGCAGATGATGTGTGTGAAGACTGGTACACGGAGGGCTACCATCTGGCGGAGTTCCCGCCCTCTTTTCCCGGGGAGCGGCCTGATAAGTAGTGTGTGACACGGTGTGTGCTGGGTCAGCCGGTGACACAGCAGTGGTCTGCATGGTCCGTCATTGTCTGCCCTTTCTCCTGGCCCCCACTGATAAGGCAGAGTACACACACAGGGCAGGAGGGGCCGGGCTGGTGGGATTTTTGGTGCGACTCCGTTTGTCTTTCTGTCTCGGCATCAAGATAGACACACAAAGTACACACCCCCCCGTGTGTGTGTGTGTGTGTGTGTGTGTGTGTGTGTGTGTGTGTGTGTTCGCGCGAGCGCGCGCGCGCGCGCGCACACACACACACACACACACACACACACACACACACACACACACACACATATTATGTTGTAATCATTACAGACCAGCCATCCACTGGTTTTTAGGGCTGATGAAGTGAAAGGGGAAAACGGTTACACCCTGAAGAAAGGAAAGAAAAAAAACAAGAGAAGAAAAAGAAAGAGAAAAAAGATGAAAAGAAAAAAAAGTTCGCAGCCCGGGATAGTAACAATCAACAAAACGGTTAATAGCATGGTAGCTAGATGCGCCCCCCCCCCCCCACCCCCCACATATGAATACATACGCGCGCGCGAGCACACACAGGCACACAGATACACACACACAGATACACACACACAGACACTAACACACACACACACACACACACACACACACACACACACACACACACACACACACACACACACACACACACACACACACACACACACTGTAAGTAAACCAAACACACATGGTGGATTTGTTTGTCGGTCGGTTAGTTCGCTATCATCTGGCAGTGGAGCCTCTGACCCAGTGACAGGGGACACACGGAGGCATGATTCTGGAACATGTATTGACCATCAGCTCTGCAAGATGAGCTTGTACTTCTGTTGATGCTCGTCTGGCTGCTGCTGCAGCTGCTTATGATGATGGTGATGAGGATGATGGATGCAATGGATGATGGATAGGCATAGGAAGTAGCAGAAGGCAAACAGACGAGGGATCAGATGCCGGAAACCAGTGAGAAGAAGACATACGTAAACAAGTAATGATGATAATAATAATAGCAACAGCAGCAGCAGCAACAACAACAATAATGATAATAATAATGATAACAACAACAACAATAATGATAATAATAATAACAATAATAATAATGATAATAATGAGGCCTATCCTAACAACGTAGGCTACGTGGCACGTGACAAGCTTTATCAAATCAATATCTAAAATATACACAGACACACAGATTGTATAACTTGGTGAACATCTCATTCGTTCTCGAGCGAATGGCAATTCAGTAAGGCTTCAGGTGAGTATTGTGAAACTGGCGTTCAAACAGATCCGTTTCTCGTGCAGACTTAAAAGTCGAGAAGGAAAGGGCATGACGTTGTTGCAAAGGTAGCGAATTCCGGAGAATAGACACAGAAAATGAGAATGCACTAGAAACCGTGCTGCGTTCGGTTGTATGAGGGAATTCGAAAACATTCTGTCAAAGGAGAAAGAACAGACGGAACGTGTAGTAATATATATATATATATATATATATATATATATATATATATATATATATATGCGTATGAGAAGACGCAACTTGGCAGAAATGTACAAACCTACGGTACCACGTCGCCATCCTCTCCATGGACCCATGGACAGACCTGGATTTTTTTGTATGCTGTGCCTGCCGATGTGACCTTTGTGCACATTCCAGTGACCTGATGGGGCTAAGAAGCCCATGGGATGGGCGCTACTGGCCCATCAGACAGCACCTCACCTGTTCGACAAAAAAATACCATCTACGTCATCAGATGTCAGAACCACCTAGGCTCATGGTATGTTGGGTCCACCAAGGACCTCAAAAGAAGGTGGGCCAATCATAGATCAGACTGCAACAAGAAAATGGCCCAGCGATGTGGGGTTGCCAGACACCTCGCCCAGACTGAGCACCCTGAAGATAAGGCTCTGCCCTTTCTTTCCATCCATCCCATCGAACAAGTTGCATCTGAAGACAAACTCCTAGACAGGGAGACTTACTGGCAGGCCAATTTGGGGACTGTCTTTAAGGGTCTCAACTCCCGTACAGAACTCAACAGCATGCACAGAATGAGAAACGGGGTTCTGTATTAGAATGGTACAGTGAAAGGTGGACTCTATAGAGTGCAGTGGAGGGTGGAGTATTCAGGGTGCAGTGGAAGGTGGTCTCTTCGGGGTGCAGTGAAAAGGTGGACTCTGCAGTATGCAGTGAAGGGTGGACTCTTCAATGTGCAGTGGAAACTCTGCAGGGTGCTGTGGAAGGTGGACTCTGCAGGGTGCTGTGGAAGGTGGACTCTGCAGGATGTAGTGAGGGATGGTACAGGGTGTGGTGAAAGGTGAAACTACAGTAAAAAAGAAAATATGACGTCGTTTTTCAAATTGATGTAGTCTACTATGACGTCAATAGTATTAATGTCATCGCTGCTAAGGAGATGTAAGTAGCATCGGTTCCTAAAGAAAGCTTGGATAAAAAATGAACTCCGTGGGCGGTGTTGACAACTTATTGTTTATCACAATATATATATATATATATATATATATATATATATATATATATATATATATATATATATATATATATTTCGAAGAGATCAGAGAGATAGGTATGCACTTCATGTATGATAATATTATAGCATAGACATGCAGACTTTCACTGAATCCTGTGCTCGATTTTGAGCCAGTGTAAGTCCTTCAAGAGATACGAAGAATGATGTTGTTTTTGCGCCTTGTAGATATGGTGAGCCACTGAATTTTGAACAGGTTGTAGTGGCTGGAGTAAGGCTGCGTATACACCAAGGAAAACAAACAATCAATCAAAAATTAATTGTGTACAAAACCACCAGAGGTGCCGCTGCTGCTAAAGATGACGATGAAAGTAGTTGTGATGATGATGATGATGATGATGATGATGATGATGATGAAACGGTGATATTGTCTGTGTGTGTGCAGACGAGGACGGCCTGTGTGGGGAGGAGGGTCGCTGGTAGGCCACTCGCTGTCGTGGGAGGAGGGACCCGCACCACCGGCAGCACTATGTGGACTCCAAGCGCGTGGCCAAGATCTGGATTCCAGAGAACCCCACCGAGTCTGACCTCATCAACCTGGCCTCCTACTGCGGCGACTGCTGACGTCATCAACCTGGTCTCCTACTGCAGTGACTGCTGACGTCATCGGCCGGACCTGCGACTGCTGACGTCATCGACTTTACCGCTAGGGCGGTGACTGCTGACCTCATCGGCATAACCTCCTCCTGCGACGACTGCTGACATCATCAACTTGGCTTCTTAATGCGGTGACTGCTGACGTCATCTACTTACCTCTCACTAGGTGGCTGCTGACGTCATTGACCTGGCCTCTTCCTACGGTGACTGCTGACGTCATCAACGTAACCCATTGCGATTGCTGACGTCATTAAAGTAGCCTTCTACTGTAGTGACTGTTGACGTCCTTGACATAGCCTCCTACTGTGGTGACTGCTGACGTCCTCAGTTTTGTCTCCTACTGCGATGACTACTGAGGTCTTCAACTTAGCCTCTGGCTGTGGTAACTGCCGACGTCATCAATTTAGCCTCCTGCAGCGGTGACCGCTGACGTTACCAACTTAGCCTCCCACTGATGCGACTGCTGACTTCATCTGCTTAGCCTTCCACTGAGATCAATGCCGACGTCATCGACTTAGCACCGGTTGAAGTGACTGCTGAGGTCAATTAATTAGCCTCCCATGAGGTGACTGTGGACGTCATGAACATAACATCCTACTGCTCTGACTGCTGACGTCATCGATAAAGCAAACCCCCGTGGTGACTGCTGACGTCATCAGTCTGGCGTCGTACAGCTGTGACAGCCGGCATAATCAAATTGGCCCCATTTGCGTGGTGACCGCTGACGTCATCAACCTATTTCTGGCTTCTGACTTCTATGACACCTGACGTCAGTTACTAGGTTTTCTGCGGCAAGGAAGGTTCAACTCGTCCGTGTAGTTTCTTACCGTGGTAACTGCTGACGTCATGAACATTGTTTCGCTCTGCAGTGACTGCTGATGCCATCAACCTTGCTTCCAACTGCAGTGACAGCTGATGCCATCAACCTTGCTTCCCACCGCAGTGACTGCTGCTTTCTACTCCGGTGACTGCTGACGTCATCAACCTGGCTATATCAACGATGGAGGAGACTGCTGACATCATTCACCTCGCTCCCTTCCGAGCTGTGCCTAGCACTTTGGTGAACGCTGACGTTATCATCCATGGCTTCCTATCGTGGCGACAGCTGACGTTATCATCCCGTGGCTTCCTATCGTGGCGACAGCTGACGTTATCATCCGTGGCTTCCTGTCGTGGCGACTGCTGACGTCATGAGTCTTGCTTGCTCTTGCAATGTGTGCTGACCTGTTCTGCAGTGCTGACCACGATGGGGACATGGTGAAGGTCATGGTCACCTGTGACCGACTGCAGGCTGCACACCGAAAAATTAATGCCCCAAGGCCATGCTGAAGGCGTCGAGTATTTATAGACTGGTGCAACTGGGTTGTTCTAAGAATTTTCCATTGTGTCTGAAAGTTGATTCTCCTTCTCTTTCATAATATGGCCATCAAGGTACAAGCCAGGTGCTTCCCAGCAGTCGGAATCAAAGAAATGGGGATTGTTTTTTGTGCTCTTGATGCTGGCTCAAAAATAGGGTCACGAGTGATTGCGAAGGCCGGAAATGTGTGTCAACTAAGGGGAAGGTCATGTATTTGAAGATGGTAATTTCTTTGGTGAAGATCCTCCAAAGCAAGGGAAATAATTGGTGGGGAGTTGTTCCTTTAATCAAGTATCAAATGCCGGCTCACATTTATGGGAGGTCTCAAAACGCTGACGCAGATGATATAGTGTTTTAGTGCAACATGCTAATTGAGGCATGCGGCCTGCAAGGAAGATGGAAGTATTTGTTGTGTGTGACTGTCAGGCCGTGCCGTACGCACGTGCAACCCGTGGGTGGCACTGCCCTGCCTGTGCCTTTCGCTCCCTGACGCGAAGTGGGAGCCTGCAGTCAGCAGAGAGCTGTCAGTCAGCAGCGTGCTGAATGTGCTGTGTTCCGTGTCCTTCTCAGTCACGTCAGAACAGACGTCAGCAGCAGGAGAACCAGAGACAAATCAGGGCAGGAATCAACTTGATTACGAGCATTACCCTTGTTGTAGTTAGTGTCGTTATCATTGCTGCTAATATATCATCATCATCATCCATCATCATCATCATCATCATGTTCATCTTCTTTTTCTTCTTTTCTTCTCGTTCCTCCTCCTCCTCCTCCTCCTCATCATCATCATCATATTATCATTCCTCTCCTTCATCTTCATCATTCTTCTTCTCTTCTTCTTCTTCTTCTTTTTTTTTCTTCTTCTTTTTCTTCTTCTTCTCTTCTTCTTCTCTTCTTCTTTCTTCTTCTATTTCGTCGTTGTCACCATTTTTCTTCTTCTTTCTTGTAACTATTATTTGCACTAATATTTTGCTTGTCGTCGTTGCTTTCCAAGGAAAAACGACACGAAAATGTGTGTGTTGGAGGGGGGGGGGGGGGGGGGGGGGGGGGGGGGGGTTGTGAAGGAGAGAAGTGCTGTGAAGGGGGCGAGGGATGGAGGGGTTAATGTGTGGAGGGAGTGTTAGTGTGAGGAGGGATACACCCCGACTGACGAAAATGTATTGAAATAGACTGCACGCCCAGCTGAGGGCCGACGGCCGTGGTGGTTGAGGGACAGACAAGCAGAGAAAGAGAAGGGAAATGTACATAGTGCAGACAGTCGGAAAGACATTCTCCTCTCCCCAGCCCCATCTTGGTGTCTGGCACCAGCCAAGTCCAAGACAGACATGACTTTTAGCTGGTCGCCTGTTATAGCAGTTCAGTCGTTGGATCACGACTTCAAACATTCCTGCCAAACGAAAAGAAAAAAAACTGTAAAAATGAACGTGGGAAAAGAAAGACAACAAACAACAAAAAAACAGAATGATTCTGTATAAATACATGTTACGAGAGAGAGAGAGAGAGAGAGGAGAGAGAGAGAGAGAGAGAGAGAGAGAGAGAGAGAGAGAGAATTTGTGTTGCTCATAAATGTAACGCCTACTTATTTTGTTATGGATTGTATTTGCCAGGTGCTGAAATTGTTGTCGCGGGGATTTTTATTTTATGTTGTTGGCACATGTAAGCTTTCTTCTTTTAACTTTTTTGGTTAAACATCTGTACATTCCTACCAAGCCTGGAAGTGAATGGTGGAGCCTTTCCATGCTATGGAGGCTGTCAACAGATGCTCCGTTTGTTCAGGACGATCTCGGTGTGTGTGTGTGTGTGTGTGTGTGTGTGTGTGTGTGTGTGTGTGTGTGTTTGTGCGTGTGTGTGTGTGTGTGTGTGTGTGTGTGTGTGTGTGTGTGTGTGTGTGTGTGTGTGATTCACTGCTGCCTTGCTGTATCATACATCCCGTGCCTTTTCGTTCATCTCCCCCTATTTGTTTCTTCATTGATTCACATATATAATTACTTTCAGCATCATGTTTGATTTTAATGATGCCATAGTCAAAAATACCGTAAGTGTATTATCAACTGGGAACAGACTGTGTGTGTACGCGCGCGTGCGCGTGTACGCACGCGTGCTCGTGTGTGTGTGTGAGACGAGGAGAGAGGAGAGGAGAGAGAGGGAGTGAGAGTGGGAGGGGAGAGACGGGTGCGAGAGAGAGAGAGAGAGAGAGAGAGAGAGAGAGAGAGAGAGAGAGAGAGAGAGAGAGAGAGAGAGAGAGATTTGAAACAATGTGGAGGAGGTGCAAATTGTAATCTGGTGTATAGTGTGATTGGTGGACGCAGCCTGAAATAAAAGACTGATCAAGAGCCGTTGTATTTTCTTGTCTGTTTGTGCGTATGTGTGTGTGTGTGTGTGTGTGTGTGTGTGTGTGTGTGTGTGTGTGTGTGTGTGGTGTGTGTGTGTGTGTTCCTAATCTCGTTCATGTTCAGTCTACGAACTCACGCACGCACACGCACACACGCACACCCATACTCACTCCATATGTAAATTAGATATAGGTATTACGTTGATCTCTCTCTCTCTCTCTCTCTCTCTCTCTCTCTCTCTCTCTCTCTCTCTCTCTCTCTCTCTCAAGCTAGTTTCAAACAGAAAGAAAACACCACTGCCGCCGGATGGTATATCTTATTTAACAGAAAATGTTGAGTATAACGATTTTTAAATTTACCTTCCTTTCTTTCTCTCTCTCTCTCTCTCTCTCTCTCTCTCTCTCTCTCTCCTCTCTCTCTCTCTCTGTCTGTCCTTCTGTCTCTCTGTCTGTCTTGTCACACACACCACACACACACACACACACACACACACACACACACGGAAGAAGACAAAAAAGAGGGATGGCGGAGGAAGAAGAAATCCAGCAAACAGACTGGGGTATAGGTATACACTCTGCCTTAGACATGCACGCGGATAAACATTTGCATGCTCATGTACTCATACGCATTTCCACTCGTCAGACATACCTGTGTGCACGCTCACTCACACTCTCTCTCATACAGACACCTGCCACCCCCTCGCCAACCTTACCCCCTCCACCCTCTCTCCCCATGTATGTCTCTGGTGGAAGACAACTCCTGAACCGGCACCCCCCTCTCTCCCCATGTATGCATATGGCAGTCTACAACTCCTGAACCAGAGTCTCCCTCTCTCCTCATGTATGTATATGGTAGAAGACAACTCCTGAACCGCACCCCCCTCTGTCCCCATGAATGTCTATGGTAGAAGACAACTCCTGAACCAACACCCCCCCCCCCCCCCCCGTCCCAATGTATGTCTATGGTAGAAGACAACTCCTGAACCAGCACCCCCTCTGTCCCCATGTATGTCTATGGTAGAAGACAACTCCTGAACCGGCCCTCCCTCCTCCCCCCCCCCCCCCCCTCTCTCTCTCTCTCTCTCCCCATGTATGTCTATGGTAGAAGACAACTCCTGAACCAGCACCACCCTCTCTCCCCATGTATGTCTATATGTCTATGGTAGAAATGGAGAAGAGTGGGGTGGACATTCAGGTGGGAGGATGGAAGGGTAAGTGGGTGGGTGGAAGGACAATCAAAGGAGGCAGACTGGGAATGGAGGGGGGGGGGACGGTGGGGGTAGTCATGCAACCACCTGATGCACGTTTCATCTGAATCGAAAGGACCCTGATGCTGGGAGAGAGAGAGAGAGAGAGAGAGAGAGAGGAGAGAGATGGGGAGAGAGAGAGAGAGAGAGAGGAGAGAGAGAGAGGAGAAAGAGAGAGAGAGAGAGAGATAGACAGACAGACAGACAGACAGACAGACAGAGACAGAGAGACTGACACTGATATCTTATTGGATAAACATATATACACGTTCATTTCAAGAGATAGCAAAATAAACATACCATTCACACAATTCGCTATCCCACTCATATCGACATTATAATTAAGGTAGGCAAACAATACATTCTTGACAATTAGTCATTCTGTCCGCAGATGATGTACTTTTGTAAGGCTTTATCTCTCATTGCAATATCTCATCATCGGTCTACGTTGAGTCGGTCATTGAAATTTGACAGCATGATACATGATCAATGATCACGTTTCGGATATGAATAGGAGCAGGCACCAGGACCATCAAAAGAATTGTTCACCGATATTTGGTCGATCACAATCAATCATCATCAATTACTAATCATAGCGCCAAGTGATCAATACTCACAATCAATCATTTATCATTTAAATCATTGATCCTCAACGTTCGTCAATTCCACTTATCGTTTATCCTCTTCTACCCTCAACCATACCATTCAAACAATAATTGATCAATAGCTATCATCAATAATCCTCCACCTTTGGTCGTTTTCAGAGAGAGAGAGAGAGAGAGAGAGAGAGAGAGAGAGAGAGAGAGAGAGAGAGAGAACGAACAAGCGAGAGAGAGCTCGCACGTGTCAACCCTTCGTCGTACACGTGGTCCCAATTACTCCCTTTACCCCTTGAGAGTCACACATCCCAGCCTTGAAGTCCCCACCCCCCCCCCCCCCCCCCCCCCCCCCTGAAAAACCGGCCCCCCCCCCCCCCCCCCCCCCCCCGCCCCACCCCCCCCCCCCCCCCCCCCCCCCCCCCCCCCCCTGAAAAAAAAAAAAATCATCCAAAGCCTTGAAGTCCAAACCGTGTCTGCCGTAGCCATTTTTTTTTTTTTTAACCCGATCAAACCGGCCGAACTCTTTGAAGCGC